>JAPKLX010000002.1:2777440-2819946 GCA_026898415.1 Leonotis leonurus | reverse complement strand
TGCAACCGACTCACCTCGGTTTTTATTTAAGTGAACATTGAGTTCTAAGGGGGTTTTAACAGGTACACTATCATACGAATTAAACTTTTTGAGAACTTTCTCAACATAATGAGATTGTGACAAGCTGATTCCGTCTGGTCTTCTTAGAATTTTAATTCCAAGAATCACGTCAGCTACCCCCATATCCTTCATGTCAAAATTTCTTTTCAACATGAACTTAGTATCGTTAATCACTCGGATATTACTACCCATGATTAACATATCGTCTACATAAAGACACACTATAACATACTCGTCATTTGTGTTCTTAATGTAAACACATTTGTCACACTCATTTATTTTAAAACCATTTGACAACATCACGTCGTCAAATTTCAAGTGCCATTGTAACGGCGCTTGTTTCAACCCATATAGAGACTTCACCAATTTGCATACCTTCCTTTCTTGGCCAGGTACTACAAACCCCTCAGGTTGCTCCATATATATTTCTTCTTCGAGATCACCATTCAAGAATGCAGTTTTAATATCCATTTGGTGAATCTCGAGATTGTGCAAAGCAGCAATCGCGAGAAGTACTCTAATAGAAGTAATTCTCGTCACTGGTGAGTAGGTATCGAAAAAATCATACCCATCTCTTTGTTTAAAGCCTTTGACTACTAACCGAGCCTTATATTTATCAATTGACCCATCGGCTTTAAACTTCCTTTTAAGGATCCACTTGCATCCTAAGGGCTTACAACCTTCAGGTAAATCAACCAACACCCAAGTGCGGTTCTGCATAATTGAGTCAATCTCACTTTGCACAGCTTCTCTCCATAGCTCCGCATCGGACCTAGAGAAAGCTGCTTTAATCGTTGTTGGCTCATCATCCAACAGAAACGACACATAGTCAGGACCAAAAGTCTTTTGAGTCCTAACTCTACTACCTCGTCTCGGTTCTATATCCTCTAGATTAGACCTTTGTCGCTTGCGCGATTTTGGATTTTCATCTATTGAATTAGAAGACGTGGTCTCTTCTTCAATTCTTTTACTAGAATTGACATCAATTATATCCTTATTTTTACAAGGATATATATCCTCAAAAAATATAGCATTTCTTGATTCAAAAGTTGTTCCCACCACCATGTTGGGAACTTCCGATTTGTGAATAACAAATCGATAGGCACTACTGTTAAGAGCATATCCAATGAAGATACAATCTACCGTTTTAGGGCCAATTGTAACTTGTTTGGGTAGAGGCACTTCAACCTTTGCCAAACACCCCCACACTTTTAAATATTTGTATGAGGGCTTTCTTCCTTTCCACAACTCATAAGGAGTAACATCCTTACCCTTAAGTGGAATCTTGTTCAGAATATAGTTGGCTGTTAAAACAGCTTCCCCCCACATGTTCTGGGGCAACCCTGAACTAATCAATAAAGCGTTCATCATCTCCTTAAGTGTTCGATTTTTGCGTTTCGCAACACCATTTGATTGAGGTGAATAAGGAGCCGTCGTTTGATGAATTATACCACTTTCGTTGCATAATCCCTCAAACGGAGCTACATATTCTCCACCTCTATCACTTCGAACCATCTTAATTCGACAGCTTAATTGATTTTCGGCTTCAGTTTTGAAGTTCTTAAATGCTTCAATAGCCTCATCTTTACTTCTTAGAAGATAAAGATAACAATATCTTGTGCAGTCATCAATGAATGTGATGAAATATTTCTTTCCACCTCTAGTTTGCACAAACTTTAAATCACACACATCGGTGTGAATCAACTCTAGAGGTTTCGTACTCCTCTCTACCGAATGAAACGGTAATTTAGTCATTTTCGCCTCAACGCAAATTTCACATTTGTTTTGAGTATTGACTTCACTTAATTTTAGTAAATCCAAGTTTACTAATCTCTTTATAGCATTTAGATTTACATGTCCTAATCTACAATGCTATAAATCGGAGCACTCAATCAAGTAAGAGGAAGTCGTAGCTTTTTCATTATTATTCAAGCTTTTCGGGCGCATGGCCATTACATTCAACTTGAAAAGACCCCCGGTAAGATAACCTTTACCTAGGAATTTTCCAAACTTAGTCAATACAAATTTATCAGATTCAAAGACTAATCTAAATCCCTTATTGACTAATATTGAACCCGAGACTAAATTCTTGCGGATGTCCGGGACATGCAGAACATCCTTCAAGGTAATTGGGATTCCGGACGTCATCTTGAGGACCACATCCCCAACTCCGGCCACCTCGGACGAGGCTTGGTTTCCCATGTTGAGCTTTCTCCCCTCAACGGCCTTGTACGTCACGAATTTAGTCTTATCGGCGCACACATGGGCGGTTGCGCCGGTATCAATGTACCATCCGCCTTGGTTGTCCACGAAGTTGACCTCATCAGTGACAACGGCGGCAAGATCACCTTCATCCCAATCTCCGAACTCCTTCTCGGCAATGTGGGCAGCATGCTTCTTCTTTTTGTAGTTCTTTGGCTCACGGCAATCTCTTGACGTGTGGCCCGGTCTACCACAGTTGAAGCAATTGCCATCAAACTTGCGCGTTGGCTTTTGCTTCCCTTTGCCCTTGTCATTCGGGCGAGCACGCTTCTTGGAGGGACCGCCTCTCTCCAACAAGTTGGCCTTTGCGTCCATCGGCCCTTTCACCTTCGGATCACGCTTTCGCACATCCGACTCGATGCGAAGCTTCACGATGAGGTCTTCAAGAGTCATCTCCTTCCTCTTGTGTTTGAGATAGCTCTTGAAGTCACTCCAACTTGGAGGTAGCTTCTCAATCACGGTCGCCACCGTGAATGCATCCGGTAGAATCATCCCCTCGGCATGGACGTCATGCACAATAAGTTGAAACTCTTGCACTTGATCCATGATGGGTCTGGAGTCTACCATCTTGTAGTCTAAAAATTTAGCTACAACAAACTTCTTAGTACCCGCATCATCGCTACGGTACTTCTTTTCAAGAGCCTCCCACATTTCTTTGGAGGTCTTTACCACGGAATACACATTGTATAGACTGTCATCTAAAGAATTTAGAATGAAGTTTTTACAAAGGTAATTTCCATTGTGCCAATTGTCAAAGGCAGCCCGAACGGTGAAGTTCGTCTCCTCGGCACTTGGTGTCGGTGGCTCGTCCTCCTTGAGGAACCCGGCAAAGCCCAATGTTGTCAAGTAGAACAACATCTTCTGTTGCCAACGTTTAAAATCAGCCCCGGTGAATTTCGGTGGCTTCTCGGCAGGAGGCATCATCCTCGGTGTCGACGTGTTGAGCCCGTGGGCTACAACACCGGATCCAAACATGGACCCAACGGGTCCACTAAAAGTGGAACCCACAGTTCCACTTAACGTGGAACTACTGTTCAACCCCGAAGGGTTAGCACCGGCTACAAGCCCGGCATCCATCGCGTTGATGGTGGTGTTAACGACGATGGGGATCGTCGAAGATCCTCCGGCAGCAGTGGTTGTATTAACCGAGGCAGCAGCAGTTGCGAAAGCGGCACCGGTGTTGGCATCGGTTGATGCGGAGGACGCCATGTCTTCAAAGGTTGAAAGAAATCTTCAAACTCTGGCTACTGGACTCTTCAAAGAGTGAACCGCTCCTGGATTCTTCAAATCTCCAAATTGGCTACTGTATCTCCAAAAGTTGAGCTACTGTATTGTCTTCAAAAACTCCAAAGTGCTACTGACTTATTCCTTTATTGCAAAAAATAAAGGAAAACTCCTCCCAAATAAAACTAATATTATCTTGCGATTGTTGGAATAAGAATGGGAGAATGAAAAAATAATAATATTTTTGGGGAAATGAAAATGAAGATTACAGTAGCAAAAGATCTATTCTATTACAAAATAATAGAATAAAATAATAAAAATAAAGTAGAGCCGAGTCGAGGAAAGATCCTCTTTCCGCAAGACAATATTACGCCCCGGTAGTGCTCACGGTGTGGCGTAGATGTCTCCAAAGATAAAACGGCTTTACGTCTCCTTGATAGCAGCACCGCAAAATCAACGAGCTCCGGCGAACTGGAAAAGAGTTGAGAACAAAACTTCTTCTAGATGCTTGAAGAAGATGATGCAGCAAGATGCTTGTTTGAGAGTTGTATGCGTGTATGATTTGTTGTGTGTCTCAAAAATGAGAAAACACCTATCTATATAGGTCACACCCACTCAAGTGGAGTAATAGGAATTAATTACAATTAAATTCCATTCATGACAATTGATTCAAATCAAGTCAATGGACGTTACAGGAGTTACACAAATTAGTGGTAATTAATTATAATTAAACCACCTAATTTGGACATACATATGTCCACATTCATCACATCACAGATCCATCACCAGATCGATCTCACAAAACTGGACAGATCGTTGGGCACCAGACCAGAACACCATCTGCTGGACCAGAAACTTGGACCAGAACACTGGACCAGAAACTGGACCAGAAACTTGGACCAGAAAGTTCTGCTGAACCAGAACCAGAAAGTTCTGCTGGACCAGAACCTTCTGCTGGACCAGAACGTTCTGCTGATCTGCTGGACCAGATCACCTGCTGATCTGCTGGGCCAGATCACTTGCTGGTCTGCTGGGCCAGATGATCTGCTGGACCAGACCACCTGCTGATCTGCTGGGCCAGATCACTTACTGGTCTGCTGGGCCAAATGATCTGCTGGACCAGACCACCTGCTGGACCAGCTCACCTGCTGGTCTGCTGGGCCAAATGATCTGCTGGACTAGACCACCTGCTGGACCAGCTCACCTGTTGGGCCAGATCACTATCGATCTGTTGGGCCACTGCTGGACCAGATCACTATTGATCTGGCCTAAACCAGATCACTAGCAAAAACGGGCCCCAGGCAGCAGGCTAGACGCGCCCCAGATGGGGCCGGCACACTGTGCCGGTGCGCGTCAGGGTGTACCCCTAACTTCTTCATACCATAAGGTATCTCCTCCTCCTTATATACAAGATGAAACTTGGTTTTATAACCAATGTGGGACAAGGTATTCTCTTCACTCTTAGTCCCCTTAACATATAACTCCATGCTTCAAGTGACTAACTTTAAACCTTTATTTCTCACTCACCGGGAATCGGTTTAGAGAAAATAAATATACTACGATCATCTACTCGGAACGTAGATCGATCTTACGTCATTTAATTTCCTTAGAATTAAATGCTTCGTCACTTAAAACTTAGTCAAAGTACATTGACCACAATAAATATATAACATATATATATATATATTTATTTTTCAAACATGATTCCTACAGAAGGCCCCACAAAGATAATTATCACCGGTAGTCAGAGCTTATGAGGGGGTATCCCAGCCTTCGAAACTACTACCCTAGGTGATAACCCCTCCTCGATTGATGAATTAAACAATTGCTGACACCGCTAATATATCTTTGCGGTCTCATATTGTAGTCGTTGATGGAGATGACTTCATGGCGAAGGACATCGCGATTGAGAACACCGCCGGAGCTGGGGGCGGCAGGTGGTAGCAGTGCAAGTTTCTAGCGACAAAGCGGTGTTATACAACGTGCACATGAGCGGCTACCAGAGCACTCTCTGCGCCCACATCTACCGCCAGTTCTAACGCGATTGCAGCATCACCGACACCATGGACATCATCTAGGGCGACGCTACCGCCGTCTTCCAAAACTGCACCATCGGCATGTGCAAGCCGCTGGCTGAGCAGCCTTGCTCAGTGACCGCGCAGGCCCGCGACTGTCACTGAGCAGGCCCGCAACTACAGTCGCGGCGTCGATGTCACCGTGTTGCATAACTGCACCATCACGGCAAAGAAAGAGTTCCTGAACGCGAAGCCGACGGCGGAAGCGTACCTAGGTCGCCCCATGAAGGCGTACTCAAGGACGATTATGATGGAGTCGAGCATCGAGAAGTTCATCTCGCCAGAGGTGTGGGCAAGGGGATGGGCACATTCGGGATAGAAACATGCTACTACGGCGAGTACAACAACTGTGAGCCGGGGGCTGATACGTCGAAGAGGGTGACGTGGAAGGGAATCCAGAAGATGACGCCAGAGATTACAGAGACTTTCACACCGACAAAGTTGTTCGACAGTGATGATAGTTGGGTGAAGAATACTGCCCATTCCTTGTGTTGGAGGAATGGTCAACTCTAAATGAGTTAATTAATTAAGCTTATGATTTATTCACTTGCGAATAATGCTTTAAAAGAAGTTGTACTTCTTAGTATTATGTATTGTGTTCTCACTTGATATAATGTTTTTAAATTTTGTTTTGTGTAGTTAGTGGAGTTTGAGTCACATTTTATGTATTGTTTTAAATTGAGTTGTGTGTAGTGAGTGTGGTGAGTCCACTTAATATAAATAAAAAGTTTAAAGTGGAAAGAAGTTTTGTGAACAAAAGGAAATGACAAAATGAGAAGAAGTTTCGTGGACGAAGGGAGTAATAAATTAGTGATCGAATTAAAACTTTTTTTTCTTTTTTCCAAACAAGTCCTTTCACCTTTAGATTGGTATCAGAGCCTCGCCGCTTCGTAGCTGAAGGTGGTGCATGCGTGCACCACCGTGCACCTTTAGACAAGTTGAGGAAGCTCAAGCATGTGGACGTCGTGCATGAGTACGTCAAGGAGTTTAGCTCTTTGATGTTGGACGTACGTGGAATGACCGAGGACTATAAGGTCTTCAACTTCATCATCGGATTGCAGCCTTGGGCCCAAGCCGAGCTGCAACGGGAGAGTGTCCAAGACTTACAATCCGCCATCGCCGCTGTGGATAGCCTCATCGATTATCGAGGAAGAGATGAGACTGGGTCTAAGCGAAGGAAGGATAAAGGCAAAAGTTGGAAGACGAAGGAGAAAGCCGTCTCCAACGAGGTGGGCGCCAATGCGGGTAAGGTCCCTCCCAAGTCCGTGGGCGAACGGAGGCGGGGATGCTTCATTTGCGATGGAGACCACCAAATGAGAGAATGCTCTAAGCGTGTGAAGTTGAACGCGCTTATTAAAGGAAGTTTATTAAAATTATTTTTGTATATGATTGAATATACGGAACGGTGATTGTTATATAATATTAAAAATGCTTCTTAATAGCTTTATTAATTTTACAACGTACTCATATATTGTCTTCAAGTATTTTAGGTAGTGATCAAATGTAGTAAATTTGCAAAATCGTGTTTTTTAACTTTAATAATGTGATAAGTGTCTCAAAATATTGTTTTATATAGTTCTAAAAGTACGATGTTAGCTAAATATGATTTGGAGAATTGACAGTTTAATTGATTTTCAATAATATCTAAATTATTGTTTTTCACTACGTGGATTAATTAATATTCTTTTATAACTTATTTAAGATTATATATATATATATATTATACATATATATATATATTGTAAATATATAAATATTACTTAAATATAAACAATTTTTCTTAATATATAAATAATTTTAATATTACTTTACAACTTATAAGTATAAACAAATTTTCTAAATATATAAATATTATTATTTGTATAAAAAAATATAATGTATTGATATTCTTTTAATGTATTGATTATATTTTAAATACTCACATATTTTTTCAAAACAAGTTTGATGATAAAAAATATCAAATGTAAATATCAAAAGTAAATAATGTAGATAAATAAATATATATATATATATATATATATATATGATGAATTGTTTGATGTGCTTATATAAATATCAAAATTGAATTAAACATATGATAACAACATTTTCATATGTTTATGAAATTCAAAATTTATATTTTATTTTCATTGTCTAATTGAGTATTTTAATTATTGTCCATGATTTATTTAATACTATAACATTTTTTTCTTTGAAGCCATTTAATCCAAATAAATATATGCTCAAACTTTAATAATTTTCTATATATATAGGATGTAGATAACGTAGAAGTGTATTTTTTTTATAAAAATAAGAAATGATCTCGTGCCTTGTTTTGTGATTAGAGCTGTCAAAATGGGTCCGGTCCGGTCCGTCAACCCAAAGTACCCGAGGTTTGGGTTGGGTTGGGTTGGGCTTTAAAAATCGAGGCCCGAAAAAAATCAGGCCTAAACAGCCGGCCCAGAAAACCCCATGGGCCAACGGGGTTTTGGGCTTAAAAAGCCCGCCCAATACAAATATTATTTATATTTATTTTTAATTAAAACATTAAATATTAAAATTAAGGTAATTTACTTATAATCTTTTTGCATAGAGATCAAAATAATTATTTTATTAAAATTTATTATAAAATCTAAATAAATAATTTATTATACTAAAATTATTAAAATTTAAATATATATTATAATAATCAGGCGGGTAAAGTCCGCCTGCCTGGTAGTCCGTATAGGGTCGGGTTGGGCTTCATATTTTTAGGCCCGAAACTTTTCGGGCGGACTTGGGCGGGCCTCAACTTTTAAAAAAGCCCAATAGGTCGGCCCGGACTTAGTTTTGACAGCTCTATTTGTGATATGGGCGGTCGTGATTAATTCGATTTTCAATTTTTTATGGCATTAAAATATTTTAAAAAATAATATCATAAAGATAACATAGTAATTATGTTATGAAAGATGTATTATATCTTCTTATATAATAGGAAACCGTATCTCTTAAAACCAATAATATTTCCAATTATCAAATTACTTCATTGGGACTACATAAATAAAAAAATTTACATTGTTAAAAATCGATGGATATTACAGGTTTTTAATTTATGCGAATGCATTGTTTATAGATATCAGATATGAAACTCTTAAATGTTATGCGTTTAATTGACATTCCTAAATAAAATAATATTTAAATTGAATTTGGAAAATGAATTATGGGAATGGATCAAATAAACATTAATCAACTATGAATCAATCTAGATTAATCAAATGATCGAGATTAATTATCTATCAAATTTATGGATGGTTAGTATAACACTTGGTTGTCACCCAACCTGCCCCAATGATTTAGTTAGTATGAAGAGGGAATTTTGTTACTATAGACTTTCATTATAGGCTATGATTTGTGCATGAAAATACATGATGGGCTTTATTAATTATTATTGGTTTATTCTTTTCATGGGCAACCAATTATTAGCCTAGTTAGTAGTTACCACTTTATGCAGTTTGCGGCCCATTGCCTTCGACAAGCAAACCTCCAATATCACAATTTACAAATTACTCAAAAATACTACTATTAATTTTAGCTAAATGCTAGTATTGTGCTAAAAAGAACATTATAAATTTATTAATAAATATTTGGAAGATATTAAATTTCAAGATGTTGAATAATTTTTCTTTTTGTAAAATGATCATTTTTTCAAGATCAAAATTATAGAATAATTATATATTACGAATTAATTAATTGAAGCAAAATTTACAAATTCTATTTAATTTTCGATAGAAAAATATATAAAGGAATAATATTATTACGTATAACCAATTTTAGAAGTGTTGAATTTTGTCAAGGGCATCAGTAAATTGCTAAAGAGCAATGTCATCACCAGAATTACTCGATAAAATTTAGTGTTCCACTTTTGTTTTGTGTTCCACAGTCCTCACTTCATCTTACAATCAAATTTAATTTATTTTTTATTTTAATCTTATATAATTCAGTCTAATTTGATACATAACGGTTCATAAATTCAAAAATAGCATATATATATTTAAAATTTTATAATTGTTTCTAATAATTATTAATTATTATTCATTATATCATAATAAAAAATTTATTTTAAAAAATATTAATTAAAATGAAAATTTAGTGACGAGAAATGGAGTGTGTGCAACAAAATGTAGAACCAACCATCTCGTCCCCATAATGACCATTGATTTTGAATGTATAAATATGATTACGTTAGTAATAGAATTATTTTTCCAAAAACATCATTAGCTCAATAGTTTATCTTTAGAGTTAAATATGCTTATTATATTTATATCATTGAAGTTGGATCTTTGACAGACAATTTTGAGTAGCTAAAATTGTAATTTATGCAATTTTTTGTTTAAGCTGCTAAAATTGTTATAATTTATGAGGTTATTTGAAAAAAGTGATTACAATTATCCACTTTTGTTTTTGTTTTTGAAGATGAGCTGTATTGGGTACTAACCTAGTTGAATAAACATAAAATAGACTAATAGAGTACTAGTAATAATTCAACGCTATGAACTTGAGCAGTTGTATACTATTTTGAGGCCCGTTCACACCCACTCGAATATTTTCGGGCTTTAAAATGTGATGTCTAATCCAACTCTGGACGGAAGGACTTTTTCTTAGACTGACCTGAAGTTCAATTTATTTAAAATAAATAGATTATTGACAATTTGACATTTATAACGTGAAATAAAATTATGCAATTAATAAATTTAAATGTTAATAAAATTATAAATAATTAATTGAAAATATAAAATATAAAAATCACAAGATCATATTTTAAATTATATAACAATCTCAAACTAAACAATTAAACGTTAAAAGTCATTCACTCAATATCTATCACAGTCTTACAAAATATAAACATTTCCCAAATAGAAAAAAGGGACGCACGTTTCATATTTGATTGTAAGAGAGACATGAAATAGGAAATGTCAGGGAAAGTGAGATTGGGAAAATGCCCAGAAAAATCGTACTTATCTTTGATCTCTTCGAGTCTTCCTATGCTAATATAGTAATACTACGTGTGTGTGTGATTGTGGCCAATTGGGAGAGTAAGATGAGGTTGTCGCAATCGGGTTTACTTTTGAGTTTTGACAAATACAGATGTTAATAATTAAAACCATTGAATATAGATAGTGCTTCACTTCTCACACCGTACAAATATACTAATAACTTCACCATTGTGGAAAATACAAGCAAGAATGACCCGGCCATCATATTCATCTACACACACCTTGTTGGAATGTATTGGGTTTACTTAGAAAGACTTTTTGCTTACTTCTGGTTCACTGCCATCACAGAAAAGGAAAATGGAGCAGCAACATCCTAATTCTGTAGCTAAATCTAAAGAAACAAAACAAGAAATGAAAATGAAGAAGGGGCCTTTAGCTCCAAGTCTCAAGCTCTCTCTCCCTCCTCCTAATGAAGCTTCTCTCTCTCAATTCTTGTAGGACTACTGTATTTTCACTTTCTTTGTTTTTCTCTACTTCCTCTATTCTCTTTAGTTATTTGGTTTGGTACTTGTTTTTGTTAAGTGCAGGTCTGAGTCTGGGATTTTCAAGAATGGTGATTTGTTGGTTAACAAAGATGGAGTCCAGCTTGTCCCTGAGGATGGACTTAAAACTGTATGTATGTCACTTTACTATTCCTTATTGAGTTCAGTTGTTTAGTTTTTTTCTTGTGAAATTAGAAATTTATGTTGTTAAGAGTCTCATTTCTGATTGAAATTTGAAACCCCATCTTCTTTTCATGATGTGCTGCTGCAAGGAGGATGAGATTCTGTGTTTTGTTTAGCAGAAAGTGGGCAAAATCATTTACTTTCTACGCATTGATTGATTTTATATACAGTCCAAGATAAAGTAATTTGAGTATTCTACACTGACTTTTCAAGATTTATGTTCTAAAGGAGAAACCTAATACTTTCAATTTTCAAATGATCTTCTCATTCTTGTGATCTGTTGCAGTCAGCATTGATTCAGCCTTCAGATAACCAGCTGTGCTTAGCAGACTTTGATGTAGTTCGAGTCATCGGTAAAGGAAACGGGGGCATAGTGCACTTGGTGCAACATAAATGGACTGCCCAATTCTTTGCTCTCAAGGTTTTTAATGACTATTAAGAAGTGTTCTTGCACTCACATTTGTGTTATAACCAAATTCAATTTTGTGATGTCAGCTCATTCAACTGAACGTCGATGAGTCTACTCGTACACTCATAGCACGAGAGTTGAAAATCAACCAATCAGCAGCCCAGAGCCCCTACATTGTAGTTTGCTACCAATCTTTCTATGAAAACGGTGCTATCTCCATAGTTTTGGAGTACATGGACGGCGGATCTCTTGCAGATTTTCTCAAGAAAGTTAACATGATTCCAGAGCCGTATCTCGCAGCAATTTGTAAGCAGGTGGGCTTGTTCTTTTTGCAAGTAATGATCAAGAACTTCACTCTAAAAGTACTAATCCCAACTCCTATCATGGCTGCAAAATGCATGTAGGTACTCAAGGGATTGTGGTATCTTCATAACAAAAAACACATCATCCACCGCGACTTGAAACCTTCGAATTTGCTGATAAACCACAGAGGACAAGTCAAGATCACTGACTTTGGTGTTAGTGCAATACTTGATAGCACAGCTAGTGTTGCTGATACCTTCACTGGCACATATGTGTATATGTCTGTGAGTATCACCAACTTGCCCCGATTTTCATGCTACTTTTTAACCTTTTTTTTGCACGTATCGAAACTCTTGTCTGTGTTTGTTTTAGCCAGAGAGAATCAATGGAGGCCAATATGGATACAAAAGTGACATATGGAGCCTAGGTTTAGTTCTTCTAGAGTGTGCAACTGGGCAGTTTCCATTCTCTCCACCACAACAAGGAGGATGGTCTAATTTCTATGACCTAATGAATACTATAGTGAATCAACCTGCACCTCATGCTTCTTCTGATATATATTCTTCTCAGTTTTGTTCTTTCATTTCTGCTTGGTACGCACTGCGCCTCAGAGCCTACGTTTCTATGTCTTTTATCACTGTGTCTAATGCATTTACATCCTATGTAACCTGATGTGATGAGTCATGCTTAGAGTACTGAATCATAGCACTTCTGCTGCATTCAGCATGATAAATGCTTGTTCATGATCTTGTGTTGTTGTACTTTGGCAGCGTGCAGAAGGATCCGAAGGATAGATTATCTGCAAACGAACTTATGGTGATTATAATTCACAACACTTGTTAATTTGTTTTATCTTTGGTGCTTGGTGATCAATTTGTGATATGTTTGTTGTGAAACTTAGGCCCATCCTTTCATCACCATGTACGATGACCTTGGTGTCGATCTCGCGGTGTACTTCACTAGCGCAGGGCCTCAACGCGCCTCGACTTGAATGAGGTATTATTACATTCTTAATTTGACCAGTTATAGTTATAGATCATACAATTAGAATCTTTGAGGGTTTGATTGTTACTATGTAATTTTGTTTTTATCAACAGATGTAATGATCTAAGTGGAAGTTTGAGATTTAGATGTTGCTGTAGCTATTTCAAATATCATATGTTGCTTTCTTATGTGATGTTACATATCTACGAGGATATGAGGAGACAATAATCTTGATTTGAATCAATATAGAACATCAATTCCTTTTGTTTTCTTGCAAGAGAATCAGGCTTCAACTTCAGATAGAAGAAGCTGTAATCAGTAGTCATAACAAAACACATGTTGTAACCTTAGTAAGTGCTAACATCTAGAAGGAAATGACGAAGTATTAAACTTGGATATTGGACTCAATTCGCCATATATTTTGGTTACAGAAACATCCACAACCAATGTGGGACAATTTTAACACGAAATCACACGAAACAACAATGAAAACTGCTTCAAGCCGTCTTCGTGAACTTCCTCGGAGCTATCAAGTCGACCACTATAATGGATATATTGTCCCTAACGCATAAGGTAATCCGCTGCCTCCTTGGATGAGATCACGAGACATCACCATTGTTCTTATCCCACAGCATGATGCGTCGTCATGCCAAATCACAAGCCTCCTCGTTCGTCTCCACGTACCACACCCGTTAGTAGCTAGAATGAGGCACTCGTCCTCTCTTGCTTGACCAACGATCATCACTTCCGGATCTGTAACCAGGAAATCTATCCCCTGCTCCTAATGCAAGACAAATAACTTGTCATAAATTGAAACCTAGTGCTCATAAGTCATAATTAGCAACGAGAAGCAAAAACTCGACATTTATACCTATGGATGTGGACACCACAAGGAGACCAGAAACGGGGTATATATCCCCAGTCCACAGACCACCGAACTGACATGAACGAGTAAAATCTTTTTGCGCTTTAGGACCCCACAATAACAATAAACAATGCGTTAAACTGTTCGCAGGAGTAGAAACTGCGGTTGTTAAGAAATTACATCCTTTCAAATAGGAACTTTTGATTCTTCATTTTATTTGTTGAAAAAGTAATAAAAATGAAAGGTGTTAAGATTTTTATTATCCTTGCGTCAGAACTATTAACAAGCTAGTAGCATATATATATTATTTATCATAACATTATTTTATTTTTGTTTTTAGCTTGATATTTAATGGATATTTTCGTATAAATGAATGCATTATTATTACAATTTTTATGCATGAATGCGTCTTGATATATTATAACTTTTTACAATTTATAAACACTAAATACAATTTATCATTTCCATATAATAGTTCATTTATCTTTAATTAAGATATATTATTCATCAACTATCATTTATTTATTTTCCTATATTATTATTGTGATCATTATAATATGTTTTGAGTTAATGGTGCCAACTAGGAAGCATTTTGTGAAAACATTAATGCATAATACATGTATTTTACGATATATAAATACACAATATATGAATTTAAGTTCAAATTCATTGATGCATTCCGTATATTAAGTCGAATCATTTGATAAATAATCTATGTATTAACTATGTAATGTATTTCATGAACTAAATTGATGCATTGATAATATTCATTTGATTTAGCATTAAATTTTTTTATGCATTGCGTGCCATTATGAATGTGTCTTCAAATATACTTTTTACAATTTGTGATCACACTAAACACGTTTATCCTTTCTATATAAGGGTTCACTTATCATCAATTTCACTTATCATCAATTATGATATATTATGTACCAATTATTGTTTACGTCTTTTCTTATATTATTATTGTTATCATATATTTTGATGTATTGCCACAAATTAGAAATCATTATGAACAAGTGGAATGGATTATATAGTATTTTACATTGCATAAAATAATTTAATTGTATGCATTACATAGTATTTTATAATGACTAAGATACACAATATTCAATAGATTATAAATATAAGCAAGTTGTGAATTTTATATACTAAGTCGACGTATGACACCTTAATTATGTTATGCATTTGATAACGATAATAATTAATTTAAATTTAGATTAATAAAATAGAGGATGAATGAACTATAAATGAAAATAATTTAACATATTTTAGACGACACATATAATATATAGCAAAACACAAGAATAGATTTACTCATTATTAACCATTGTAAGCTCATCATATGCGAGAATAGAAAGATTTTTAGCCAAACTAAATCACAGTGTCACATTTATAGCCAAACTAATTACTAACTCCAAATATGGATATAATTAATTACTTATTTTCAAAAAGAGAACTCCACTTGGGCATGTAGGAGTATTATTATGAGCATCTAAATTATTTTCTCATATAATATATTCAAAGTTCAAACTCGTTTCTTCCCAGTCTAGCAGCCATTGCTTTCATTTCTTCAATAATAACGTGTGCTTCAAATTCTCCAGCCATAGTCTGCCCAGTAAGTAATTGAAGAAATCAGTTACTGACCTGACCATCATCACTCCCGTTCGTTAAGTTTCGATCAACCATCATCGCGAGAGAAAATTTCATACCTGAACCACAAAGCAACCCCCGGAGAATTTTACGTGCAATAATGGATGCTACATTAAGCATCCATAACGGGATAAGAACAGCAAATTGCAAATCTTACTCGTGGAAAGAACGTTTCTGTCTTCTTGTACAAGCAAAAACAGGATCTTACACTCATTGATTAAGGATGGTGAAACACAGAAGAAAAATGTAGTATCATTCAATATTAGCAAGTAGCAACTAACTTACATCGGTACAATAAAGGGATTCTGAGACACACAAGCAAATGTATCTATTATAAACAATTTGAATCAGTATCATGTATAATTTATGCCTCTTCTAAATTTGAGAAAGAGCTTCAAGCAGGTTGCTTCAATGACTGGGACGAATCTGACAGCAAGCTCAATTAGAAATATGCAGCTTGCAACCAGAAGATACAGAAGAATTACAAAGTGAAAGAAACTCACTAGGAACAAACTCACATGCATGGAGTTCCTCAAGAAAGCCTTATTTTGCAGCATGAGTATATCTAAGACAGACATGGGATGTCAAATAGACTATATTCTAATAATCAAACCATACTAATCGGGTCAGATAACCTCCAACACAATTATATGCGAACTGCACAGTTGTTAATATAAATCCTGATGAATTAAACTGATCAAGAAATTCTTTATACTATAAATGTAGAGTATCATAGGCATAGTATTTAGAATTAAAAAATATATATACAAATAAGAACTCCTCAAAAGATAGTCCAGTGTAGTGAGGACCGAAAATTGTAACAAATGCATCAAGGCAAAGGAATTAGATCAAAAAATCCTTCAGAATTGGCCGTCAGATCAGAACATAAAACTTGTACGAAATTCCAAAATGACATAGGTAATATTAGAACATTATGCATTTGTAGTTGCATCAGATATATTGCAGACTTTAGAAGAAACATAAAAGTTTCTCTTCAATATAATGAAGTGCAGGAAGCTGTTACAAACCATACTTAAACTAAGTTGACAAGAATTGCACAAGATAGCTTGACTGTCATGTCACAAAATGAATTTAAAAGTTTATTGGATGATACAGCCAGATGATGGAAGAATTATTGGCTCCGCCATTCGTACTTCACCACTTACCTTGACCATATGCACCTCATATTCCATGGAAGCATAAGATGGTCACAAAGCCAGCAGCATACCATCATCAACGCCCTCACGACTGCAAGAGATTAGAAACTAAAAGACACAGTGAGAACTGATGTAGTTTGTAAGTCAATGAATAATAAACTAGGTGTGATATGATTATGAAATGATGCCATAATAGGTGAAAAACTATACACACCTTACGGACAGTACAAGAGTGCTTCAGAAAAAGCATTATTTTAATGGAATACTAAATATATGTACAAGGGACATTGTTCCTGATCTGTAATAGCTACAACAAAAGTAGAGTTTACTAAGACCTTACAACTGAGATATGGGATTATATATCAAACAAAAAGATCTTTACAGTCAACTGTCAACAGCTTGATTACGGACATGATCTGTAAGTAGGAAAAAACAAACAAATTCCATAAGTACTCATGTGAAGCTTATGATCCGGATAATGATGAACTCAATGTCACTGGCCAGTTTATGGCAGCTGTTGCTTCATTTTTCTAACTGTAATTGTATATAAGACACAGGGGATGTACAACACAGGAAGTCTCAGACCATCATATTTAATTCTGTTAGGTCATCCATTGGAATTCCAAGACCACCCATACAATCATTGTCATGCAACCCGTCATCCTCAATATTCATCAACCATGACCCAAGGTCCTCTCCTTGACCACCTAGATCATCACCAACACCTAAATCATCCATATCAGGGAGTTGCAGTCCAGATAAATCAATTGGTTCCTCCAACATGTCAGTGGCATAGTTGATTTCATCCTTGCCAAAGTTACTTCGGCTATTATCACTTGACTTGAGTGTTGATGACAATATTCCTTTTGCATGTTCTCCAATATTTCCTAGAGAACCATTGTCTGAAGCAGATAAATGAGCAGTTTTCAGCTTGGGTCGTGCCTTTGACTTTCTATCTCCTTTGAGAGAGGCCGACACGTTGCGGCTAACTTTTGTAGTTCCGTTTCTGGAGAAGGCCTCTCTGCTGTTTCCTTTTCCCTCTCTGTCCCTTTCACTCCTTTTTCCTTTTGCACTGCTTGAAAGAGAACCACCAAACCTAGCACTGACAATTCCGCCTACATTATCGAGTAACACTTCCCTCCGTTTCCCTTTATTTGACCAACTGGCTTCTTTACCAGTAACTTGTTCAGAACCCAGACTATTTGATGGGAATTCTTCAGAAGAATATATATCTTGATTGTTTGAACTAGGGCTCTGCTCTGCGCCCAGAAGAGCTGAGACACCAGAAAACAAAAAGTATTCATAGTAAGAGAAACTTTTACTTTAAGGAAATAACTGACTTTGCAGGAATAACACAAATGGATGTCAATAAGCATACTACAATTATATCAGGCATTTACCTGAAGTTCTGAATTCAACAGAACCTCCAGATGATCCAAGATGAAGTTTTCCAGACGCATTATCAGTGCTGGAATTCAAAGGTTGTCCATCAACGAGGCGAGATACACCAGAAAGGAAAATGTCCTTATACTTAGGATCATCAAAGCAGCTCTTTCCTATCTCTTTAAATTCCTGGCATCGTCCCAAAGTCCGCTTAACAAAAGCTAATGCTGCTTGCTTGGCCATTTTACCAGTGGCGCTTTTCATCCCATGGACATTGGGGCCCCAGCAACTCTGAAGGGAAGAAGTAATTCAAATTACAACCTAGGCTGTAGCAGAAATAGTTGCCAGTGGTATATTGAATATTAAAGCAGACTGAGACTGGGTCTACTTCCTAAGAGACAGCTAAATATTGAGACAGATAAGTACTATGACTTTGTCACTTTAGTTTCTTCTTTTTTATTTTTACACGAACCTATGGGATTATGTAGATCTAAGTAAGACAGCAGAGAACATAAATCAAGTTACACAATAAACATAACTTTAGATTGGTATTAGTTGTTTAATTTTACTTTTACATACAAAACCGTATGTTTAGGTTCCCCCAGTGTCTTACATCTTTGATTTTTTTTTTTTCTTCTTTTCATCTGTGAGTGAAGATATGGCCATGTAATTATAGTATTTGACATGAATTTATATTCATCAACTCAGATAGCGCAGTTTTTATATAAGAAAACATGTTCAGAAAAATATAATTCCTGAATAGCTAGTACTCGGAGACTCTCAAATTTGGACTCACAGATATCCTTTTCTTTTTAAGAAAGGACTTACAGATATCTTTGATAAACCAAAAAAGTCTTTTCATGTATCGAAGTATCAGTCAGTTCATAAGAAATTCATATTTTATATATGACAAATATGGAAAAGACATGGCATTTTTGTTCTTGATACTAAGTACTAACAAATAGCAAACTGATTTGCTAAAACGAATTCATGTATCAATTTATTATAAGGAAGATACAGAAAGAATGAGATGATATTAATGATTACCATGTACTTCTCATAGGCCATTTCCACAAGTTTGTTAAGAGCATTCCCTTCAAACTCCCTGCAGTAAATGGAAGTTATTATTAGGCAACTAAAATTCCTTAAAAAGAATAACAAAATCCTTACTGCTGCTGGAGCTCTTTAGCATCGGTAGCCGAACAGAGAAGTTTGCTGATCAAGCTTTTCTTCATTGAAACCTAGACACGGGATTAGCAGGCAGAATCTTCATTAGAATGAACATGTTTGGAAGGTTCGTGAACGAAACTCCAGAATATACAGAAGAATAAAAAATTAAAAGCCATTCTAATTCCTGATCAGCACGAAGCATAATTAAGATACAAATTCTGCACTCAGAAGTTCCAAGATAAACCCAATACAAACCAATTACAAATAGTCAAATAGATTTTAAGAAACGGCTTATTTTTCAAGAAGCTAAACCAAGTTCACCAACATAAAAATTAAGTGCCTGCTTAAAGATCTTAATAAAGACTCCCAAATATACTAGCACAGATACTCCCCCAGCCTTCTTACATCACAGCTTCCTCTCGGAGAAAGTTATATGTTCCTTTATTTGGTTTTCTTTTGCACACTCTCACACAGATGAGGTATCAGAGATTTCTACTGCTATTTCTCTGTACTTGGACCAAAACTGCTAAATTTAGCTTCAACTTGCATTTTCTTATGCCAAAACTATGTAATATAAAATATATTGCCAAACAAATATAGGAAAATAATAGAGACACCAAATACAAATACAAGTCAGCAAAGCTAAGCATTTCTCAACTGGTTACGGTTTCAAACATTAACATGTGTTACCTGTTCCTGGTGCTTCTCATCTAACCTAGTGATATCTCCACTTATTTCATCGCCACACTGTGCAAAAATCAGACTAATCAGGAGTATATTAATAGCTAAATAAAAGGATTCAAAAACAAGTGAAAAAGACAATGTGCACTACATTAAAAAACCCTAAAAAAAGAGAAGACCTGACATACCACTAAATCTGGGTAGATTCCTATGCTGTGTAGCTCCATGATTAGTCTTTCATTTAATGACATATTTTGATACTGATAGTCAGAGAATATTGTGCTAGGTATAGGTTGATCTCTGAGTAAACCATTTTGTAAATGATCACAGCTTGGGACACCAGTGCCAGGAATTGACATAATATCTTGCTCTAGCTCATATAATGATCTTCCATTTGATTTTACATCATAACCATCAAAGGTAGGACATATAGAAGGGTCACTGCTTGATGATAGGTGAGAGCAGAAAGTATCTGATCCCATATCTTTTTCAATCTCCAATGGCGATTCATGCACATCATACTTGAGATCCTCTTCTTCTTCGGGAATCAAAGCTGCAACGAATCTTTGGTACAGAGTAATCTCATATGACTTTTTCACACCTGGAGCAACATGCTCAGGGCTAATTTCCACACTTCTAGCCTCACCTCTCCCAAATTCATTGGAACCACCATCAGGTACTAAATTGCAGCTAACTGTATCAAGAGCTGGCATGTCCACTGCTGTACCAGAATGGACCTGGAAGGAAGAAAAATTACAAAACACGACTCCAAGATACAGCAGTGCCACTAAATGTAGAAAAGTGGCAGCAAAATGAGCTTCAATAATCACTCATCAGTACAAGCAGAGCATCATTTAAGTCTTCATTCAAATGTACTTGCGTAAAGTATAAGTCAACATCATAGAGGAAGAAGCTTTATAACCTTAACTCTTATCACTTAAGAGTGAAATCGAATCCAGAATGAAATGGGTAATAACAAAAGTAGTAATAAGTAAAATTACCCATTTTCATAAAATAAAGATAAAAAATACTCACTTAAAAATAAAAGATAAAAATTACCCACTTTACATGATAACTTGAGGAATTTCCTCATGTGCTCATGTAAGTGGGTAATTTTTATCTTTTATTTTTAAGTGGATATTTTTTATCTTTTACTTATTAAAGTGGGTATTTTAGCTTTTACCCCTCTCATTTGTACATTTATTCGAGGATATATTAATTAATATATGACAGCACCGAAGCAATATATCACAAATAATTTCAACAAAAATTACTTAATGCTGGAATATTAATTAAAGGTATCTTAAAACGAATAAACTTTACCTGATCTTTCAAATAGGAAATGTCCAGATCAGTGATAAATTGAAATAGAGGCTCCATCTTCTTCCAGAATGGACTAGAGAGAGCATGGGCTGCATTCAATAACACTAATAATTGCTAAGAGATCAATATACAATAAGTAAGAAAATTAAAATCTTAAAACCAACAATACCAGCATTTGTAACAGCATTTGCAGCAGCCAAAAGCTCTTCATGACCATCATCTGCACCAACTTTATGCACATGTATACCAGTTATCAGAAAAGGCAAATAAACACCAAGACAGGAAGAACAAATGCCATGCATTCGACAATAATTAATTACCAAGAAAATCTGGTCCTGTATTGATGGTAAGATTCTTCTGCCGTGTATAAGCCTTCCTATCAGAGAGCTTTCTTGTAGGTGGCCTCCCTGCTCTGCTGCACAAAAGGTTACACATGTCATAACAGTTTCTCGTGCTGATAAATAGTGTTAGTTTTACATCAGAAGGAAGTGACACACACACAAAACATAAATTAGAAGTAATCGGCTTTCTACCTTTCAGTCTTGTCAAGACCAAGTCTAGAACTTCTAATCTGTTTAGTGGTTCCCATATTCTCAAGCTTTTCTACTGATAAAGGCAAGAGGGACCTAGAGGAAGTAAATCCTCGACCAGTTCTGCCTTGCCTTCTAACACCATCTCCCTGGCCGTCCCCATTTACTGCCTTATTTTTCCTTGGCGGTAAAAGTAGAGCTGACATTTTCAGGCCATTCTGAACACTTTTCTCATCTATATCATCGCACTTCTTATTCTTGTCTCTTGACTTGATATCAGTACCAACGTCACCGTCAGATAATGCAGATGGAGAAGTATTGTCACCTTTTATTTTGGCTTGTTTAGGAGAATGGGCAGGAAACCGTCTCTCATTTACCATCATGTCAGATGCTGCATTCATAGCAGGTCCCTCATCATTACCAGGAACAACAGGTAATAAACTAGTTCTTCTCGCAGTCCGTGAAATCTTTTGTGGCCTCTGAGCCCAATTGGCAACAGGTGATGAAGACCGAGTTGAAGGGGTCCGTTTACGATGGTTGGCCCCAAGGCTACCAGTAACCTTGTTCGAGCAGTTTGAAAGATCCCAATCATTAGATGATACAGACCGTTGCACTGCTTCAGACAACTTAGAGACACCACCAACTAAACCTGAGCGTGGCGCACGGACATTAGCATTCAATTTTGAGCCTGAAGTAGGGCTGCTGCAACTAATATCTTCTCGTGAACTTGCCCTTCAAATGGGGAAAAGGAAGGAGAAAAAAATAAGTTATGCAATAGCAAATAAAGCTGTGAAGTAAACACTACAATATTTCATGCATGCAGCCTAAGAGATAGTTTTTCTTCCACCACCACCATCCCCCACCCCCGTCACAGCTAACTTATCTTATGGGCTATATTGAGGAAATGTCTGGCCTTTACCAACATTGATTCCCCGAATAGCAAGGGAGAAAATTCTCCAATCGACTTCTAGGGCTCACTTTATCCTCCACGAAAGCTGAAGTACGCTAAGTGCCTGATCCCGGTCAAAAGCATGGCCTGACACTAAACACCTACTGAGACAATGAGACATAGTTCATATATTATCCCTAGTAAGAGGCTCAAGTAAAGTGACATCAAGCCCCATTACTCAGACTGATAAAAGGAAACACCCTTAGTAATGTACTTAAAAACAGTCAACATAGATTTTCAGCATTTTGAAAGTTGAAACAATATGAATTTGTAGGATTGCGTAATTAAACAGAAACCTGAACTTATTGTAAAATCTCAAAAGTAAATGTATTTCCATACTTGTTTATAGCTTTCAGATTCACCCTTTCTTTTTCTTGACCATTTGGACGCTTCCTCCTTTCATGGAGAACAGAACTGTTATCAGAATCAGTCCTAGACATAGAAGAGCGCATGCCAGAACTGGTCTGGGAGGTAGCCTCACATTTCCCTATCCCCACCACACCATTAGCAGCACCCAACCTGTGATAACATGTACATCAAGATTAGTAGAGAGTCGAGACGAAAAAATCCATACTCAATTAGATTAATACTGGCAACAGTAAATATTTTTCACCTAGTAACATAAGATGATAGAAAAGTGAAGACAAATGACTAAGTGTTTTGTGCTCAGCTGACAGTTATTAATCATCCTTTGCAAGACATTAATATCAAGAAGCAGATATAAAATTTGTCTTTGTTGGTATGCAATTCTACTACTAAGCACTGCATGTGGCCGTTAAAAAAACTAACACATGAAGAAAAACATTAGTTGGCGCCATAATAAAAATAAAACCTGGAAATATCTTGACTCGTTCTCTGAGAACAATATTCATATTCTAATATTACTAAACAAAGGTTATAAAAAGTAAAATCCACCCAAAGACTTTCATGCCTTTATCAACACCCAGCTTACAATTAACAGAGCACATAGAACATGAAACATCATATATATTCAAGCCCTGAAAACAAAGGCTCCAAAACAAGCAAACATTTTTTGCCGGATAATCTTCCCTAATCAATAAGGATAGAGCTAGAACCGAGAAATTAAGAAGAGACTGTTGCATAGAATATAAAAAAAATAGCAATATTTCTCAATCCATATTAATAACTAGAAAACATATTGATATGCACCTTATAATATCCATTAAAAAGGAAAAAAAGTTAATTTCAGTTAAAGCATTTTATGTTTTTCTATCTGATATTGATTGCATCATTGCAGAACCCTGCAAGTATGAACAGCTTGATAATGAATGATTACTCCAGCTAAAATGACCAGTAGGAAAAGGAATATATTTATTAGAAGAGTCGACGTAATAATCGACCAGACAGACAATGAAGTGCTAAATGCTCTAGAAACAAATTTAGTTATTAGAGTAGAATCATCTATAATAGAAAGTAAATATGCGACTGCATACCTGATGCCATAGGCATCAGCCACCCTTGAACGGGATTCAGGAAGTACACGCGGAAGTGTTCCTTGTTTAGGTTCCCTATAACCATCACCTGCTTTTGTCGTCACCGGACTAGGAGCATTGTCTATCTTTATACCTGTGCGCTTTTTTTTCATTTTGGAGTTCTCCCAACCATCAACAGCAATGGATAAAGTTCGATCCTCACAATGAACTGGATTAGAAATAGAGATTCTTACTGCATCCCTGTCCTTATCAACAGTCCCAGATGGTCTTGCATGGTTGTTGGCTCGTGCTTCCATCTGATTGTAAGGAAATATAAAGTCAGGCCATCATAGAAAAGGTTGTGCTAAATTTCAAATTTTCAATCAAGCAAGAACAAAAGTGCAAATCATTTCATGAAAAGAATACTGTAGATAAACAAAAAAAATACTAATATAGAGACCAGCAAAGTCCAAATTTAACGGATCATGCAGGTCATTAAAGAAGTCGTGTAATTGATTTCTTCATTTATTCCTTAAGCTTAGAACATCATAAGATATGCAAAAGTGATCATGAGTACCTTTTGAAGAAAACTTGAAATTTATGTTAGGATGTTTAAACTGAGAAACGAGATGAGAAATATAACAAATAATGTAAAGAAGGAAAAGACCACTAACCCTAGCATCAGCCATAGAAGTTCGAGTGCGCTTATGTGGTATGGTATTCTTCGTCCTTTCTTCAGACTTTCGTTGCTCCAGCTCAAAGCCACTTACACTAGCATGATTTTGCAACCCAATTTTGCCAATACCAGACCCAGATGCCGAACGATCAATTGTCAAAAATGTGTTGGATCGATCATTAGATAACGCATCCAGCCGGGATCTCTTTCTCGATGGAATAGCAGGGAAACACTTGTTAATTACTGATAAACAGTCATTGAATATCTTCACACGTTCCCTGATGAAGGTGGAACATTATATTGTGCTGCTCAATTAAGATGGAAAAGAAAAGAGGGGGGGGCGGGGTATGGACAGTTACCTAGCTCTAGAACCACTTTCCCGCACACCAGATTTTAGGCGTCTCAGATCGTCTAGTGAGGGAGAAGTTAGATGTTTGCTTTTCGAGGATGTGGGAGGAGAATCTTCCAGGGACATGCCCACAGCAGCACTTGCAAGCCGCTTAAAATCTGCTGGCCTATTCAACTTGTGGTCTGCGACCATAGACTTTGGATCAACACGCACACAATTGAAGAAGTTGGTTACATCATTTTGAGTAACCAATGAATTGCTTCTTGTCATACTTGGCAGACTTGATAAAAGTGGGTTCTCCAAGTTCTCCCGGAAACTACCTGATCTTTCCAGTGCTGCGGTACCATAGGAACCACGGAGGCCAGATGCAAACAGTAGCCTATCGGGACTACAGGAAGAGAGATCAAATTTGCTAGATGCTGACATGGCATCAGTTTCCACACACTATTTGTGTTGAGAAACCAGTTAACACAATCTTGCATGGCAATGTTGTATTGCTAGAGTCTATACGCATTTAACCAATGCTCAGAAGGGTTGAAGACAACAGGACACTGACAAACCTGTACCTAAAAGAGAACCAATATGCATGTTATGTAAATGATTTAGCTTAACCCTGAAACCAAATTGAAAATTCACAGTGAGCCCACAGGAAAAACAATTATCAAAGAGATATCAATCCTAAATCAGAAAAAATAATGAGCATCTCAAGAATAGACACATAAAGTGAAGTCACGGAAGGGGAAGAAACCCATTAGAATCTTTTTCACATTATCTGCATGTACAGCCTTTTAAAGTAGAAAATTATAACGGTAAAATTTTCAATCAATACTATCAAACAATGTTGCCAGCAGCCAAATGATTCAATGGATGCTGCGTCTTTAACTCTATACCAAATCTGGAACTTTTATACGAACTCCTAATATCTCTAGGAATAACAAGTAACAACTATCTCGAGTTCTTATAAAAGATTTATTCTTTCATGCGTGTAAGGTCTATGTGCTGAGGTTTCTTCTTAAAAAGTTAAGTTAATTAATGCTCCCATAAGAATTCACTATCCAGCTTGTATTCATAATTATCCTGCGTGAATTTTACGCTCGGCTTACTCAAAACTTCTTATCACGCCATCTATTTCTCTCCAAAATAATTATTCAGAAACCAAAAACAGTGCTTCTAGAAGTGATGTGCACTCATTGATTTTCTCAAGCAGAATATACTAGTCCTAACAGGCACAGCCCACATTAACTACCAACAGAAAACAATAAATTGCAGCATATGATTAAACAAAAACCAGTAAATCCAATGTGTTTAATGAACTAATGCTCATATTAAAAAAAACAGTAAGTTACCATAGCCTACTATACCTGACAGCTGCATAAATTTTAAAAAACACCAGTAATCCTTCAAAAATAATTAAAAAAATACATACCTGCAAAGTTGAACTTTTTGTCAGAATCAATGTTAAAATCTTAAAAAAAAAGAACGTTTGATCTACAAAGCTCCAACTCTATCTCTGCAATTATAAAAGCATATTTAATAATCGATCATCAACAAGAGTTCAATTAGGTTTTTAAAAAGCACAGAATTTAAGCAAATTAAACAAAAGAGGCAATAAATTTACATGTACGTGCAGGAAATTTAACGCCAGGTAAAATTCAAAATCAAATTACAGAAAACCAATATATAATATGAAAATAATCACCTGAAAATTGAGGGAAAAGAAGAAAATAAGTACTTGGAGACCACCGTCGACAGCGGGTCGTTGATCGGCAAAGGTAGAAGTCGGTCGATAAATCAAACAACGAAAATGTTTCATTAATTATTTAAATTTTTTTATTTCACCTGATTTTGGCCCGATATTCAGCCCGAATAGGAATTATTAGGTGATGTTTGTACATGTAACTCTATTGACTAGTATTTAGAAATTAGATTCCATAAATGAATATTTCATAATTGGTGGTAGATATAACTACGGCTACAATGCACCAAACTATTCGTGAACTATTTGTGGTTCGATTCGATAAAAGTTCGTTTGAAATTCATTTGTTTACTAAATGAATCGAACTCGAGCCTCGAACTGAATTCGAATCATTTTTCGAGCTGAACTCGAGCCTAATGGTATTCGGCTCAAAAAGTTCACGAACTTTGTTAACGAGCCGAACTTCGAATAGTTAGAGAACTTGTTCACGAACTCTAAAAACAAGCCGAAGTTTGAATAGTTCACGAATTTTATGTACGAACTAGTTCACGAACTTGTCAAAATAATATTAATATATATATATATATATTAACTCAAAGTATTTAATAAACGAGTTCAAACCCGAATATTTAACGAACTCGAACTCGATTTTTATTTACCAAACCGAACTCGAGCTTAATTTTTAGAACTTGAACCGAGCTCGAGCCTTCAAATTTTCAAACTAGCCGAACTCGAGTCTGACAGTATTCGGTTCAATTCGATTTGATTACACCCATAGATATAACATGTGATCTAGCGTGGTATAATATCTATTTTTGTTAATGTATAATTAAAATATATTTTAAAAATTAAATTAGTTATAGTATTAAAAATATCTTTCTAAATTATGTTATAAAACTAAGTGTGCTTGTTTTCTTATTTGGATTCACGTTAGATAAAATCTTTGAAACATGTAATATTAGTAACATCCAAAATCGAATATACAAAATATAGAAGACAAAATACATATATTTAAAACCTAACTTATATTTTCTGATCATATCATAAAATATATCATGATAAATACTAAAAAAATTAAAAGAATGTTGAAATTATAAAAAAAATTGTAAATTTAATTAAAATAATTTTTTTTAAATAAAGTACATAAATTAATTAGTGGCGTATTGCATAAATAATTATCAGTATAATATATACCTTTCTAAGATAATTATATTTTCAAAAATAACTTCTTTCTAAAATTTGATTGGAAAATATAATTATTAAAACTTTATCTTAATATATTATCACTCCGTCATATCCAAAAGAGGCGTATTCAAAATGTTTGAATTGACAATCTTTGTTGAGTCTTCCTAAAGCATGCGAATGATCTATCTTCCAACAATTCGAGAACAAAATAATATAATACAAATAAACCCAAGAGTTCGAGTACCCGACTTTAATGGAACGAGTTTGGAATAATAATATCGGTGTCCGATACGGATTCAAGTTTATGTATTTGTATTTGGATCGGTTCGGGATAAGTACGTGGTTATATATTCGCGCTCGAACCCGTAACGATAAATTATATATATAATATTTTAAATATAATATTTTATATATGACATTTCAAAATTGCACAAAAATAACATATTTTAAAAATTACTTATTTATTTATTATAATTGTATAATATCAATTTTGAAGATATAATATAATACATTTTTTAGTAGATTCTATATTAAGTGATTTGGAGGGTGTGTTTATAATATAAACCATTTGAAACAAGAACACGCTCAAGCCCAAATGTCAGCAAGTTCTCGGATAAAATGGGCTTCAACTGCTCTCGTACTGCAAATATAAGTTAATGTACTCATAAATAATAACTATAATTTATTAATTATGGTATAATCTAAAATTTATTTTATATAGAATAATAAAATAATAAAAAATAAAAAATATTGTGATTCATATGCTTATGTGACATTATATACATGACAATGCTAAATAAATCGCGAACATGTTAAATACACCTCGAATAGGGAAACGATTCTAGGCTTCAATACACAAAAGTTCATATTTTTTTTTAAAAACTTTTTATTGTATTATTCCTAAATATACATAAGAACTAGAGATGTTCAAAAGAATCGGAATCGCCGGAATCGAACTGTAATTGGACCGTAATATGTAGTTTCAGAAATCATAACCATACTCGACGGCTTGAATATTTCAAACCATGATCGTATAGAGGACACTTAGGTTACAGTTTCAAAATTTTGGAACTGTGAACCGGGGATGCGGAACCGTAACCGTCGATTTGGAACCGTATCTCAGTTTTTTACATAAATTCAATTTATTTCTTATATTATAAAGAGTCGTTTTTTTATAATTTTCAATAATACATTAAAACTTATAAATATATTAATAATTAAATAGAAGATAAATTAACTAGATAAGAACTTAATTAAACCCTAATATTATAGATCAAAACAATTAACTTTTTATTTATGTTCAACTTATATTGTTATATTTACGTAGATTAACCTTTTATTTTATTTTATTTCATTAAACGTATTCTTGTTTAATGTGTTATTCAATTAATGTATTCATAAGGAAATACATTAAAACCTTTTTATTTTACTTTATTTCATTACTAACATTTTATTAATATATCATTATATGTGTATTATATATAATTAATATTAAATAAAATAGATATTTATGTAATTATTCTAGTATCACATTAAAAAATTAATTATGTAATATGAAATTAAATGATGATATGCATTGATATGTAATTAAAATAATTATATATATTAGTATTAATTTTTTGGACAGTTCGAAATTGTAACCGTTGATTTGAAATCATAACAGGAATCGTCCTACACGTTTCGGTTCCAAACCTTGAACTGATGTGATAACGGTTTGATTCTGGTTCTGAATTTTTGAAACTGTGAACCCGTGATCCGATTACGATTCGATGCCGAACTGTAAGCGTGAACATCCCCAATAAGAACATATATGTTCTCAATTTTATTTGTAATATTTTATTATTTAATCATGTAATATTTTGTATTATTTTAATAAAATAATTATACATGTCATGCTTACTTAATATAATCATTTATGCTAAATAAGATATTTATTCATTAATATTCAATTAATAAATTTACTACAAATAATTATTTTAAATAATTAAAATTATAAATGCTACTTTTTATTTGATCAAAAAAATTATTAAAGTTACCATTCATAAACTTATAAAATTATCATAAAAGTTACTAATAATTTTTATTTTATTTTTACACTATATTTTTTCTACATATATTTTTCTAAAATGTTTTTTTTCTTTGATACACGTATATTTGTTAACAATACTAATAATTAATAATTGTTAGTTTATGAAATGTATAAAGTTGTGAAATTTAATTTGACGTTTGTATAATAATTTATTGAAATATTCATATTCATATATTTTGAAATATTCATATATATATATATATATTATTTGGAGTTGTTTGACCAATCTGGACTATTGATCTTTGTATAATCTACTGTCCAAATTAATTATGTATCAAATTTATGCATAGAATGCATTGAAATTACAATGCATTGGTTAATGAATAAAAATGCATTATCATGTTATGCATAATATATCATGCTAATATTGCATAACATGCATAAGTTTTAGTTCATATATAAGGGTAAGTTTTAATTCCTATATAAGAGTTTATTCTTACCGAATCCTACCCTTGAAGGCTATAATTGGTCAAACAACTACTTATATAGGAACTATGAATAATCTGAACTATAGATCATTGTATAATCTGTAACAATCTTATATGACTTTAATTTATGAATATTGAATGTGGAAATAATATTTAATAAATAATAAAACATAAATAAGTGAAATATTTTTTTTTTCTTTAATGACTTAGTAAAAATAAAATCATTAAACTTAAAATATTACTAGTAAATTGAAATAAACTAACAAATCCCTTTTAAAATAATCAGAGTGGACTTAAGCATAATAATATTGTCTTGCTAGTCAATCAAAATACACATACTTTCAAGTCTAGCATTTCTTGCAAAAGTACTTAATATATGAGTGCATAAAGTTTTTCTTAAATATCATGATACGTCATTCGACTTCTCACGCGTCTCCGAACTCAAATACCTGAAATGTTAATGTAGGGAATGAGCATACAAAAGTATACTTAGTGTGTGATATTATGCAAGAGTTGTCCATGTTAATAAAACGGTAAACACATATGGCCATATAACATAAACTTGATTTCACACGATGGCATACCAAGGACTGTGACGTCCTGGACCCATTTGGCGGGCCCCTGGCTACATAACTTGATTGCGCATGATATCATAACTTATACTTGATTTCGCACTGTGGCGTACCAAGGACTGTGACGTCCTGGACCCATTTGGCGGACCCTTGGCGACATAACATAATTTGCGCATAACATAGAGTGAGAGCAACTTGAGACAATTTTGAATAACGGCTTTACTCATCACCAACATAATTTCATATTAACACATATGGTCACACATAATATTAAAATGGACAACGATAATAAACGGCATAACTTAAATAAATCATCACACCTTAAACTTTGAACTTGAATGCATAATCGAGCAATTAAAATCTCATCAAAGTCTTAGTCGCGCCGCACCTAGTTATGTATTTATCACAATAATGTACAAGGTCAAAATAGAACTTAATTTATATTAATTGGACTTTAAAAATACTTATACAAACATTAATATGTGTTGGGTAATATTTATATAGGTTTTGATTCAGATTACAAGTCCAAAACTGAAATTTGGTTCTTAGTCTTGTTTTGATTCAGATTACAAGTCCAAAACTGAAATTTATTTATATAGGTAATATTAAATATTTTGGAGATTTAAATAATATTACCTCCATGAAAACAATCCAACTTTTGGAACCATTTCCAAATCCCTTAAAATAGGCACACGCCGGTGGACTTCCATCAAGACACACTGCATGCATGTATTAATTAATTCATTTACATATGAGTTAATAATTATGAATAAAGGAGAATTCCGATTGATTAAGTACCTGCGCCTTTTGAAACAGCAGTGTGAATGAGAGTAAAGTTTATAAATCTTTGGCCGTTGACTGGAGCATTCATCGAGGAAATTTATGCATGGTCAACCAACAAACTAAGGAGGTGTTGCCTTTAATTTTATCCATTCTGATTTACATATATACAAAAGGAAGTCTTGTTGAAAAGGAAGATATATAGCATGCATATAGTTTCATTCAAGATGATTATATTCCCAAATGCAACAGAATCTAATATGCAGCAAAAGAATCAACAATTAATTTTTTGATAGGAAAAATTATACCTCAGCTAGCATGAACTAATTATATTAAAAAACATTTGCTCAGTAGTAAATCTAGTTCCGAAGAGCTATATGAAAACACAAGTGTAGTGTGTGTATATATAGTGATGAAAATGTTTGTTGAGAGACATGCAAGTAATTAGTTGCAGTATAGTGATCATACTTTTGTTTGACTGAGGATAAATGCAGCAACTTATATATATTAAAGAGGGAGAGAATCAACTTACAGACTTCAAACTATTTGTTTTGAGGAAATGATGTAAAACTACTAAGTTTGGTCGATACGGGAGAAATTATTATTTTGAATTAATTGCATTTATATCAATATCCATTACAGCTTCCTTCAGGATTTAAATAATGTCGTATTCGTTTGTTCATATAATTCGCTTGTAATAAACAAACTCCACTCGTTCTTTCGTCTTTGATATAAGTAATAAATAGGATGAAGATTTTAGCAATGTTTGCCTTGGTTGGCATATCACTGCTAGAAAAATTAGCATATATTACGGCTTTAATCTGTACTCTATGACATTCCGTAGTGTATACTAATGGATATATATTACGGTTCTCAAACTATAGTGTATTTTCTAAATAGACTATGGTTATAAATTGTAGAGTATATGGAGCAAACTATAATGTATTCATTTCAAATACTATAGTTTCAACATTCAACTGTAGTATGTAATATTACAGACTACGATCTTCATATTATTCGTAATATATGTTTCAATAAAGACTACGGTTTACTGAAAAATTCATAGTATTTATATATGTTTTTTATATATTTTATTGTTATACATTATTGTTATGTTGGGCCTGACTTATGTTATTGGGCCCAACCCAATAAAAATGTTTTCGAATGATCTGAATGGTTTCGAAGTGTCGAACGAGACTAAAAATTTCCTGAATTTTAAAATTAATTTTGAGTAATTGAGAGTTTCGGTCGAAATTCGGGACTCCAGATCCCAAAAATTTCTAGAGATTCCCGATTCTAATCCCAAAAGATTCTAGACTCGGATCGGAACCAATAAAGTACCAAGTCTCAAACCCAAATTCTTATCCCTGGTCAGAAGGAAATTAATTGTTCCCATTCTCTCAGCATGTATGATAATTCAACTTTCAGAAAATGGAAACACACAGATGTAAAACTACAAATTTCTTTTATGCTACTCGAAAATACATTCAATTGTATTTATATATAACATTTAATTATTGGAGGATGCACGGCGTTTGGAGTATGCAAGTATCCATCCATTTATGTTCGTCCAAATACATCAATTATAACGAGATATTTAAATGAGATAAATGCGGATATAATATTTAAAAATGGTTTATATTAATAAAATTCACATTTAACTACTTCCATAATTTTAGAGCAATCACAGTCCTACAAAATTTCAAAATCATTTAATTTTATTTAACACGCAGAAACCTAAGTATTCCTTAGAATTTGGTTCCTTTTTTCATATCAATGTAATTGCTATATTGTCTTGATCTAACTCTTGGTTTGTTTTGCACCATCCAATTCCCTACATCCATTATTTACTAATTTTCTTTAAATCTTATAGACTCAAGTTATCATATATGTATGTTTGTGTTTTAAAGATATTTATTAAAATAAATATCATGCAAATAATTCAGAGATTTAAATAACATTACCTCTCCATGAAAAAAAATCCAACTTTTAGAACCATTTCCAAATCCCTTAAGGTAGACTTACACTGGTGGACTTTCATCAGGACACACTGCATGCATGCAGTAGATAAGTCATAATGCATAGTTCAATCTACTTCAATATATATATATATATATAATTAAAAAATTAATTTTTTTTAATTGGAATTAAAATTAATTTAATGCAATCAAGATTTGAGATTCACGTGTTCAAATGTTTTTAAAAATTCAGATTTGAAATCCTAATCCTATCAAGATTCCGATCGGAGTCAAGAATTTCATAAATCCTGATGCCAAATATTCATTCCTAATTCCGCAGTTAAGAAAATAAATATTTTATTATAATATAAAATTTAAGATGATAAGGAGAAAATTATATTATTTTAAAATAGAGACTATAAAAAAAGATTTTGTGGTTATATTTAAAAGAGTTAATTATACAAACTAGCCAAAGAAGATAGTAAAAGAGAAATAATAGCCATAAACATAATACTATTTAAATTCTAGCCATTTTGAATGTGAATTATCATAAATACCCTTCTACCTAATTGTATGAATGGTACGACTGGTATGAAAGGTATGAATAATATTCATTCGTACGATTCATACGTACATACAGTTTAATAAAATTAAGTATCACGTATGAGTGGTACGATTCGATACAATTCATACGTACATACACTTTAATAAAATTAAGTATCACGTATGAATGGTACGATTCGATACAATTCATACTATTCATACTCAAAAATGTAAGATATAATTACAAGGGTATTTTAGTACAAAAAATTTATAAATGACTAGAATTTAACTATTATTATGTTGGTGGCTATTATTTATCTTTTATAATCTTTTTCATGTTGGTGGCTATTATTTGTCTTTTATAATCTTTTTCGGCTATTTTATATTTTGGCTCTATTTAAAATTACTCTTTCTTATTAGCACCTGCGGGACTGGCTGGGCCCAGTGGATCCAAGGAGCCCAAAAAGAGCAGATGATGAGTTTAATCTTTATTTGTATTTTAAAAATTTGTTAAATTTAATTTTTCATAATCCAAATGTAAATACATAAACATTTCCATGTTCCTTCATTTATAATATAATAAAACTTTGTTAAAATTAAAGCATTGATATCACATTTTTTTCAATTCTTGAAATTTTGAATAGACAATTTTAGACTTTGATATTGACAAAAAAATAAGCACAACCAAGAAATGAAAGTAAAGCTTAAATAATTTGCCTATAGTTTAGAGTTACAAAGTGTAAGCATAGTTTCGTAAATTATACATGCATTTGAAATTTATTTAACATGAATGTGAAAATTTCGACAGCTGAAACTAATACCGAGTAACATAGAGATCATATCATATCATCTTTAATTTTGCCAATTATTAATTTTGTTAAAATGCAGAAAAATATAAAAATGTGAAAATAAATCAGAAAAATGTCAAAATTGAATTCTTCCAAATACCAATATAAATGTGCATTTTTGTATGTGTGTGTCTATAATGTTGCAGATGCTGCTGGGTGTTTTTAGATGTGTGTCATTATGTTTCCTTTCTTTCTTTTTGTTGGCTCAACTGAAATAATTTTACATGTTAGTTTATTAATTACAATAGCTTTTTTTTATATTAACAACCATCATACATCCTTATTATGATGTTGTCAATGTATTTGATTGCACAAAATGATTGTTGTCGAGGAGTATTGAATTCATCTTGTAGTTCCTATAGTTCAGAAACCAACTCTTATGGAACACATAATAGAAATTTTCCATTATTCAAAAATATTTACACGTGAAAATAACATTTAACATCTCTTCCTCATCGTTTACTTCAATCAAACCACGAGGTTCTGATTTTGGTTCCTTTCCTTCTACTTCTTCTTCTAATTATAACAATCTTTCTTTAGAGCATCCACAAGGGAGGCTCCCAAAGAGGAGCTCTTCATTTCGATAATAAAATGGATATTTTTTGTGGGATCTGCGAATTTTAAAGAAGTCGTGTAGTTTTCTTAGGTGGGAGGTTCTCGAATATGTGACTCTCTACTTTAATTTAGAATTATTTTATTTATATTTAATTTGAAAAGAATATTATTCCCTCCGTCCCACTAAACTTGACACAATTCTCTTATTTAGACGTCACACTAAGCTTGACACATTTCTAAAATAGTAAAATTATGTGGACCCTACCACATTTATCACTCTTATAATACTTTATAAACTCTCCTTAATAACTGTGCCCAAAAGTTTTGTGTCATGTTTATTGGGACAGAGGAAGTATTAATTTAAATTTGTAATATTAAATAAATAATTAATAATTTACAAAAAATAATTTAAAATTTCTTTTTAAAAAAAGAAGGAAAAAATGGATGGGGCTCTGGAATCCCCCAACCGCAGCGCGGCTTCGACCATGAACTTCGGAGACTGAATCCGGCCTCTCGCCTCCCGCAGCGCAGGACTGCCACCCGCAGTCTCCCAAGCCTCCTGCCTGAGAGCTACAGGCGAACCTAGCACTGCGGGTGCTCTTAGGTACCTTAGCTATTTGCAATGATGGTATTTACATGTTTCCCTTCCATCAAAATCTTTCTTTATGAACTGACCGTTCTGCTTTCCTCCTTTACATCGCTTCTTTGCTTTTCAACTTTAAATTTATTGACATTGAGTCACTCATTGTTACGCCCTGCCTATTTGCCTAAGAGCGGCTCGTGCGTGGGTGGGGGTAACCCACGGAACGCATGCAAGACGCACTCTGATGGACGAATGACCAACAATATATAATTTCTCCCTAATGAGATTACAATGAGAGAATGTGGGAAGACATTGAACAACGTCAAGGAATGTCCGAGGCTACCTCAGGCAAGCTGGTTGGGTGCTGATGTCTTTGTCCTGATAAGCCCATGGCAGGACAAAACCAGTTGTTGTCCAAGTAAGCCCCAATATAGACTAGGTGAAGGCATGCGTTGAAAAAACTTCGTGTGGCACAAGTTTAATCCCATGACATCCTATTAAAATTTTGCAACTCTTTAAGTCTCGGGTCATATTGCACATCCTCCGATGTTATTGTATTATCTCTCTCAAAAATCATCGCAACCCTAAGATGATCATATGATGTTGGTAATGCATTCAAAACAAATAATTTTATCATCATCCTTTAACTCGATGTCAATACTCTCAACATCATCAATCACTTTCGTGACATACAATCATTGCTTTATTACAACCTATTAGCCAAAGATTTAATCATACAGTCTCTCCAACTTTACCCAGACTGAGAATGATCGCTTTGCAGCTCAAACTGAGAATGATCGCATTGTATGCTCTTTCTATCATCGATAAATCCTTCTCCTTATCTTATCTTTCTCTCCACTTAATTATTTGTCTCTTCAATAACACATCTTCATCCTTCAAAGACTCAAGTGAACTTCTCTTTCTCAAATTTAGTGGATGTCATCATTGTGATTTCGTTTCTCACAAGCAATGCTAATTATTAAAAATATTTAATAATTATAAACAAGTCGAAACCATGAACAATATAAAATAAATTTGCGAGAAACCGAATAAAATGTATATAAATGAAACAGTGGTATAAATTCTCTACACTTTTAAATTTAATATATATTAATTTATTGATTATAAAAGATATTATCAAAATGTGTTTGGGCAAGGCATGCAAGATATCAAAATCTCAAATGAATTATAATTCTGATACTAATACAAATATGATCAGCAATTATTAATGGACTAACTAAAACAAATCAAATCAAATCAATGAATTACACTACACTACACACTAAAGTATATATAGCAATTTATTCTTCTTCCATACAACTCACTTACTCACCAAACTAATTAAGCAAGACATAAAAACTTTATTAAAAAAAAAAAAAGGAAAAATCAAACGAATTTAATTAACTAGTAAAAATTAGTTCCCGCCAGATTATGATGCAAGAGCTTGTGGGCGATCTGGTCCCTGGCATGCGCGGCCTCCATCGACATCACGGCGTTCTCCGGTGGAATCTGGTCGTCGAAGAGGTCGAACCTCAGCTCCGGACTCAGCCCCTCGTTCCTCATCTCGCATATGTTGTGCAGCACGCAGCACGCGCCTAGCACCACCGGCAAATCCAGCAGCTTCATCTCCGTCCTCTTCTGTAGGCAGCTCCATCGCGCCTTCAGCCGCATGAACGCCTCCCTCGCCATCACCTCCACCTCCCCGACCTTCTCGTTGAACGCGTGCTGTGCCCACGTCAGATTCTGGTGCGCGTACGGCACCAGCAGCCAATCCGTCAGCGGGAAGGAATTGTTGCCTACGATCCACGCTCCACCGAGGCTGGTGGCGCGTTGGAAGAGCGCGGATTTGTGGAGGACCTGCTCGTCGGTCATGGATCCCGGCCACCCCACGCAGATGTCGGTGAAGACCCCATTGGGATCCACCACGCCTTGTAGGGTGACAGAGTAAGTGGTTTTCTGGTTCCGCTCGGTGTGGCGCCTGTTGAAGTAGGCGGCGACGCTGACCTTAGGAGCGATGATGGGGATGTGAGTGGTGTAAATAGCACCGGTGACGCTCGGAATGCCGGAGAGAGAATCGAAGTCGCGCGTGATGGCGGCGGCGCGTGGGGGGTCAGGCCAGGTGAGGAACTTAGGCATGAGGAGGGTGCGGATAGCGGCGCAGACCTCAAGGACGAGCTTGTGACAGGTGGAGATGCCAAGGCCAAATCGCCTTGACACCTCGCGGAGGGCCTCGCCGGTGGCCAGGCGCCAGACGCAGACCGCCACGCGCTGCCGCACGGGGATAGCAAGGCGGAGCATGGTGTTCTTCTTGGTGACGGCCGGCTCAAGCTCCTCGCACAGCATGTGGAATGTGGCCTTGCTCATGCGGAACGCCTTCTTGAACTCCTCGTCCGGGTAGTCCGTGCTGCTCACGTGCTCCCACCACGCCTTGGAGCGGGTCTTCACCCACAGCCGCCGCGGTCCCGCCGCCACCGTTGCGGCGCTGGTGCTGGGGTCCTCCAATCGCGGCCTCTTGTGATCCATTCCTTGAGATTGGTCGGTTTGGAAGTTGAGTAGGGGGTGGGGGTGGTGAGTGTGGGTGGTGCGGTTTTTAGTATGGGGAGGAAATGGGGGTGATTGAATGCCCATGAAGATCCTACTACTATGATCGATGTGGTAAATTAATAATAATGGGATTGGGGGGAGATATTAAATATGAGAGGAAATGATTAGTACACAAGTATGAAAGGGAGAATGAGTGTGAACGGGTAGGAATGAGGGGGTCAAAGGGGGTATTTAATTGTGTTGTATAGTAAAATGGATATGGCTAGGAATTTGAACTTTGAAGCGAGACGCGTGGGACACGGTTGGGGGTAGATTCTGGAGAGAGAGGGGATGGGATGGGATGGGGTTTCATTTTAATATTGGTTTCGATTTGGGACGATGATTTAATAATTAAGTGCTACTTCTATGATGTTTGTTTTTACGCGGTTGAAGTTGAATGATGGTGGTTTTGATTTGAGTGGTAAAGGGACAAAGGCACATACTTGCATACACCACACACCACAACACACACGTCTGCGGAAAGGGGGAGGAAGGCAAGCGGGGGTAAATTTGTAAAATAATAAGCTAAACCCCCCGCCTGATGATGATATTGGAAAAAGAGGTAGTATTTTGTACACTTTCTCCACTTTCTATTTTTGGAAAGCTCAAAAGTCGCAATCGTTCACATTGTATCCTATTATTGTAGAATAAATACTAATTAACTTGAATGATAAAAATATTATTAATTATTAAAATATAATTAATTTAAATGATAATAGAAATTAAGACTAACAAAAATGTATTATTAAATATTTAAATATACTTGATTTGAATGTTAGTAGAAATTGAGATCCACGAAAAAGTGTAATAAATATCCAAAAATAGAAAGTGCATATTTACGAGGAACGGACCACAATTACAAAATGTGCATATTTCTAAAGAATGGATGATGTATGTTTTAGATGTCCTTGAAATTTTAGTATATTTTATAATCATATTATAGTATATGTACCAGTAATTATTAAAATGATTAGCTTTATTTTCAAATTCTAAATTATCATTATTCATTTAAATCGTAATATTTTTAAATTACATGTATTATTGATTTTTGTAAGGATTTTGATTTGTATTTCAAAACTTTTTCTAAAAGATGGTATAAGTACAAAATATGATAATTTAACTTATTCTTGTTTTACACAAATTGAAGTGTTATGGGGTTCATTTTTATAGATATTCTAAGATTGAATAATACGAAGACTAAATAATAAGAATCTGAAGTACAAGACATCGTATGTTAAAGGATTTCAGGTGCGTCGACACTGAAAGTTAAACCTCGAGTATCATATTAAAGTTGCACTGAAAGATATATTAAGTATTAGGCTAAAGTTGTACTGAAATTCAAAATGTCATAATTGTTCAAGTTGTTTTCCAAATTTTAAGTCAACTCAAAATTCATAGTCTAAGTTCAAAATAGATTGCACTTAAACTTCAAAGTCAAGCATATAACATATATTCCAAATCAGGCAAATATCTCAAAGCTGCCATGCATTGAAGATAATTTGCGAGAACCATTCATGAAAATAATGACAAAAGTCTGCAACGTCCACAACATATCTATTTTGAAATGAGTAGCGTATAAATAGTTTAACACTTCAACATTTCACCTCACTTGTTACCTCGTGCTCAAAAGATTATTAAACATTCAAACGTTTAAAGTTTTAGACTCGTAGTTTTCAAAACTTAAAATATTTTGAACTCTCTGTAAATTTTTAAATATTGTTAAAGAGTTAGAACATTATGGTAAGAGGATACAACTAGCTTATAAGTTAGCATATCTTTAAGCTGATCAAACTCAACATGTAAATGTTGATAACTGTTGTTTAGCTCGTTTTTGGTGTGTTTTTAGTTGATGTTTCGTCGTGTCTAGGTTTTAGTTTGTTTTGTTTTCGTGTCTTTTTATTTTGTATTACGCCAATTTTTGTTGTTTTAGGCTCCGTTTGGTTGCACTGATATGGCCTGTTGGGCAGAAATAATCTCTTGTTATCCTCCATTTGGTTGCAATTTTGCATTTGGGAAGGCCCTGCACTATAAACCTCGGCCCGCTCCAGAAGGTAGGATATACCTTGTTTACAATCCTCTCAAAGTAGGTGGTATTAATTTCATCCTCATGGAACAGTAAAAGAAGGGCTTTAATTTCAGACCAAAATACCCCTCACCCTTTTCGGCTACTCACTTCTTCGATACAGCGAATAGAGCAAAGGGCGAAGCGAATTTTCTCCCAATTTGTACGACGTGATGAAATCGACCTCTGAGGCGTTTGGGATTATCTTCATCGCCTCTGCTAAATCAGGTATGATCTGAGCAAGAACCTTCTCTTCATCATCTCACCTTCTTTTCAAAATCTCATCTTCTAAAAAAGGGGACATTCTTCGCGTTTAGGTTAATCGCAGGCAACAAACACTGGAACTTGTACGATTTCTCGATTTAAAGAGGGTATTAGAGCACTGGAAATCAGGTAATCTCAAATCTTTATCCCTTTCTACAACGCTTGGTTACTAATCTGAAAATTAGGGTTTACTGTGCTTGAACCTAATTTTTATTTGTAGTCTTGGATGATCTTTTGTTCCTATTTTCATTTATTATTTTTTCCCTTTTAGGTGAGTTTTGCGTAACTGACTTTCCAATTTTGCTTGGAATAAACTTGTTGCTTGAACTTCATTTGTGTGAAAATATCGACAAATATTTGCCTGATTTGGTTTTCTGATGGAGGTGCAGTGAAAACAAACAAGATATACCCTCTTGAAAAGTTGTGTTAACCATGTGTTGTCTTTCATGTACAAATGTCCATATATATATGTGTCGTGATTTTTGTTTCGCATGCTTCTTATTATCCTTTTTTTGGACACAGTGGTCTGGTGATGTATGCTGACATTGGTTACAAGTATTGTTTAACTATTCATATTCTATGTTTGGTTTGTATTAACCTTGATCATGTTATATGTAGACACTTTGAGATGGGTAGAAAAGAATTGATTAATGGTTTAATTGGGTTACATATTCAGTATGTTTTGTAATTGAATTTGAGATGGATAAAGAATCTTCATTCAAAAGGACCTGTGTTTTCTATTATGATATTTTAGTGTTTGCATATTTTTTGTTGCTTGTTTAACATTTGTATTGTGCATTTGTTTGAAATATTTTTTGTCTTGTATTTTTTGTGCAGAAAAGCGGATCCTTTTTGCATACCAAGAAAATTAGTGTTAGGCTTTCCATGAGAAATCGAAAACAAAAAGCTTATCTAACAAGAAGCGTTGGGGAATATTACGTTCTGCCGCCTTTTATCCAATTAAGATACAAATGAAATTAATTATGGCATGCTTCTTACTTCATAATTTCATTCGTAGTCAAATGCATTTAGATCCTATTGAACTCGAGGTACCTGAGAATCATGTAGATGGCAACCATGAAGAGCAAGCCGCTGATGTAATCGACACGGTTGAGGCAAGCACTGCTTGGACAAATGCACGAGATGTACTGGCTAATGAGATGTGGGATGCATATAATGGAAACTAGATTCACCTTT
>JAPKLX010000002.1:2724346-2762440 GCA_026898415.1 Leonotis leonurus | reverse complement strand
TTCCTTGAATCTCTCCCATGCTTCACTAACTGATTCATCATCGAGTTGTTGGAAAGAAATGATTTCATTTCTGAACTTGGCATTCTTTGTTGGAGGGAAGTACTTCAAGAGAAACTTCTCCGCTAATTCATTCCACGAAGAAATTGAGTCGGATGGCAAAGTATTGAGCCAAGACCGAGCTCTATCCCTCAGCGAGAATGGGAACAACCTCAGCCTCAACGCCTCTGCCGTGACTCCAGCTAACTTGAATGAGTCACTCACTTCAAGGAATGAACGAATGTGGAGGTGTGGATCCTCTGTGGCTTGTCCACTAAACTGTCCAACAGTCTGCAACATCTGGAACATGACTGGCTTCAGCTCAAATTGCACAGCCTGCACTTCAGGTCGGAGGATGCCAGGATTCATCTCGTTAAACATTGGGGCTGCGTAATCCCTAATGGCTCGCTTCCTGTCATCTGCCATTGCTATAGCATTCTCCAGATTTGCACCTCCTTCTTCTCCATTGTTGCCATTATTACCCAACACCAATCGCTCCTGATTTCTAGGATTTGCTGCCATATCTGCCTTCTCTTTCTGCTGCCTCCTCAGTCTTCGAAACGTTCGCTCGATCTCCGGATCAAAAGGTATCAATTTCAATCTGTCTCCCTCGCTCATACACTAGTTTAGTACCTGAAATCACCACAAGGAGATAGAACGAATTCAGACCTCAACTGAAATAAAAAAAACAAAAATAAAGCTAAACATGCACTAGAAACATATTTCATTCCCCGGCAACGGCGCCAAAAACTTGTTGTGTAAAATGACAAACACAATTTATATTGCGCAAGTGCACGCAATCACAAGTAATATAAGGAAATATTCCAGATTCGTATCCACAGGGAATGCAAAAATGTACTAAAACATGCTCAACCAACAGAAAATAAAAACGACGGAATTTAAATCAATAGCTGGAGGTTTTCTACTCTAGAATTCAAGATGCAAATAACACAAAGGCAACAAGACTGACAACTGAAATTAAATGACTGAAATATGCAAACCAAGATTTAATGGAAACAGAGACCAAAAGCACGGAGAAATCAGATAACAAACAGATTAAAAACGGACTCGGGTTCAGAAATCATTTCGCCTGTTCACTTTTGCGCACATTTTGCTACAGCATTTTCTTCAGCAATACAGATACAGTGGCGTAATTCTCAGATTTAGCATACGAATTTTCCAACACCTATGCATTAAATTAAATCAACACAGCTCATATATTCCTATACCAAGCTAAATTGAATTAAATATCAGATCATCACCAATTACTAGTGCCACACCAGATTAATGGATATTCCTAAACAATAAACTAGTGTTCATTTAGCATTTTCCAACATCAATAACCTTTCCAGAATTATCAACATCTAAATCCTCATAATATGCTGGCCAAACATACAATAAAGATAGAATAAGAGCTGCTAAATGAAAAGTACTACAGAGCATCAGAAATCAGAGCTGGAATTTCATAAAGTTAGGCAAAAATCATCCAAACCCAAGTCACTACAACTTAGCTCATTCTGGAAATAAAAACAGAAAGTAAAGAGCTATTTCTCAACATATTAAGCATTCTACTACAGATTTGAAGATAGAGAAAGGTAGAACAAGAGTGTGGAGGGGATTTCCCAATCCTTCCTCCAAGTTGCTACTGCTGTGAAGAAGAAGAATCAGCTCCAAAACAGCCACTCTTTGCTCCAGCAATTCCTCCTCTTTTCTCCCTGTTTTTCAGAATGTTGTTGATGCTGAATGTCTCTCACGTTTTCTGCCCTCTTCTATTGCGGCTCAGGCTGCTTTTCTCCCTCCTAGGTTACCAAAAATAGCTTGCAAAAGGACCATGCTACCCTCCTTTCTTTGACTAGTCATCAGCTTCCTTTCTTTGACTTAGAATTGGGGACCACATTGTCTCTCTCCTTCTGCAGACAGATTGCTGCAACATCCAGTCAGCAATTACTTTACAGAATTTGTCCCTTCTTAACTCTATAACCTCCACAAAAAGTATTTGGGAAATAATATTGCCTCTTCTCCAAACAAAAGAATAAAACAAGACTAAAAATAGAAATGAAACAAGAAAATAATCAAAAGACATCACATAAAAGGCAAAACAAAGAAATAAAAAGATAAGAAATAACTCTTATACAAGAGTTATCAGCGAGACATAACAGGAGGTCCGAGCCTCAGGAACCGAAGTCTGGTCCTATCAAGTATAAGGGAGGGTCGAAGTCCATTATGCAATGAGCTAAGGAGAAGGTAATTTCAATTCATAATTTCAATAATGTTTTATAATTTTAATTCATATACACTAGTTTCAATAAAACAATCTGATTGGTATGTAATGCACAGACTGCTGAGAGGGGAGTACCTCCGATAGACTACATGTTCGACTCATTTCTCGATGAGCATCGATACGCAGACGGTACGTATACCGATGTGAAATCGCAGGCGATTGCGGTAAGTCTTAATTTCAACGTAATATATAGTTTGTATTTTCAATCTTATAATATATTATTAAAAAATATTCATTTATCATGTAAATGCAGACTGAGGTGTTTGTTCGTGCTGAGCAGGACCGTGCCGAGCTGCCTGAGGGAGACCATGATGCAGTGGACGAGAACGAGATCTACTTGGAGGTTCTCGGTGCCCCATATAAGAAGAAGTGACTGTTCGGTACGGGATCAGCGGGGAAGGCGTTGAGAGCCTCGTGGTTCGGTGGATTATCGTCCTCCTCACGATCCCGCAGGAGCGAGGTTGAGGACCTGCGCCGCCGAGAAGAGGAGCACGAATGTGAGCGCCAATAATGGTTGGATGAGCAGAAGAGATTGGCTGAGCAAACGGCTGCAAGCCCAGTATGACCAGATCGCTCGATGGATGTCGACCCAGTCAGGAGGAGCTGATGATACATTTCCATCGTTTCCTCCTCTTCAGTTTGATCCCCCTCCTCATTTTCCCGATCCTGATTCTCAGTGATAGCACATTTAATTTTGATCATGTATTTGATAGATGATACTTGTGTACTATTTCTCGTATATTTGATACTAGTGTTTGTTCTAATTTTTACTTTTTGCATATTGTTTATATTACATACGCAATTCGAATTTCGATTTCATTTTTTGTTCATTTAAATTATTGTTGAATGTTCGATTAGAATTGAATTGTTTGTTGGGACAGGTTACAAGTTACAGATAATATAAAAACAAAAACAAATATTAAAACTAACGACGGAATGTAAATCCGTCGTCAGGTCAACAGTCAAAGGTGGACGACGGATTCACATTCCGTCGTTAGCCTTTGACTGTTGACCTAACGACGGATTCACTTCACAATCCCTTTTTCTTTGTAATGTAAAGTAGATCAATTTTAACCAAAATGCTTTCACCTATTGAGTGAAAGTTGGTTTTAATGGAATGGAGATGTTACTGTATACAAAAATCACTATAAAAAGTCGGCAATTTTAAATTAATAATAAATACTCCCTCCGTCCACGAAAAAGCTTCCTAATTTGCCATTTTAGTCCGTCCACAAAAAAGCTTTCTAATTCAACTTTCCATTTATGGAAAGTGGACCCACCACACTCTCTACACACAACTCAATTTAATATAATACATTAAGTGGGACTCAACATCCACTAACTACACACAACACAATTTAAAACACTATATATTAAGTGGGACCCAAACTCCACTAACTATATATCATCATTAAAAGTCAAAGCACTATATAAAAACCCGCACCGGGTCAAACTAGGAAGCATTTTTGTGGACGGAGGGAGTATTATAGTAATTTCCAAGTCATGATTTTTATTCAGCACAGAATCAGATTTAACGTCTTAAACTTCGCCGACCACCGTTAGCATATTTGCAAAAGGACCCCTTGAGACTTTTCTTTTGCCCCTTGGTCCCTGCTATCTCCCATACATTACCTTAACCATGCCGGAAGGAATTGATTGATTGGCGCCGGCAGGGATGGGAAATCCAAAGCAGAAGTGGACGGCGGAAGAGGAGGAGGCTTTGCGCGCCGGCGTAGCCAAGCACGGCGCCGGAAAGTGGAAAAATATCCAGAAAGACCCGGAGTTCAATCACCTCCTCTTTGCACGCTCAAACATTGATCTCAAGGTATTTTGCTTTTGCTCGTCTTTGGAGTTCACTAAAAAGATTGTATTTTTGCTGCGATTAAATGCAATTTCGTGGAACACAAATTACTCTCTCATTTACGTGTTCGCGCCGTAGAGCCTTAAGAGGCCTTAGCTTCGACATTGTACTGAATTAAGAATTAAAAGAAACGGTTTTGTTTGGATGCTGATAATGAATCGTGTTTTTTCAGAATTTCTCTATTTGTCCCTCTCTCTCTCTCTCTCTGTAATCATGTTCAGCTGTGTATGTATGAAGATACACTGCGTTTTTATTCATTTGTATATATCAAGAATGAATAGTAATGCAATATTTATAATTACAAGAATGAATAGTAATGAGTAATGTGGTTTGGAACAGATAAATAGTACTCTGTAACTCTTTTAAAATGTACGTTGGTTTTATTCCACAGGATAAGTGGCGGAATTTGAATGTTGCTAATGGCCAAGGCTCAAGAGACAAATCAAAGGTGTCGAAAGCGAAGGTGAATTCTGCCAACTCGCCTGCTACTCCCCTGCTGCTGAATGCACAGAGCTCGGCCTCCATTACTCCATCATCCAAGAATGCATCTACAGATGTTGCTATGCGAGATTCTTCAAGGCCCTTGCCTGAGGGGATTAATGCTCCCAAGTAATAGGCCTCCACTATTATTCGCATAGCCATTGCTTGTTTGCCTCCTATATAGAAAAAATGACATAAAATAGCTTGAGATGTGCTGTACCTCAAATTTTGCTTATTGATTGTAGATTTTAGTTTGATATGCATGCATGTATAAATTGTATATTTTTGTCATGCATTTTATAGATAATGGTTCACTTTAGGTGTCTAATATAGTGGCACTTGACTTGTGATAGTAATGACTTTGATACATGGTACATGTTGCATTGGATTTTAATTATATTTTACGGTCAATATGGGATTCCGGATTTGTTATTTTAACTTATAAAGGGTTGCGCTTGAAGATATAAATTGTGTTTAATAATTATGACATCATGCATGATTGCACACTAATTAATGGCATTTGCTGAAGTAGTTTTATTGGATTACGATAAGGTTTTGACATTAGTATATCAACTTATATGTTTGTTGTTCCTGGAGTTGGCAAAGCCGGTGGAAATTGTGCAACTTACTCAAATTTGACTACTATGTTTGTCTATGCTTCTAGTTGCAAAGTCAGTACAAGTGAAGAAATAGGGAGAAAGAAAAACTTGTATTCTTGAAATTCTTGGATATGCATGTTCTCGTTTTGCCCCACCATCTGTCTCCTTGCAACCTTAATATCTTGATTCTTGAGTAGATTTTCCCTCCCTTCTAATGCATGATGTTGATGTTTGGTGCAGGTACAATGCCATGATATTTGAGGCATTGTCAACTCTTAAAGACCTCAATGGTTCTGATTCTGGTGCAATAGCAAGCTTTATTGAGGTTGGTGATGGTTTCCTTACCATATTTTGATAAATATAGTTAGCACTCAGGCGTACATATTAATTTCTTAATTCTTATGAATATTTGACTACCACCATATTCTAGTGGTATCAAAATTGAGTTCTTGAAGTCGTGTTAGTCTCTTCTCCATCTAAATTAAACTTTGCTTTATTTTAATTAAATTGGTCTGAGAAAGCTACTTAGATCATACATTAATGTTGTCTGAATGTGTTAGTTGTACTCATATCCTATGCATGATGATATCGTTACTTTGTTATCTCTCGTGTTATAAGAGTTTTCTGTGAGTAATATTTTGAATTTTGATAATGCTCAAGGAGTACTAATATTTCTACTTCTGTTTTAATCATTCATGCAGAAAAGGCACGAGGTACCACATAATTTCAGACGAACATTGGCTTCTAGGTTAAGGACATTGGTGCAACAAGACAAACTTGAAAAGGTGACTTTTGTATATTATGGCTTTAAAAAACTGATAATTAGGCTCATGGAACTTTTAAAAACAAACAATATGTTTCTAGGATTCTGCTTGATCTAAGTTACATAATGTACTTGCATATACACATGTGCATCCTATGAAGTATGAACGAAATATAACCTTTTCTTCAGAGTTCTCTGTGCCTTCTGTGACATTGCTTATGCTTTTGAATAATAATCTTGCTGTTTTAAGGATTTTTTTATCTGGCCTAAAAGTTTTTGAAGTACATGAATTCTATATTTTCTATAACCTTCTTTGAAGGGTTATACCTTTGTATTATCAACTGCAGATTCAGAACTGCTACAAGATAAAAAACAGTGCTGCTCCAGACACGAGACCGCCTCCCCCAAGACAGAAAGAAATGCAGCCTAGGCCAATCCGGAGCATCGGGTATCTTGGTGATACAGTGGAAGAAGCAGCAGCATCGGCTGCCTATAAAATCGCGGAGGCAGAAAACAAATCATTTGTAGCCGCGGAATCCGTGAAAGAGGCAGAGAGAGTATCTAGAATGGCCGAAGATATGGAATCGTTCCTACAGTTTGCTATGGATTGTGTTGATCAAAGTATTCTTGAAACCCTAATATCTTTTCCTCACCTGCTAACTTGTTTATTCACCTGTAAGAATAATGTTGGTTCTGATTGGCAGGTTCTCGTGGTGAAATTTTGCTAATGGTATAAAGAATTATGGCTGCAGTGGCACAGTAGGGTTTGGTGTTCTGCAGTTTGTCTTGTTAGAAGGTCTTTGGATTAGGTTGTTTAAACTTTAGAAATTGAAATATTAGAATTGTAGTGCAGATTTAGTAAATATTCATCCTTAATTATTCACGCTCATATTTGCGAGCTCAGTTTACTATTATGATAGATGGTGAATACAATTGTTACTTAAAGTTCAAGAAATATGAATTCTAAAAAATGTTCAAGAAATTGGTAGTCATGAACATTGACATATGTATTTTGATTCATTAAAACACAAGAATATATAATCTCCATCTCCTCTCCTGGGTTGTTTGATCGATTATTTATGTGTCGAAAAGAATAACTAGTGGTGAGAATGTTGATCAAAGAATGCAGAACTTGGAGAAAGTTGCAGAGGAAATTGACTTGCAAAAGCAGGTGGATCAAGCATGTTGGAAATTGAAGTCTTCCGGCCAAATAAAAGAGAGGAGAAAATACGGAAAGTTGTTAGCAATATTGTGTCGTGCTCTAGTCACTGCTCTAAAAGCAATTTCTAGTGAACCCTCAATGTATGGCTTCAATGCTAAAGATTACTCTCGAAGGTTAGCGCATTCTCGAGGTTCGTGGTGCCCTTGTGAATTCTGAGTTGGAAATGGAATTCAAGAGTGCTATGATTGAGTTGGGAGGGAAAAGGAGGAAGATATTGAGTACAAAGAGTGCTATGATTGAGTTCACAAATATAATTGTTGCAGTGTATGATAATGAGGGAGAAGATCAAAATCTATATATATCTATCTATATATAATTAGTATATAAAACACGAATCATCAATTGAATTTCAATTTGAATGGCGATTTAGTAAATAACTTTAACTTCAATGATAATTATAATACATTTATCAAATTAAATAGTTTTTAAAATATAAATCAAATAACTATTTTTAAATTCTCTCTCCAATAATCTTCTTTCTCCTTAAAATTATTCTATTTCGTTCGCGGAAATATTAGAAAGATCTCGACAAGAGTTTTAATTTGATATATAATATATAAAAAAATAAATTTAATATGCAAAAGTTATGATCAATTAACAAATTGGAAAGAATTGTACGTATGTATATATATATATATATATAATTTGTATATTAACGTTGTTTTTTCACTTTTCTTTCCTTCTAATACTAACATTAATAATAATGTTATTTTTATTTATATTTTTATATAAATGTTAATTACAAATATTTTATTTTATTTTATTAATTTATGAATCATATAAAACTAAAATAAATTAACATACAATTACTAATCAAATTATATATATATATATAGATATGAGAATAATATACATTAAAAAAAATCAAGTTGAATCAAATTTTGAATTAAAAAATTCTGCCCATTAAATAATATATATCTTTTAATTATATTTTTACTTATAATATTAGAAATCTGAACTATTAAAATTTAAAATATTTTATCTCCAATATTTTCTGCAAGTAAAAATATTTATTGTAAAAAGAGTTTAAATTTGTTAAATTTTAAATAAATACTAGTAAATTACATCGGGTAGAACCCGTCCGTCCGAATTGAGTATTATAATTTTATGTTTGAAATTTTTTGAGCAAGTTTGGACGGATTTCAAACTTTTAGAAAGCTTCGCTTGAGAATTTTGACAGCTCTATTTACAACTATATAACTTCAATTAGGGTTGTCAATTTTCAACACGACATGATAACCCGACATGAACCGACACAATATTAATGAGTTTGGGTTGACATTTATTGTGTTCAGGTTCTTATCAGGTTGATCCAATAAGAACCTGAATTTTTCGGGTTAAGTCCGGGTTACCTGAAATATATAAATATATTATCTAAAAATATTATTATTAATAATATATATTTATACAATCGTGTCAGATTGAGTCACTATCGGGTTGTTATCATGTTAGGTCATTAACATGTCAGATTCAACCTGAAAAAAAAAACGTGTCAGTTTGGATTCATGTTGGGTTCGGGTTTAGACCATTCAGATTGATTTCGGGTTCAGGTTTACTATGTCTTAATGGGTCGTGTTCGAGTTTGACCTTACCAAGTTACCCAATCTGACCCAATTGACACTCTCACCTCCAATGCACGAATAAAAAAATTTTCAAACCAAATATTTTACAATATGATTATCTTATTCATATGATATAAAATATAATTATATTTTCCCCTTCATGTTAGTAGATATATATAGCCAATGGGGTGAAAAAAAATGCATGTATGAGGCGAGTGGGTAGTGTCAATTTTTTTTTTTAAAAGAATAGGTCAAAGCGGCGACGATCGCGAAAATAGTACTCCCTTCATCCTACTAAACATGTCACACTAAGCTTGACACATTCCAAAAATAGTAAAAGTTATCCATTCCAAAAAGGTGTGGACTCTACCACATTTATCGCTCTTACACTACTTTATACACTCTCCTTAATAATCGTGCCGGAAAAAAAGTGTTATGCTTAGTGGGACGGATGGAGTAATATATATATATACTTTTCCATTTTCAACAAAAGCATTTCCATTTTCAATTCTCATTTGAATCTCACCCTTATAAATTATAAATAAGGCTATGTCATCCTAAGGTGCTACTAAATGGATGAATTTTATCAACGTTCATGAATTATAAATCATAGATCGAACTGTCGAATTGAAAAAATTGAGTACTATCATAAAGCTTTGTATCAACTAAGTTCATGAGTTGGAGATAAGAGAACTTGAACCGCTGACATTCGCCGCAGGGTAAACCACCGTCTCTCATGCGCCCGATTGATTCTATCATAAAAGCCAACAACATACAATAACTCCCCCGAACACGTCTGAGGTGGTGGAAGAGGGGGATTGATTACATGAATGCTTTTGCAAGGCTATGGCTATGATCTTTCTTTGTATGAAGAAGATTGCATGCTGTGATAGATTGTTTGTCCAAAGCTGATGATGGAAACTTGCACTAATGAAGAATGCAAAAATCAAGAGATATATAATTAAGTGATAATAGGTAAAACTACTCATTTTGCAAAATGTGCATGTACAAAGTACCCAAAACTTAATGTACATGTAGAAATTACCCACTTTTAATAAAAAAAATGTAAGATTCTCTTACACTTCTCAACCATTTGAAGATATTTTGGCCAAAACATAAGGTATTCACTCATTAATTTGTATTTTATTCTGTATAAATAGACAACCGCTCGCACAAGAACAACCACCGGTGGTGTCATAACTACCGGTTGTTAATATTTCTTTAGGTTGTGCCACCGGTGGTCCTCTTCCTACCAGTGGATGATATATATTCATTTTGTGCCACCGGTTGTCAGTTATTCGCGCTCCATAAATAATCTACACCTATAATACACTACAACTGGTGGCACAACATGTATATATATCATCCACCGGTGGTAAGTCTGCCCACAAGTAGATGAGATTGTGCCACAAAATCAAATTAGTCAAAAGTTTCCAATTTTAAAAAAAATGGACATTTTTTACATATGTATTTAATCTTTGGATATATTATACATGTTTCATTAGCAAATTGGGTATTATTAATTTTCTCCAAATAATTAATATGATTGACTATTATATAAAGGCAAAATTCTGTAACAGAAAAGTGGGGGTTCAATCTGAATTTTAGGAAAACAAATTATTGGGTATAATTTTGTCATTATCGAAAGACAAAAGACTGGCTGGTATGTATATTTCTGTAAAAAGAATTGCGGACTTTAGTCATCATAGTTTAATATTTCGTTCTTTTGATTCTTTTCCATAGAAACTCAATACTCTTTAACCCATAGTAACTAAGTAGCGGAGTATTATTTTTGTCGCGGTATTAAGCGGAATAAGTATAGGAATAATTATAGATAAGTTTAGATAGATAACAAATAATATAAGTTAATATAGTGTTTATTAATTAGGATTAAACTCATAAGATATCTCATAATTTGTGATTAATGCTCAAATAAAAATTATTTATTTAATAAGTAATCCACCTAAAATCGTAGGATTAAAGTAATCCCAAGAAATGAGAATTAATGCTATCTTACTTGGAGGTGAGAATTTGAGAAAGGTACTTGGAACTTTCTCGGCCCCGACATGATTCGACGGAATTCGGGACTGATATCGGGATTGAGAATTTGAAATTTTTCGAAACTCGAGAGTCCCAAATCCCGATCGGAACTGTCGATTTCCCGAAATTAATTTTAAAATTCGAGACTGAGACCAAAAATTTCATATTGTTTGGGATCGGGACTAGGACTCCCGGTCCCGTCCCGATTCTCACCCCTTACTTAGTAAACAATCCTTAAATGTTTGAATTGTTATTTTCTCATAAATCTATGTTCTATTTGAGGGATAAATTTATCCTTTAAAAACGTGGGATAAAAGTATAATTAACCTTTAAAATCTTTATTTTTTTATTCTTCTCTCCTATCTAAATTATAAATTATAAACGTGGGATAATATTATCACACCAAATTTGGATGGATAATATTATCTCTCCTAATAATGAGATGAAGGAGAAAAAAACAATGATGAATTATAATTTAGATAGAAAAGATAGATAAAAAAAAATAATTTTAAAAATTAATTATATTTTTATCCCATATTTTTTAATAATAAATTTATACATAAAAGAGAAGGAAATCTAAAAATAAATAAAGTAGGAACGGTTATTTGTGTGAACATTTTATTACTAATTCTGGCTACATACCTACCAACTGGAACACTAAAGCCCAAGTACCCAAATAAATGCATGCACTTTTACCTTTCTTTACTTTGGACCAGAATGTCATCACATATGTTTTTTCCTATTTCAACATTATTACTCCTACAATAGTTTTACACATCATGATGTTAGTTACAAATTTTATATGAATACATGCACGTTGTGTTGCCTATTAAATGCTTTTCTGATTTAAGATTTTATATTTTGAGTTCCATATGTATGTATATATATATATATATATAGAATGTAGATCTTTATATATCTTTTAATATAAAATAGGAAGTGATTTGGGTCATTTATAATTAAAATTGTATGGTCTTTTTTAATCGGATATATTATATTTTTAAATCAATAAAATATTTCATAAATATCAATCTAAGGTTAAATACGTAATTGTAATAGAAGAGAGAAAAATCATATCTTTAATTAATTCACTCTGACGCTTTTTAGGAGGGATAGTAAAGATTTTAATATCCTTATATAACTATCGATTGAAAGCAAATAATTAATTTCATGATACATAAATTTAGGATGGAAGTTACCATAATATAGTTTATTTCTTAATTTTTTTTATGTGCATTAATTGATCATGTGTATATTTTTTTTACGTAATTGCATTGTAATACACTTTCGTTTGCATTGTATACATAATACATATATCATTTGCATTGTGTTCATTAATATGTTTATGTTGCATTATGTATAGAAATTAATGCAATTGAGAAATGGTCTGAAAAATGTTGGATTGAGATATTATAGTTTTGTGCATTAATTATATAAGTACTTTCATTGTTTGTTTACATAAAATATGATCATGTGTATATTTTTTGTGTTAATATGGGAAAATACCCATTTTGAAAAAGTATATGTCAAAAATACCCAAAACATCAACTTACATGTCAAAAATACTCATTTCAATTTTAAAACATATAAAAGTACATAGAATTCAACACCCTCTTACACCCTATTACACATTCTTACACACTTTATTGGGTACAATAATTGAATAAATAATTCTTCCTATATTATATCTAGGGTGAAAAATAATATAGGAAGAATTATTTATTCAATCACGTTTTATTCTTCATATATCATATCTATACCTTAAAACATGATTGAATAAATGATGACATATCACGTTTTAACTATAGATCTGTTAAAAGTTAGGGGACACACTTTATTGGGTACAATTTTAAAACATATAAAAGTACATAGAATTGTTGGTGAGACTTCCTATATTATACATTAAAACTTAGAAACCTTATATTATATACGTTTTCACTTTGTATATGAAAGCTGAATAGTATTCAAACCTCTCTATCTATATAATTCCCTCGTATCTGAGTTCAAAAGGCTGATATTGAAGATATAAATCAGGTAATTGCCTTCTATATACCATTAAAAACATGTTTATGGATGGACCTCTGGTAAAAGTACCATGGACCGTCCGTCGTACGTGCCATGTACACGTGAGCGGTCCATGGTACTTTTACCAGCGGTCCATCCATAAACATGTTTTACATGATATTTGTTATGGTTCTACCGTTTGATAATGTTTTTTTTAGGTAATTTTAAGATACATATGACATGTTTATGGTTTGTATGCTTGTATTAATTGCATGTTTACTTAATTTATCATGAAATTTTTGTTTTTGTATTGAAAAATACATCCTTGAAACATATATGCATGGACCGCTGGAATAAGTGGCATGGACTGCCCACGTGTATAGTCGGGTGGTCCATGCATATATTACCAGCGGTCCATGCATTTTCATGCTTATATGATATATGTGATTGCATATCTATAGTTAAAACGTGAAAAAAATATATATTATGTAGTAATTATAGCTTATTACCGATGAATTTATGCCTAATTTGTAATTTTAATTTGTAGCTGATGGATTGTCAAATTGTAAACGTCAAATTTGGAGGTTATTGTGTCGATTGTACTTATGTGAGTGGACGAGAGCAGATTGCACCGCTCCCGAGAAATGGAATTTCGTTATACAATCTTAGAATTTGTATTAACAACATGTTGATGTTGTCGGGAACAGAGTACGAAATATTTTACTTGTCGGCATCTCTAAGTGGGCGAATGATAAAATATCGTCTGACAAGTGATGCAGAATTGGTTGGTTTATGCATGAGCGTCGCAAGTCCCACGGTATATGTTAGTTACATAAACCAATCTTCGTTCGATATGGGTGGACCATCGCAAAGCTCAAACATGAATGATGAACTAGAAAATATTAGAAGGTTTGCAGCTTCGTCGGATTGGTTCGATGAGTTTTACCCTGCAGACATGAACTTTGGTTCGACGAGCATAGCCAATGAAATTCCAGACTTGAATGAGGCATATGGATATGGACAGGGACAGGGACAGGGTCAGGGTGAAGATCAATATCAGGGCGATTATCAGTATCAGGGTGATGATCAGTATCAGGGTGGTGAAGAGCAGTATCAGGGTCCGGGACATGAAGAGGAAGAGGAACAAGGACAGGGACAAGAAAATGCTGATTTTTATGTTGATGAAGAGGATGATGACGACAATGATTATGTTCCATCATCCGAGAGCTCTGAATCTGAGGAAGAAGCTGAATTGACTTTTAACAGATCTATTTTTGCTGAATTTGCTGCATGGATCCACGAGGAATGAGGTATGCGGCATTTACTAGAACTTATGTATCCTAGTGCGGGTGATAATGATGACATACGGGTCCCAGAAGCATACTTAACCAATTGGTTAATTCCAATGGTACCTCCTGATGCTACAGCTTCAGATGTTTTTTGTGAAGAAAATCCGTTACTTGAAGAGTTGGCTGAAGGATCTATTTTTGATGACAAGGAACAGCTTAGCCTTATAGGTGGTTTGTGGAATCTTGAACATAAAGCAGAATATCGAGTGACTAGATCAGACACAACTCGAGTGTATTGGAAATGCAAGTTAAGCAGCAATTGCTCATTCAAGCTGCGTGCTATGTCTCATGGAGGGCCGTGGCTTGTAATAAAGTTCTGTGGAGAGCACACGTGCGGGGATGGTATCACAAACATTGGACCGAGGAATGTCCACTCAAAGGTGATCGGTGCGTATTTTGCAAAGAAAATGAGAAACACAAATGAAATCATAAAGCCCAAAGTTATTCAGAACAAGTTGATGACTATGTTTGGTATGCAAGTGTCCTACGACGTGGCGCTAAGAGGTAGAAACCATGCTGTTGAGATGATATATGGTAAATATCATGAATCATACCAACTACTGCCCGGTTATTTGCATATGTTAGAGGTGACAAATCCGGGCACGATCGCAGATATCGACATTGGTGCAGACAACAGGTTTCGTCATGTATTTGTGGCCCTTGGTGCTTGTAGATCAGCATTTGCCTTGTGCATGAGGCCGGTAATAGTAGTCGACGGCACTCACTTGAAGGGAAAGAATAATAGCATAATGTTTGTTGCAGTTACAAAGGATGCAAATGAGCAGGTGTATCCGTTGGCGTATGGAATCGGCCCAATTGAGAATCATGAGTCTTGGGTATGGTTCATGACACAACTAAGAAGAGCATATGGGAGCACGACTCAAACATTGATTGTATCTGATCAACATCTATCAATTGAGCATGCAGTGAGTGTTGTATTTCCGGAAGCAACTCATGCCCTTTGTTACTACCATCTGAGTAACAATTTGAAGAGATTTGGTAAAACTACACTGGGGTTGTTTCAGAAGGCTGCATACACATATAAGCAGGCGGAATTTCAGAAAAGAATGAACATGATTCAAGTTGGCAAGGCACAGGCCTATGATCACTTGATGAACATTGGACCTGCTAAGTGGGCTCGGTCGATGTGTCCTGTTCGAAGGTATAGCTTCTTAACGTCGAATACAGCTGAGAGCTTTAATCGTACACTCTTATGGGCTCGTCGTCTACCTATTTGTGCATGTATGGAGGCAGTAAGACTGATTTGTGAAGATTGGTTTAGCAAACGACTTATAGCTGCCAACAGGGAAAGACATCCACTTCCAGAAGAGGTAAGACGTAAAATGATGGTCCAAATCGAGAGATCTCATACATACAGATCAGTTGCAGTAGGTGATGATCGATACCGAATTGAAACCAACAATCGATCATTTTTGGTAGACCTTGGAGCGTGGACATGTGAATGCATGGAATTTCAGTATGACGGGATCCCGTGTTCTCATGCTATTGCGGCAATTACGTACGTACTTCTTCATTATGTCTTTGAAAATGAATTTAGATTATGTCTTTGAGAATGTATTATAATATTATTGTATGTGCAGGAAATCTGGAAGAAGTGCAATTAATTTTGTAGCACACTACTACAAAACGTCATCGGTTGTAGATGCGTATAAAGGTGTTATATCTCGAATTCCTCCTAAACAAAATTGGAATTTGCTGGACAATGTTTCAACCATTGAGGTTTTGCCAAACAAAGCAATAAGAATGTCGGGTAGATCGAGAATGAGTAGACGTAGATCAAGGGGAAACATCTGGGAGACGTAGGAGAGGAAGCCGACGATGTCCTCACTGCGATATGACAGGACATACGGGTCCCAATTGTCCTGAATTCGATGATGATTTGTAAACAAAGACTTATTTTATGTTTTGAAGACTAATTTGTTGTGTGATTTTATGATTAGTGTAATTTTTTCAATTAATTCAAGTAATTTATCAGTGTAATTTTTAGAAACATTCACTATATCGAATGAAAACTATGTGAAATTTTATAAGTTTATAATGATTTGTAGATGTATATTTAACGAATAAGAGCAACAGCTCGACTGGCCATTCTCGCCCATATAAGTTCTCCTCTCAAAATGTGTTGGGTTCGAATAAGAGCAACAGCTTGACTGGCCATTCTCGCCCATATAAGTTCTCCCCCCAAAATGGAACGTGGGTTTGAAACCCAGCAGCCCCATTTTTAAAAAAATTTAAATTGCTAATAAATATTGTCTAAATATATAATTGTAGATGTTTATGTTTTATTTATGTTTTAGATTGCTAATAAATTCCAACACCTTATGTTTAAATTCCAACACCTTATGTTTTAAATTGCTAATAAATATTCTCGCCCCTATTTATGTTTATGATGAAACAAAAATCGGGCATAATGTAAAGCAACACAATATGTATCAAACTTATAATAATCAAATAAGAAACAACACAATACGGTTTAGGAATAAAATTTAGTTACAAAGAGAGAAAATTCTTTGAGCCACTATTTTACGATACGCCTTCACATTTTTGTTTCCCCAAATCATAGATGGACTCCCACTGATATATCGCTCAACGGTCATGCATAGAAAAGGACCACAACTATGACTGTCCTTTTGCCTGAATTGCTCTGAATCCGGAGGAGACTTCCACCTAAATGTTCCACCAGTATCAGACGCACCTATCTCCTGATGTTGATAATAGAACGAGTGTGCCAGCACTAAGGGCAAAAGAAAGTGTAAAGGTGTCAATGATGTCAATCTCAATTTCCTCCCTTCCTTGTCCAATTTGTACCATAATGAGTCGAACAAAGCCATATGCCAATTGTACATATTACAAATAACGACCACATAATGCTTGTTGACGATATAGGGAAATATAACCTACAAGTGCAACATTTAACTGCATATAATTAAATATAATTGCACATAATTACATATAATTCTTATAATTAAATATAATTGCACATAATTACATATAATTCTTATAATTAAATATAATTCACATATAATTGCTTATAATTAAATATAATTCACATAATTACATATAATTGCATATAATTAAATATAATTCACATAATTGCATATAATAACATATAATTACATATAATTCACATAATTACATGTAATTGCATGTAATTAAATATAATTGCACATAATTACATAATTGCATATAATTAAATATAATTCACATAATAACATATAATCCATATAATTACATTTAATTCACATAATTACATATAATTGCATATAATTAAATATAATTGCATATATAATTGCACATAATTGCATATAATTGTATATAATTAAATATAATTGCACATAATTGCATATAATTAAATGTAATTCACATAAAAACATACCGTTGTAGCCTTAAACCAAGGTAAGATTGTTGATCTCATTCCACGTGCGTGAATAATGTCACGTAAAGAGTCATGAGGCTTATAGTTCTGTTGCACGTAGGCCAGTCTCGCCTCCAATCCTGCCAACTGCAGTGCATCGGCACTCGCCATACCCGCATTCCAATCCGACTCCAGCCGATGCTTAAACACATGATTGAAAATACAATTACACTTATTTCACATGTAAATAAATTATTCATGCGTAATAAAAAAAAGATTATAAATACTTACAAAGAAATCACATCTGCAGATAACGGTGCGTCCTCTGGTGTGCGAAGGGAGTACGTTATCACTATTCATTAGCCTGGACTGTAGACTCATCATATACAAGTCTATGGTCTGCAAAAAACAATCTTAATTTAGTAACATTAATTAAATTTTAACTAAAATCATATTTGATATTTAAAACAATTACCTCAGTGAAAAAATCAGCCTGCATATGAAGCATCAGCTTGAAGTCATTAACTCTGAGTTGGAAACCGGTCTCAGAAACTGTAGTATAGTCGCCTGATGGTTTCTTCATAAATGCATTGTACCTCTCCAATATTTCTTCCCCGATGGTATCTGGTGCATCCTTCGGTACATATGCAGCTTGTGGCTCTGGACTAAACGGACCGTCAAACTCCGCCGAAAATGCTCATCCTGTGCCACATGGACTAGTTGCGGGTCAAATGGCCATGACATCTACAAAAAAATAAATTTAAACAATTATTAGTTTTATTTTAAAACAATAAGATTATAATTATTAAATGACAAAATAACTTACAGATGAAGTATCAGCTGAAGAATGACGTGTGGTCACAAATGGCGCCTGAAAACGGGACATGTTAGACACGGAGTAGCAAGGACCACTGCTAGAAGGCCTAAAATCAGGTACTGCGCCTGGTGGAGGGCTCGAGGCCTGAAAATCAGAAGGCCGAGCTGACTGAGTGGAAGGCCGGGCTGACTGAGGCATAGGGGGGCCTGCCCACGGGTATGAATGATCGGCTGACTATGTCGGCTCGGGCCACAATGGATGGCTCCTAATAGCTCTCCCATCCATTTCTTGATGGTATTCTTCAGATTGTCGTGAGTCTCAATGATATGCGCCTTCATCTGCTGATGCCTCTCCAACATACGTGCCTTAGCCTGCGCATGCCTCTCTAGCATACGTCCCTCCGCCTGCTCCTGCCTCTCTATCATGCGTGCCTCAAAAGCAGTCATGACACGCTCTGTCCTGCCACCGCTGCTGCTAGAGGAGGACTCAGGCATCGGTACCCTAGCACGCTTTCCCATATCCCTCCTACGTTGCCGATGACGCTCTGTCTCCTGTGGAGGATGCTCTGGCTCGGGTGGAGGACGCTCTGTCTCGGGATGAGCGCCGTGATAAGATGACTCGTCATGCTCTAACTCATCTACATGTGCGGGCTCCATGTTCCTCGTAGCCCGCCGACTGCTAATAGGCTGAACTACGGCAGGTGGCACTCTCTGCCTCGGCACACGCTGCTCGGTTGTCATGCCCTCCCGAGTAATCGGATTGCTCAGTTGCATATACTCCACATCTAGGGGATTCTCACACTCTGTGGAGAGGTAATATGGACGTCTCTCCTCCTCCTCGTCACGCACCAAATTCGAAATATTGTAACCCTACAAATTTAAGATAAATATTAATACAATCTTATCATAAACTTAACAAATAATTAAATAAGGATTATAAATGAACATAAAACTTACCTCAGTGTCAAAACACTCATACAGCTGCTCCACTGTCCCATTGAGATTCTTCCGGAAGTTCTATCTCAAACACCGGGGATATGCTGAAGGGATGTCCCGTTGCCTACCAGCAAACGCTTCAAATCCCGGGATGACCTCTAACCCCCACACCATAAGTGCCCAAGCCGGGCCATAGAAATGATATTTTGGATTGTCGGGAATTTTCCTAATATAATTCCTAAGAATTTTATAAGAGTAAGCACCCCAAGAAAAATTGTAAAAGGTGTCTAGGTCCTCAACCAACGACCAGAGCCACGGGAATATGATTTTTTGTGAATCATGTCCAAATACAAAGACGTAGGCCATGAGGATAAGGGCAATGCGGAGATGGATCTCTCCATCATCATCATCAATGTTGTTTCGGGAATTTAAAAAACTGGCTAGGAGATCAGCACCGTTCATTTGAATGTCATTGCAGGCGGAGATAAAAAAAGACGATCTAGTCGGATCGTCCGGGTAAGTAGTGTTGAAATTTGAATGACCAAATCTCAATCCAGTGATCAATGCATGATCCTCCAACGTGTACTCGACATCGTCCCCGCAAATGTGAAACCAAATCTCATCCCTAGTGTGGATTGCCTTACACACTATACTGTGCAAAGCTGGACATGATAGGTTACCCGGACCCTAACTAAAAAAATGACCAAATGGCCCACGTTGGAATTTTTGGACAAGTTCGTACCCACCTATTTGCAAGAGTCTAGACCTAATTTCTTCAATAATACCTATCTTATAGTATGTATTGGCTTTACACTTCCGATTAATCGAGTTAGGTCTGCGATACCAAGGCTGGGCCGACTCCTTCAACATTCAGTCAATAAATATAATTTCAATCAGTTCATATAACATCAAATTACATTAAAATTAGATCATATTAATCAAAATTCTAATAATTTAATTAAAATAATAATAATTCTCACAATTAATTACGTAAATCACCAAATCATATGCATATTGTACCTAATTTTCACATAAATCAAACAACAATAATTATATCACGTGAAAAGATCATGGACCGCTGGTAAAACCCTGATGGACCGCTGGGTGGGTCCATCAGGCCCGAGCGGTCCACACACATATTACCAGCGGTCCATACATACGTGCAATCTACATATTTTTCTAAAGCCAAATATCATATATTCAAGTCCTAAACATGCATAATTAGAACAATTCAATTCAATAAATCATAATATAAACTTAAATTACCAAACATCAACAAACATGTACGTAAAATTATGTTTCATAGCACCAAAAATGTAAGAAAAATACATATATGCATAATACATGTGGACCGCTGGTAATTTCTAAAAATTCATGGATGGACCGCTCGCCCTAGGCTCGGGCGGTCCATCCATGAAAGACCAGCGGTCCACGCATAAATGGGTTCAGGGCATGATTTTGAACCTGAATGTGGTGTGGGATATCTTCTTGATTGTCTCCCATGGTTCAGGCGTCTCCTACAGCTCCGGCGGTCCAACAATCTTCTCCTACAACGGCAACGGTCCAAGAAGCAATCCCCGGCAATCTCCAGCAACACTTCGAGCCTTGAAGAAGGAGGGCAGCGGCGGCGGAGAGTGGTGGCGAGGCAAGAGGTCCAAGGAGGAAGGGGATGGACGGTATGTGGGTTGGGGGAGGATGAGAGGTACAAAAAAAAATACAATAAGGGAGGGGGGAGGGTTTGGACGGTCTATAGGTTGGGGGAGGAAGAGAGGTATAAAAATAATACAATGAGGGAGGGGGGAACGGTCTATTGACCAAATTTTTTTAAAAAATACAGTATTAATTTAATTAAAACTATCACTTTCTATACCTAACTTTAAACTTTTTCAGAGAATCTTTCACTTTTTCAGGTGGGTTCGAATTTTGAGATAAAAATTGGTATTTTCTACATGTGCTTTGAGAAATTGAGTATTTTCTACATTGGATTTTTGAAAGTGGGTATTTTAATTTTTCACCCATATTTTTTTGTACGTAATTGCATTGTAGTACATTTTCTTTTGCATTATATACATATATAATTTGCATCGTGTTATCTTTTCGTTATTTTGTACGAAATGAAGTTTTCCCTAATTAATGCAGTTGATGAATTAATGGGATTCAAAATCAATTTGAATTTTCAGCATCCCACTAAAACCGGCTCACTAATATATGTACCATAATACCATTGTTGCATTGTTTCTCGACAATGCAATTGCCGGTTTCTATTTTAATTCTATAAATTGTGGATTAATAATATCCATTGGATTCATACTAATCGACTAATCGACGTTCCATATCAATTTCTATTTTCTACCATTTACTTTCTTTTTACCTGAAACCACATTTATATATATATATATATATATATATATATATATATATATTGCCTAAATAAAGTTACAAATTTTGATTTGCTATTATATTTTGAATTGTAAGATTGCTCGACATGATCAACTACTAGTGTGTTTGTATATATATATATACTTTTCTTAAAAACATGCATCATTTGATTTAGTACGAATATTAATAAAATATAGTTGTCTTCAGTGGTAAACGTATTATTAATTGTTAAAATATAATATAAAATTATTATTAAATATTAAAATATAGTTGATTTGAATGGTAGTGAAGATTGGAACCCAAATAAAATATAATAAATATTAAAAAATAGAAGGTACATATTTATGAACAACGGATCAAAATGCAAAACGGCAAAATCTGTATGTTTTTAAAGAAGCGATGGAGTATTAAATTAAATATACGTGCATGAGTTAGTTAATTAGGAGAATGAATTCTGTTAGTATATGATTTGGTAGCTAATTCAGTTGGCAAATTACTCACGTTCTCGGCGTGACATGCACTGATCGTCCCTTCTCTCTCTCTCTCTGCTTCCTTTGAAGCTTTTCTGTGTTTCCTGAAAGGTACATTTCTGCTGAATCCGATATGCACGGACAAGACCTCTCTCGTTTCATCGTCGGCATTGTTGGTTGGTGCTTCACGCGCTCCCCTTTCTTACTTTTTTTTTTCTGAATAAACTTTGTGCACGCTCGTGCTGCTCTGTTTTGCGACTACTTGTATACATTTTTTAGATTTTGTTTGCATGTTTATGTCTGTCTACGATATATATCGATATTGCTTGAGTTCAATTATTTGATTGAAAACTGATTGAGCGTAGAATCAATTTCTTTCCTTCTTCGATGATTGTAGCTTGAGAGTTTTCACGCTGACGGTAAGTGACTGACCGGAGGAGAAGATGGATTCGTTTGCTTCTATTTGTTTGTGATTGGTGTTTGCATTTTCGTTTCCTTTTGTTCGTATTTTAATCTGGAAATGGACTGAAGGTCGATGGTGTTATGCTGGATTTTAATTGTTTAAATCTTAATCAGAATGTAGAATGATTCTGCGATGAGTTCATCTGTTTCATTTTTGGGCATGTCTTCATATAATTGATGTCTGCAATTAAAATTCGAATTTTACACTAATTTTCTGCAGGCAATGTCATCTCTCTGGTTCTGTTCATGTCGCCTGGGTAATTCTCTCTCTCTTAGATAACTTTACTGACGTAAGTTTGAGTTGGAATTTTTTTTTTACTCTGTAACATTAGTTGTTTCAAGAAAGCATCTGCAGAAGGAGTTTAGTTTATTCATGTTCTCTTTATGTTATACTATCGCGTAATCGAAATTGAGTTTATTCATGTCATTTTCACTACAGGCCAACATTTAAGAGAATATGGATAAATAAAAGAACCGAGGAATTTCATCCCTATCCGTACCTTGCCTCCGCGATGAACTGCATGTTCTGGGTATTCTATGGTTTACCTGTGGTTCACCCCGACAGCGTTCTTGTGATTTCAATTAACTCAGTTGGCCTTGTGCTGGAGTTGATTTTCCTCACCATTTTCTTCTATTACACCACCAACAGGAAAAGGGTAGCTAGTTACAATTGACCCTCTTGAGTTTTTGGTATTTATTATTAGAATGGTTGTTTGTATATGTTACTGTCTAGAAACATAAGGCATGAAGATGCTAATGATCTTGATCAATTGCAAGGTTTAATGTGAATGATTTGCATGCCACAAGGGGTAGCTGGTCTCCACACTAATGCTAATTTGTTGTTAACTGTATTAGGTCATCATAATCAGTTGCCTTATCGGTGAGATAGTACTATTGGCTATTGTCGCTGCCTTGACGCTCCTCTGCTTTCACTCGCACGCCTCTAGGTCCATGTTCGTGGGGATCATCTGTGTTGTGTGTGGGACCATCATGTATGCCTCTCCTCTCTCCATCATTGTAAGTTCCGTCTCTATATGTCATGTCTCATACTTGTTCCTTCACTTGATTGCTCTTTTTGATGATATATCAATTCAATAGGGAAAAGTTATAAAGACAAACAACCCCGAGTTCATGCCATTTTGGCTTTGCCTTGCTGGTTTCGCCAATGGGGTGGTTTGGTTCATCTATGCTTTCCTCAAGACTTTTGACCCTTATATTGCTGTAAGCTTGTTCTATATTAGTTATTAGTTAACATATAGTGCACTATGTAAGTTATGGCTTAATCTTTTGATTGGCTGATGTGTATGTAGACTGGAAATGGACTTGGAGTAGGCTTTGGTTTGATTCAGCTGTCTGTGTATGGCTATTACTCCTTCAGAGGTACGAGAGGCGCCTAAATGGCAAGTGATCAAGTGAAGCAGGGTGAGGTAATAGTGGTTTGATTAATTTCTTTTGAAGGAATTATTCTTCTAATAATGGATTAATGACTAGATTAGAATTCTGTTTTGAGGATATTAGATATGTTGGAATTTTGGAAAATCTGGACTTTTCGTTTTTAAACGAATTATGTTTGTAAGTAAACTGCAGCTTCTTTAAAGTTGGCTAGAGCCTATAGGACCACGAGATTTTTGCAGACTATAGATGTAATTACGGTTTAATCATAGTTGAAACAATTTTCATTTCCACTTAGTATTCCTAATTGTCATCATGCATGTAAATATATATACGTATAGTTTTGATATGATGGGCAACTGTTGCGGAATTCTTTTTCTTCCTTTCTTGTGTTTTTGCACCAGAAGGCAGAACAGAACACTCACACCCATCAACCATTCTAGTGTTATATTATTAATACTTTTCATTTCATTTCTAGAACCATTTGATAAGAATATTAGATCACGTTTATAACATGCGTTTGGACTTTGGAATAGTAAGTAAGATGAAAGAAGCCTAAATTCGGTAACCTACTTGGCTTATTTATCATTGGTTGGTAATAAAGGTGTTCAGAATAACCAAAATCGTTAAACATAATCGGTGGTTTCTAGAATTGTAATCGTCTTCGATGGTTCGGTTTCGAACCATAACAGTGTAGGAAACAGTTCGGTACCGCTTCCAAATATTCAAAATCGTGAACAGACGGATATATTTTTTCTATCACCAATGTAAAAAATGAATTGTGTATATATGTATAATGTGTGGATTAAGTTCATACGAGAAATAAATCATGTATGGGAATGAAGAATAATATTTTCTATATTTATATAAAATTAATGGTTAAAATTTAATATAAATATTTTTATTATAACGTGGTCATGGAAATTAATATATTATTTAATTTGTAAAAAAACCACAACCCTTAATTTATTAAAATAAATCTTTGAGATATTTTATGAGTTCTCACCTGAAGATTATTTTTTATATAATCCAAAATCTGTAGAATAATAGTATTATAAATTGTATAATAAGATATGTAATTTATTTAGATTATTAATAGATATGTTAAAATAATACTTTTATAAACTATTGATTTTAGTAATAATTTATTCATCAATCTATCATATATGCATCGGCTCAAGGTAGTCGGAGTTTGGGTCGGGTTGAACATAACAGGGACCGAAAAATGCACACAAAAAAATTGGATCAATCAAATTTTGGGTTTAAAAAGTTAACCCATTATAAATAACACTCCTTTTGTGCTCAACTTTGCACACTTTTTATTCAATTAAAAAATGAAACGTGTCAAATCAAGTGAGATGAAGATAATATACTTTTTAATTAAAAAAAATAAAATCTAATATTAAAATACTAATATTTGTTGTACAAAAAGTTATTAAATTTATTTATTTTATTAAATTTAAAAATATTACATTACATGGATTGATAAAACTCGTCCGTCCAACAATCCGTAAAGGGTCGGATTGAGACTTATATTTATAGGTTTGAAAATTTTCGGGTAAGTTTGAAGTCTTTGAATTTATTTATAGAAAGTTCGGTCTCATAATTTTGATATCTCTAATTGCGGATATACACCTCCATTGCACTATTGAAGAACTTCTCAAGTTAAATGCTAAAACAATATAAAGATTAAAAAAAAAAAAAGAAGCTCAAAGTAGTGAATATACATAAATATAAGAACAAAAATTGTAATTTCATAGAATATGATAAAAAAAAAAAAAAACAAGATAACATTCCATACATATTAAATAAGTTATAATTATAATAATTATACTTATTTTTGTGCATGGCACAGGGCACACGTGCTAGTGATATATGAAAATAAAATCTGATGTGAATAGAACTAGACCAACATCAACATGTCAGTTATTTGCAATAAATTTATTAACGAGATGATAATTGTTCATATACAATATATCACTAACTATTTTATTCATAGCAACGAGTTGTTTACTATTAATTGTTGTAATAGATCACTTAAAATAAAATATTGATCTATTTAATTTTTATTTTTTAAATAATAAATCTATTTGACCACATATATATTAATCGTTCACGTAACTTAATTGTAATTATTTGTTTATAGATATTTGATGAAATCAATTAGATGGACATTCATGTAATACTAATTTAAATGAATTTGAACCGATTAGATAATCATTTATGTAATATTTTAATATGGAAGAAATAAGAGAGGAAAAGAGAAAAGAAGACTACAAAGATAGGGCGCAGAGAAAAGAAACGGTAGGGCATAAAAACAATAGAATTACATTCTCATATATATAGGTTGTTTATTTTACAAGGGATATATTTAATAACAAATACACTAATATTCTAAATAGAAATGTCCACATAAATAATACTCCCTCCGTCCACGAAATTTCTTCCTAATTTGTCATTTTCATCCGTCCACAAAACTTCTTACTACTTTAAACGTTCCATTTATAGTAAATGGACCCACCACACCCTCTACACACAACTCAATTTAATATAATACATTAAGTGGGACCCAAAATCCACTAACTACACACAACACAATTTAAAACAATATATCAAGTGAGACTCGTTCCACTCACTATATATCATCATTAAAGTCAAAAGCACTACATAAAAACCCGCACCGGGTCAAATTATGAACTTCTTTAGTGGACGGATGAAGTAATATTTATAACACTCCCCTTGGACATTACTGTGTAATGTACTAACCTCGTTAAAAACCTCGCTGAGAAACTCTATTGGATAAAAACAGTCAAGGAAAAGAGTATATATCATACACATGCATACATGCATTATTTGTTGCCTCATTAAAAACCTTCACCAAGAAAACCCAATGAGAAAAAACTTGGTAAGAGAAAAGAATATAACATAATATAGCTCTCAAGGCGTAGTAAGATAGACATTCAGGTCTAACTTAACTAAGAAAACCTCCAATACTATGAATATATTTTGATGGAGAAAAATGATACATAACATACAATTTATATTGTATTGAACAAGTTGCCTCGTTAAAACCTTAACTAAGAAAATCTCATGGGAAAAACTTAGTAAAGGGAAAAAGAGTGCAACCAATTAGTCTTTAAACGTAATCTTCAAGATTATTTATTTGGTTTTCATGACATAATTTTCAAGATTATGTATAAGTTATCGCTCCCCCTCAATAAAACAATTTATAAGTATGACAAATCAATATTACAAACATATTCCGATATAGAAAATAGAGTATTGTCACACAATATATATGTTGCACTAGTTGCCTCATTAAAAACATTAACTAAGAAAACCTTGGGGAAAAACTTAGTAAGGAAAGGAGTACAACTAATTAGTCTCGGGACAAATAATCTTCGAGATTATATATGATATTCATTACATGATCTTCAAAATTATGTATAAATTATTGCTCTCCTCAATAAAATATTCATATGAGCTAGTATAAAACTTCAATATTATCAATATGTGAATATAAACGTGGGGAGAAAATTAAGTATACACATTGTCGTAGCTCTACTGGAGCTCATTTGTGCAACACATTATATTATTCATTATAAAAATAATGGGGATATATTATATATCCTACCAGTCAAAAATTAAAGTACATGAGGATCAAATAACTAATTATTATCCGAGTAGCACACCAATGTCAATCTCAATCTTTGTAACAATATATACACACATCTTGTGTATCTTGAAGATAACCAATTATATGTTCAATATATTATTTAAATATCTCCTTCAAGAAATAAATAATATATTTTGCTAGAAAATCAAATTTTCTTGAATCAGACTTGATATATTAATTAGTGCTTCTAGTACTTCAAACAATGCACTTCTGGTTCAACATTATTTGGTTATCTTCTTTTGGTCTAATTGAGACCATTCACTTCAAGTGACGAGACAATCATTGGGGCAAAGTAGATGTTATTTCTCAAAAGTATGTTCTCTAGAATCTTATTCGAGTATGTTATTCACTTTCACGAATGTTCTCGATCTGCAGATCGAGATATTAGTTAGACTTACTTAAATTTTCCAGTTCAAAATCTCCGTCATTAGACATAAGCTTAACATTCTCAAATGTTGTGTGTTCCAATAATACAAAAAAAAAATCATTTCATATATCATTTGTACAAGCACTCAATCGTGTCCTACCGGGACCACATTTCTTTGTGCATGTATTACAAAAGACATTTGTCTATTTAGCGAGTTAATTCTGCCTCGATTGCTTTTTTCACATTATTTAGTGTTTCTGGCACTTATCTTTCAAGTTTAACTTTTGGATCTAAATAATAAATTGGAAAGAAATTCATGAGGCATATTTTGTTGTCGACAACTATAATATATTTATTTTACTCTCCTTATATTAACAATTTTCAAGTCAATATCAATATAAATTTAAACCAGATTTATTTCATTTTTCATAATATTTGAATTTGGTCGTTCTGTAATCACAATATTATGATTATTTAATGCACGTGCAAGTGTACTGTGATTCACGTCTTCAAGAAGATCCTCTTCAGGAGGTTTTTGGAGTGAAGTAATTTGTTACATTATTATTCCGCGGATTATAATCTTTAGCACCAATGCATACCTCACACTTCAATTGTTATCCTTCTAGCATATAGAAATTGATCTTATTAAGAGATATACATATCGATCTCACACTTCTAATATCATGATTCTAGCATAGAGGGATTGATCTCATTAGAGATCTCACACTTCTAGTGTTATGCTTCTAGCATATAGGAATTGTATAGAAGATGATCGATATTTAATGGTGCATTTATAATCATCATAAAAGATTTAATCACTCATTTGGCAGTTAAGAATATATTGAACTTCTGGTTCATATTCATTTGTGTGTGTGTTTTAATCAATTAAATCCAACAAGATTTTCACGGCATTCTTTTATCATATTATATTCTCCCCTAATGCCGAAAATATTATTTTAGTTGGATTAGATAATAAATGTACCATTAGAAATTGATCATCAATTATTGACTCTAGATAATTCCTTTCGACGGAGTATGAATTTATTTTTCTAGATTCCGTTCGGTACGTTTTGGTGATGATAAATAAGTAGCTGACGGGAAATGATTTATTTATATTACACACTAATTATATAGGGGGCGACCCAACACTCATACCTCAATAATTTGAGAATAACTTGGGTCTTTAAAAATATAGTTTTATTCGCAACATTATATTAGATAGCTTTTATAGCTAATTCAACTAATAAGCTAAGGGCATCATTTGATTCTTTTCTACTGATACTCCACTATCGCGAAAATATTCATTTATGTCACGCCTAGAATATGAGGCCAAAAATTTCAGAGGAGCATATTTCAAAGAATGGCTGCTAGAAGAATTGAATATTCTAAAGCATTGGCTTCTAAAATAATTTGAATTAATTGTGTCATAATTGAACGTGTCTGTCCAATTGCTATATAGACACAATACAATGTCTCACTCTCAAAGGTGATCTTTTAGTTCAATTACTTTTGGTTATGCAAATGTTTGGGTAAAAATAATTTTAATAGATTACATTGATGAAGGAGTCGATAATTTACATGCGTTCATTGTCATTATAAAGGTGGTAATGTTTCTCATTTTATTAATTTTCAAGATTAACAAGCATTTAATATAATTTTCGATTATCAAAAATTTAATATATAATATTCTTCAAAAATATTTATTGTGCTACTTTAAGCAATGAATTTTTCAGACAAATGTTTTCTCTAACATGGATATTAAGTGCACGCTACAATATATCCAACATTATCCAATGACTATAAATCTTAACACTATTTGCAATTGAACTTTTCACTAAATAGTGATTTTTAATCGATCAAATTACTGACCTCTTCACCACCTTAAAAAGGTCTTATAAAAGGGGTAGCTTCAACAAATATTACTAGGGGCCATTTCTTTATCAGAAACTAGACTGTGATGACACAAATAGCACATATGAATTGCAACTTTTTCGCACTGGAGAACATAAAAAGTTAAACAAGCACAACAATCCATAAAAGTAGGTCTTGCCTTATATCAGGACAGAGCTAAAGAATAAAAAATACTGTTTTTCTGTTCCCAAAGCACATAAAACTATAATCGTAATTAACATATAACCACATTGTCGCATAAAAGCGCTAGCCCTTCACTTAAATTGTAGAAAACTTGGGAAAGCCAATAACTTTTCAGCCAATCTTAAGAAATACAGGCCCCATGTTCCAGTAATACTAGACGCATAAATACAGGTACACCATGTTAGGTCTTAATGAAGCATACGCGGGGAGAGACGTCGACATTGGAACAGACAAGAGACAACGAAATTTAGAAGAAACATGGCATAAGACTAATATACCATCATCATGAGTATGAATATACCATCATCATGCTAACATATAATATCAAAACTAACGATATAATCATAACCCATTTTTTGATTGAGCTTTTTTAAGTTCCTCAAAACTCATGGTTGCATAGTGATACAGTTAATGCAGCACAACATGTTCTTATGACCAAATCTCATGATGCTTAAATATTTTCCCACAATCAAATTCAGTCAAGCAACAAAGCATTATCTAATTTAGAGGCAGTAGACAAATATCACTAACTCAGCCCAGGGAAACCACAATTTGCAATGCTTAATTACACCAATTAAATGATTCTAAACATTATTGAAGTATGTAGTCTTTCTCACCAAACGCAACAGGTAATAAATCTTGTAACTGTGCAAATCATATTATGGGACGAGAAATACTCATCCGAAAACACTATGATGAAGACTTTCAATGAGAACATCAAATCATCGAGAGGGATTTCCAAGTCAAATAACTTATTCAGAAGCACAACCAAGACTTCACAGATGTCGGCATATAATTTGAACCTCTCCTTCACAATCATATACAGTGCTACCAGAATCATTCTCTCAAACTAAGACAATCACAACTACAAAAAATCACGATGACAAATGTTCATACGAAGGAAAAGGTCAAACACTAAAACCAAAGTCCTTACGAAAAGCACTCAACCTGTATGGTAATACCAATCACATGACAAACATGGATCAATATAATTTTATCTACTTATTTATACATTCACTACTAGAACAAACAAGCAATCATGACTTCATCATGTAGCCTATGCAACCGAAAAGTGCATATTTCTCACAGATTGGTGCAGGAAGCTATTCCCACAAAATAAGATTGAGGAAATCAAACCTTCATATTATGGTATAAGAGTCGAGAAAAGGAAAGATGTTACCAATCACTAACAGTCCGATATTGAAAAATCAATGAACTCGCATTTAATTTGTTGTGCAGGACAGAAAACTTCGGTGGCTCGTTTGACCATCTAGATGAACTCATTTGGACTTCTTCCCAAAAATAGGATTTGTGCGTCTCGGATTCAGCTTTCTGTAGTCACTGATTTTACCTCAATCGGAGCTCTGTGCATCAGGCCCAGGCTCAGAGATTTGGGGTACAGAATACAGAATTGTCAAGCAGACGAACTTTAGCAAACCGCCTCTTGTCGGTAAATGAGAACTCCAAACCATCAGCTAGTTCAACAAATAACTTGGAACGCTTGGATGGCCATTTATCTGTATCCTTCACAGCTGACCTTTTATATTTGGTCACCCAACTCCCTTGATATACACAGCCTCAGCCATTCCGAATTGGAAAGAAGGGAAATGAGGGGAATCGAGTTCAATCCACGTGTTCTTCCCCTTACGATGCGCGGCGACGATAGATTTCCCGACGAGCGCCGCCTCGAAATCCTTGGGAGAAACGCCGTCAATGACTTTGGAATCATCAGCTACAGTCGCTTTTACTATCTTCTTCCCGAAGCTGTGCTCCGCTACCGCCCGACGCGCCGCCTCGACCTCCACCGAGAATGCAGCTTCTCAAGCTGGTAGTCGGATTCAGATATGGAATCCAAGTCTTCACCGGAGGAGGAATGGGGCTGCTGTGGTTTGGGAGGCGTAGATGGGTGCATACGTGGATGTGATTTATTTGGCATCAGCTTATGCGACAGGGCCTGTATCGGTTCTGGGTCTCATTTATTATAGTGCAAATTCATAAAATCACCCTTTTGAGAAAACACATGTATATTTTACCCAATTCTTTTGTACACATGTTAAAACTATCTTTTTTTTAATCTTTCTTAAAATTCACTAAAAATCATAAATGATCCAAAAATCATAAATGATCACACATTAATGATCAGATATATGATCTTAAAATAATAATGCATGAACCGCTAGACAAACCCCCTTGGACCGCTCGTCGTATTTTTGAATAGTGGGCGGTCCAAGCAAATTTTTTTTTTTTTTATAGATCATATATAATCATTAATGGTTTGGCATAACCATTCCCTATTGTAAGTATAATTTCAATTGTAACAGTATATCAGGCCCATGACATTTCCGTATAAATAAATTCTATATTAATACCAACTATTCATACCTTTTTTGACCAATAAGCCGTCGGGTCGTATCTACCGGAAGTTTTAGGGACCTTGTCCAACCACCAGGAGCACCTTATGGATTCCAGACGCAGATTCCTTCAACAGCTCACAGCACAGCCCTCGTTCGTTTCCTACTTGGGGCGTATATGTATTTTGTTGGTAAAAATAAAGAAAATATAGATCTGGAAGAGGATGAACTAAAGCCCAAATCTTATTAAGGAATTATAAATATATATTACATACTAATTAGATCTCATTTAGGGAGGAGACTAACTTGTTTAGCTACCTATGGTAGCGGAAAGGAAAATTCGCATAAACTATCTAGGAATACAATTTTTATTGTTGGAGAGAAGTCAGGAAAATTTTCGATGATCTCAACTCTCTCCAATTACTCGTTTATATAGAAGGCTGGAGGCCTCCTATTCTCTGCATTATTGCCTCGGATCCTTATCTTCTGAATAATGCTTCTTCACGTGAAGCTGGGTTCAGATAGGCTGCCGACACAAACATTTCTTAGTGGTTGGACCCCTTCTTTGAATTAGTGGTCCATCTTTTAACTTTTATTCCACCGACGATTTTTGGGTGGAACGTCTTTTTCTTCCACCCACTATTGTCGTTTTCTTTTTGGTGGGTGCTGCTTTATCAGATGCTTGCTTTTACCGAAAGCATCTTCTTCTTTATCATCACATGGCCACTTTATTTCTGTCGGCCATCTGTCTTTTTTGGAGGGACCCTCGGAGCTCGTCCCTTCTCAGAAGTATTCTTCTCTTCATACTCGTTGGCTCGGAACTTCTTCTTATCTGGTTTGGGTAAGAAGCCCTTTCCGAACTCAGGTTCACGTTGGACTGGACAATCCGAACATATCTTGGACTCCCAATGGCCAACATGAGCCATGTTGCAAAATTTTCGATGAGTCTCTTTACTCATTGCTATCTTATTTTCCCACAGAAGAGTTCTTTTTCGCTCAAAAGCCTCTTCTGCAAACTTGGTTGTTTTCCCTGTCATTGTATTTAACAGGAACGATCCATTCATTGAATTTTGAAAGAATTTGAATGGAAACTTGACTTTGTCCATCTCTGTGAGATAGACCCATAATCCCCATGCTCGCCTCGTCGTGATTTTATCATCAAAAATGGAGGCGATCATTGGAACCTCATTAGCTGGTGCATTGATTTGATTGAAGGCATCCATTCAGGGTCTTCGAAGCCTTATGTAATGAAAGGCCTTATGATTCCCCTTCCCTGCTGGTTCTGGGGCTGCACTTATAAAATACAACTCCAATGTATCACCTCGGCAAAGTTGGTCGTTATTTGCCCAGGTATCATATACCGCTTCCTGGATCCAACGGGGTAGACCCTTGATTTCTGGAAACGATGGGGACATAGTATAAACTGAGGCAAGTGCCCCAAATTCATACCACTGCTTGACATCATGAGATTTTGATCCCGGCATCATCCATACCCAAGGATATTTTCCCGAGATATCAATCCTGCTAGTACTTGGATTGATACCTACTCTTGTGAATAATTTCTCCCAGTTCGCCTAATAAACCTGTTCATAAGAGGAGAAAATAATCAAGTTAGTATTAGTCTCAGATTTGCCTGTCATGGGCCTGAGACTAATCTCTCCCTCTTTTTCCCCAGAGGTGGAGGGTTGACATGATGGTTCAGGTGGTGAAGCTTTTGCATCATCTTTTTCTTGGGCCAGTGTTTCAGACTCCACTGACTTAGAACTTGCTCGAGGGGTATTTGAATCCCCTTCTACCGGTTTAGGTGCCGGAACACGAAACTCTGCTATCTCCAGAGGTTTTCTGGAAGCCCGCAGGATTGGCTTTTCCAATGCCGACCCTAACTGAGTATAGGTCAGCAGACTGGCTCGTATCCTACCGGAGACTTTCGTCTTATCGGTAGTTTGCAATTTCCCCATCTGTTCAGCATGGAGAGTGCATTCTTCCCATTCTTCCAAAAGCATTTCCAAATTTTCTCGGAGATGCCTCTGGGCTAGGATGATGGAACTGATCTCAGCTGCCTCCATCTCTCGTCAAAAAATCTGCAAGAATATTTTCATAAGATTTTACTACAACAATATCATAAACATAATATTGACATAAAGCTTGCCATCTAAGTAATCTAGCCTTTTCAGGCTTTGATTCTATGTTATTTTTTAGGAAAGCCTTAACCTGTGTATTATCAACTTTTAAAGTAAATTTCTTTGCTAATAAGAATAAAGGCCATTTTTTAAAAGCCTTTACTACTGCAAAGAATTCCTTCTCGTTGATATGCCATCTGATGGCCTCATTTTCGGCGAACAAACCACTACAATATCTGCATGGTTCTTCTCCATATGGAGTGATTTCATTAGGACCGCTGCCCACCAATGATCACTCGCATCTGTATAGAGGACCAGATCATCCTCATCCTGTGGAATTGAAAGTTTTGGAAGATTTCTACATTCTTCCTTTAACCTTTTTATCCCCTGTCGATGCTCTTCCGTCCATATAAACGGAACATCTTTCTTTAGCAGATTACTAAAGACCTTCCTGTGTTTCGCGAGATCTTTAATGAACATTCCTGCGAAATTAACAACTCACAGAAAACTCTGAAGTTGTTTCTTCTCCTTCAATGTTTCTGGAAAATCCTGGACCTTTTGCACGATATGATCTTGTAAAGTAATTCCAGACTCATCGATCTCTATTCCCAAAATTCCATTTTTTGGGTAGCAATTACTGCCTTCTTTTCTGACAGCACTAATCCCCCCTTGTAACAAGCATCTGCGAATAATTCAAGATGTTTGATATGTTCATCCATATCTTTTGATGTTATTAGTATATCATCAATATAGACAAACATAAAAGAAAAATAATCTTTAAAAAGATTATCCATCTTTCTCTGAAAAATCTGGGGAGCATTAGCTAACCCCATTGGCATTACGTTCCAAACGAAATGCCCTTGTGGTGTTGAGAAAGCCGTAAGTCTCTTGCTTTCTTCATCCATGCGAATCTGGTAGAAACCTGACTTGCAATCAAACTTTGTGAAGACCTTAGCATTACGTATGCAGTTAATAAGGTGATCTCTACTTGGAATAAAATATCCATCAAACTCTAGAATATCATTAATTCCTTTGTAATTAATGACAATTCTAGGTTTACCCGCTTCCCATGGTTTACCATGATTAGCAGATGTGTTCGTAGGCATATATTTTAGTAGAACAAGAAAGAAACCATACTTTTTTGTTAACATTGCTTCAATCTTTTTACTCTTAAGCCAAACAACACAATAATTCTGACAAAAATACTCTCTTGTTTGACACTCGTTGAGTCTGCGTTCTCAGGACAGACAATAATATCAGCTGTCACGAGCGGTAGCAAACGGTTCTTCCTTGGAACCGATAGTGCTCCTCATGAAAGAAGAACAAAGGAGTCTGCTTGTGGATGTGCTGGAGTCTATAATTCTCCCGTGGCCTTGTCAGTGTATGCAAAGGTTTTTGAAGAGGTAAAACTTGGCGATGTTAATGCAATAGTTTTTGAATCTGTTTCTTGGGCTGGTTATATTTCTACTATCTTCCAATACAAAATCAAGAACTGCATTTTATTAAACTGCAGGCTGGTGTTGGAGAAGTTAGAAGCCTTTACGAGCTTTAACGGACCGGACTTTTACGGTCTACCTAGAAACAGCTCCAAGATAAGATTGAGCAAGACTCCATGGACAGTACCAGCATCATTTTCTTTCGGGTTCGGTGATATCGTTCCCATGTTTGCTGGTGAAATACTCGACTGGCTTCCATCTCCATCTCCTCCCTAGAAATGCAAAATCGTCAACGATCTATGTTTGATTTCACTAGTGTTCATCATCCAGGATTACATCTATTTCCTGCTGCAACAGAATCATTCCTATGTCTGTGGGCGTGGGAGATTGTAGGAGAGAGATTTCAGGAGCCCATGCTTGTGGAGAGAGAGAGACAGGTCCTTAAGTTGGATCTTAGATCCGGATCCGGTCAAGATAACATTTAATATTATATTTTTTGGATCCGACCGGATCGGATCTGATGCATAATTATTTAATATGCTTAAGTTGCTAAAACACGCACACAGTGAGAATCCTTATATGTGCATAACTAATGAGATCTCCTATGGCATAATTTTGTGACATCTCGTATTGCATTAACACGAGACTGACACGTAACATGATTAAATAAGAAAAATATATGTTGAATCTTAAATAATTAATTATGACACGTGTCACTATCGCATTAATACAACACAAGATATCAAGCAATTAGAAGATCAGGATTGTGTACCGAATACATATAATTTAGCTCGATACTTGTTCCTTATTTTACGTAGAGATTGAACATCACTAATATTTTGTGAATTCAATTCAACATTTAAGTTATATATAAAAATAATTCTAAAGTAAAAAATTGAAAAAAAGAAGTAAAAAGAAAATAATACTAATAATAGAAAACGACATTGTAAGTGGAAGTTTTGGTAGATTTTGTCTCATCTTAAATATATATTTGAGCTTTATCTATTAGTTGCTTTCTCTCTTTCTATGATTGAAATTTCATCATAGCTAATTCTTCAACATCTTCCCACTGAATAGTTTCCTTTTACCATGGAATATTTCATCTCTGTTTTACTCCCTGGCTCTGTAATATTCATTTCTAATGTTAAACTAGCAATCAACACGGGAGAACTTATCTTAAATTGAAACCACGTGAATGCATAAATGCATCAGTATTATTTTGTCAGCTCAGATAAGCACAATGCATAAAATGATAATACGACCTTTTACAACAAACTACAAGTCTGTTTAGATTGATGGAACCTGAATAGGGGCTCACAAATTTACATTATCCACATGTTTGATATATTAAATAAAACATGAATTTCTAAACATAGATAAATTTCATTTTTCTCATGTATATCAAGAAGAAGATAAAAGCAAAAAAATGAGTCTTAGACATGCTCCGAATAAATATACCTTCTTCTTGAGTTGAAGAATCGAAATGGAGAGAAAATGAATTTTTAGCAGTGAACAACAATTTGCGCTGGAAATCTCGAACGGATTCGACCTTCGAGACTTCTGGCATATTATCCTCCTACAACCCGAATATCATGCGAGCAATAATTTCTCAGGTTTAATCTATAGAATGAGAGACTAAAAACATTGTATGGAGAGGGAGGAAAATATGTGATGGATGAAATGTAATGCCCCGCATTTTTAATTCCGAATAAGATAGTTAAATCCCGTAAATTGTATGAACCTATATTCGAATTTCGAATAATATGGAAGGAACCGACGTCGCTAACTATGTGTTAATAGCAAATCATTACGTATATGAATTAAGGACCATCTACATAAGACCATGAGAGAATCAATCCTTAATAAGACTTTGATTAGATTATGGAATTGGATGCTGCGTGACAACAAATTATATTAGAATTTATGAATTTCATTGAAATGCTTGTAAATTAGTACAAGTACAAAAAAAGGAGAACTACTATATCGGTAGTAAAATAGATATATATATATATATATATATAT
>JAPKLX010000002.1:2708287-2719346 GCA_026898415.1 Leonotis leonurus | reverse complement strand
CGATCTGTTCAAAGTTTAACATGCCATCATTACAATGAGTTTTAAGCATTGATTGAATTGATGAGTCCAGGACAGCTAGAGAAGAATAATACAGATAGGAGTAATATCACGATCTGCTTCTTTTATAAACAAGTTGTACCTTAATAGATAACATCAATTCCATGATTTAAGATTTCGCATTTTTTCTTAACTAAGTGTTGTTTCGAATAACATTATCAAAACCATAATAACATTGTAGGGTTCCCAACAATTTCCCCCTTTTTGATGATGTCGAAACCAACACTTTACAATTTCTAAACATGTGAGATAATAGCAGTTAGAAGATAGATCAATAATATTTAAAGCATAAGATAACACATAAAACATTGCCTGGACAACTAGATATTGTCATCAGGTTGTTTTTGAATCAAAAGATGTTTATCATTTTCATTCACTGGCTGTTTAGCTGTTACAATTTGATATTCAATATGTACAGCGAGCTGTTCATTTACAGAATGAAGGAAAATTAAACATTGTTGATTTGGAGCTTGGCTTTGATCTGCAGTTTGCTTCCTTGATTGTTCAGCCATTCTCGCTCTTCTAGCTTCCACCATCTCTCTCCTCCTCAATTCCGAGGGAACTCCAAAGCTTGCATAGATGCCATTGAATACCCGTCTGTAGTCTTTGTTGTTTATATCGATTGGGTATCCCATGGCTTTTGCAGAATGGTTGATGTGATTTAATATTGCATTGTGATCAACCTCCGTTGTTCCTTGTATTCTTGGATATAGAATTGTAGTTCGCTTTGGAGCAGTTAATGGATGATTTTGCATTGCAGATTGTCTGAAGAGATATTCCACGAATGATTGATTCTTGTGCTGCTTTAGGAATTCTCTAAACAATTCATCCACATTTCCACCTTGTGTGTCTTCATCCATCAGATAGTAATGTTGGACCATGAATTCTTTGATCAGCTGATTCCATCTCGCTGCTTTCTTTGAATGTAGCCATGTAAGATTTTGAGCATCCTTGAGCTGATATTTTTCAAAGAATTTGAAAACTGGATTGGTTGGCTTAATTTCTTCTTCTTCTGGAGATTCAACATTTTCATCTAAAGCACCAGTTACTCCTCTCCTTTGCTTCTCAGCTCTCCACAGTTCTCTGAATTCTGGATTTGCAATCTGCTCCGCAGTGCATCCATCCAAAAACATCTCCTCATTTTCATCAGCTTCAGTTATGACTTTCTTTCCTTTACTTCTTGCTGCTGCCTTCTTTGCCTCCTCCATTATCCTCTCTTTCTCTTCATTCTCTTTCTGCATTTGTTTAGCCTCTGCAATCTGTTTAGCCGTGAGTTTCTTTTTCTTGATGATAGCAGGCTTCTTTTTAGTTTGAGAGGGAGCAGCGGTCTGGACAGCTTTCTTTCCTTCCCCCTTTTCGACATCATCAAAATCTTTCGACATGATGAGCTTAAGGGAGGCATTCTCTTCAACCATCTCTTTGAATTTCTTGTCCATCTCTTCCTTGTAATGCAAAAGAGTAGATATGTTTGCATTGATCTCATCAAATTGTTTGGCGGAAGAGACAGCTAGCTTCTTGACATCATTTGACAGGGCGCTGTTTGAGGCTTTCAAGTCAGTTAGAGATTTGGATAATTGGAACACTTCATCACGTGATGCGAGATCAGCTTTCTCAATCGCCGTTTTCAAAATAGGCTTGATAGCAGTGGGTAGAGAAGATCGAATAACAGCTGGAACATTCTTCTCAATCACAGCTGGAATAGTCGTCATTTCCATATCTTCAAGCTGTTTCTCCACTTGCTTCTTGACCTCTTCAACAAGCTTCTTTCCAGCCTCCATCATTTTTTCTTCAAATTTGTTTGCTTCAGCTTGAATGTTTGACAATTTGGCCTCGGTTTCCTTCTTGTAGGTATCAAAAACCTCTCTATCACTATCCAGAGATTTGTGTAGTGCAGAAGATAGTGAATTGTGAGCTCGTTCAAAATTGGCCTCCGCCACCCTTATTGCAGTCTCTGCAGCTGTCTTGACAAAATTGGCCATAGCTGCAGATTGATCATTTATGCGTGAATGAATGAGCTGACTAATTTGCTCCTTCGTCAAAACTGGGTCAATGTGATGCATTAATAGCTCATTTAGAGAGAAGTGCTGATAGTCAGCTGGAGCAGTCGCCTGTGTATAGATTTCTTCAAAAACAGCTTCATCGACATTTTGAGTCTCAGTGTCGTCCATCTTGTCATCTTGTTTTGTTTCCTCTAGCTGTACATCCTCAGACACAATTTCTTCAACCTTCTCCTCTGTTTTCCTTTCCTCGATCTGCTCCTCAACAATCTCAACAATAGGGGGCTGAGATGTGGAGGCTTGTTTCATGATGGGAGAGGATTGCCCAACAGATTGATCAGGAAAGTTGAAAGCCATATCAAAATCCCCGGATGACAGATCCACTGCATTGTTGAAGAAAATTTGTTCGGTGGAGTAGAAGGGAGCAAGGTCGACCTGTAATTCAGCTGCTTCTTCCTTCATTTTTGTTAGAACGTATGTTCTAAAGAACTGACGAGCGTCGGGGATATCAAGAAATCCAAAATAGGATATCAGCTTGTTCTCTTCCACCTTGAGATCACTGATGGTGAACAGCATTAAAATTGATTCCATAATGTAAAATTTGCTATCTCGAATGTCGAGATAGACTTGAAACCTTTTGGCCATGTCAAATGCGGTGGGGGTTAACTCAATTCCAGGCAAGCTCTTGATCACTGATTCTGAAGCTGCTTCCTTCATGCCTTCGAAAATCATGTGAGCCCCAACCAATCGTTCAGTTAGATCATCAGCGGGCTGCTCATGAACATTTACTGCAACATCAGCTTCTTCAATATGGATAACATCAACATTTGTGGTAGCCTCCAATTCATCCAATAATTTTCGTGCTGTCTGTTTGGGTTGTTCTTTTACTGCCTTTTTCTTTGGTGCTTTCTTCTCAGCCTTCTTCTTCTCCACAACGGGAGAAGATTCTTTAGAAACTTTCTGTTTCTTCTTTGCAGCAGCGGGCTGTTCACCTCCAGTTGCTTTTCTCGTGATTTGTTCTGCAGCTGCCTGTGTTGCAGCAGCTTCTCCAACTGTTCTTGGCTTCTTCATTGGTATCACCCATTCAGTATTTGACTTTCCAACTGCAATCATGGCTTCCCTAATCTTATCATCAGTCACCTTGACAAAAATTTGTGCTGCGATTCCCAGGGACATCTCTACCTGATGTCGAGATTTGGGAACAATCAAATCAGGATCAAATTCAATGGCCTTGTGCCATTTGTCCTTGTTGTACACGCCATCGATGATGGTGCTTATTTTGGTGGACAATCGGAGAGGGCGCTTGACATGCAGGTGAATGCAAGCTCCATCTGTGTTCAATCTGAGATCTATCTGTCTTTTCTCATCAATAATAAGTTTAAGCAGCGATCTGCCCCAGTTGATGTGTAGATTGAGAAGTACAGCAGTCAGTACTTTGAGTTTGATCGGAGTCACTGCATCAAATGTTCCCTGATGCCCCAGAAATACTTTTTGAATAAGGTCGAGGAGCATGCGAAATGTAGGCAACATCGAACTCCTTGTGATAGCTTTCCCATCCCACGCTGTTGGATGAGCTACGATCATGTTAAGTACTTCAGAAACCTCATCATTTGTAACTTCCTCTATCATCCGCCCTTCATCAACCAGATCGTATGTATTTAGAATCATATCGATCACTTGCTTTCGTTCCTTCTTTTCCTTTCCAACAGGCAGTTCGACTGTGTATTCATCATTGTCGTCCTCTATCCATGAACAATAAAATAGAGCCACTTGGCGAGGTAGAAAATATCGGGGCTCCTTTGTTATGATCTTGTGAAATCCTAAAATAATCACAAGAAAATGGTTAAGTATAGGACACAGTTGGATGCTTGCAGCGTGATAATCTTAACAGATCGATCTGTAGTTCAACAGCTAATATCATGCTGTTAATTAGTAAAGTACCAACGCGAAGGATATAGTGATTTAGAACAGGTTGATTCTCAGATCATTAACACAGAATTAATCCTAATTAGTCCAAATCATGCTTGAATTATGAATTTGATTGTGTTTCTGTTTAAGCACTTCAACTCATAATGTAAGGATATGCCAAACAAAAAAAAAACATATTTTAATGATTTATACAATGAAATATAAGTATTTGACGAAATCAATATCAAATTATTTATTTCTCACAGAAATGCACATATGATTTATGACCATTAAACCCTAGTTCATGCATGTCTAAACATCTTAAGCAACCTGAACAAGCTTCGATTTTGGCAAAAAGGTCATCGAGGAGAGAGTATCCATGATGATGAAGTACAGCTCTTGGTTCAGGAGATAATTTTGCTTCGATTAACTGAAACATTTTGGAAGTAGAAATGGGAGATGCAGCATGTGATGAAGAAGAACTTGCTTCGGAGTTAGTCATGATGTAGAGAGTGTTTTGAGAGTTAAAGCGATAGAGAGATTTTGAGTTTTCAAGCTTTAACAATGGCGGATTGGTTTAGTGAATATATGAGTGTAGAAGATGAAGCAGTCAAACAATCATATATATATAGACATATCAACGCGCAGGATTAAAGAATAAAACGTGAATTAAATCTACGGTTGAGATTACTCCCTGAAGTTAGGATTTTCCCGCCCACTCAAGCGTTTCTTCTTTACACGCTAATGTTGGTGACGGCAACACGTCACATCACTGCAGTCGCACGAGTATCGAAACCTGCAGCATTTAATGATCCTTCCCTTTTTCCCTCAATCTTCTGACACATTCGACTCTTGGTATTGTATAAATAAATGATAATTAATGTTAATCATTAGAAGGGAATATCAATAGAGTGGAGAATTAAATGTCAAAATAAAAAATGGGAGTAAAGTTCCCCCTTAATTAATGCCTCACAGATCGTTTTTGTTATAGAAACAATCTGTTCTTTGATAATATCTCGCTGTTGGTAATGTCAATGTGAAGTTACATAATCTCTCGCTGTTGGGAGTAGGTATCAGCGAGACATTTTAAGTTTGCAGCAGCTCTCTGTTAATTAATAACTCTTCTAGCTGTTGGTTGCTTTGATCACTTCTCTTTATGGGTTCCCCCTTGATATTTGTACCAGATAGTTTGATCAATCTGACTTTTAGATATCCTTTGAACAACTAGATATTAAGTGAAATATTCTAGCTGTAGAAGAGAAAGAAATAATGATAACTAGACAGATTGATAATAAGGGGTGTAACAACAGATCGTATTTGTACCATTTACTATCTGTTGTTTACTTTTGTACCATTTTCAATTAGGTTGATTAAACCCAACTTGCTACAAAGCATTTTGAATCTGTCATCGGCTAATGCTTTTGTTAGGATATCAGCTCGCTGCATATCCGTATGAATTTTCTCTATCTTGATGTTTTTTCTTTCCACGTGGTCACGGATAAAATGATGACGAACATCCACGTGTTTGCATCGTGTATGAAGTACTGGATTTTGTGTTATTGCTATGGCGCTCGAGCTGTCATAGAATATTGCAACTGCATCCATCTGTACTTCGTAATCTTTTAGCTGTTGTTTGAGCCATAGGATTTGTGCTGTGCAACTCCCTGCAGCCATGTATTCTGCTTCTGTTGTAGAGGTTGCAACCGAAGTTTGCTTTTTAGAAAACCACGAGATGAGCTTGTTTTCAAGAAATTGACAAGTCCCAGAGGTGGATTTTCTATCAAGCTTGCAACCTGCATAATCAGAATCAGAATACCCAGTTAATACAAAATTATCATCACAAGGATACCATAAACCTGTTTCTATGGTCCCTTTGAGATAACGCAATATTCGTTTGGCTGCTTCCAAGTGGGATTCCCTTGGACTAGCTTGATACCTAGCACAAGCACCAACTGCAAAAGTGATATCAGGGCGACTAGCAGTTAGATATAAAAGTGAGCCTATAATACCGCGATACAATTTTACATCTATTGCCTTCCCGAGTACATCAGGGCCAATCTGCCCATTGGTTTGCATTGGTATTTTTCCTGGTTTACAATCTTTAACTCCAAACTTCGTGATGAGATCGTTGATGTATTTGGATTGATTAATTAGGATCCCATCAGCAGATTGCTTGACTTGTAAGCCTAGGAAGAAATTCATTTCTCCCATCGTTGACATCTTGTACTTGTCCTGCATTAACTTACTAAATTTGTTGCAAAGGAATTCAGATTTGGATCCAAAAATGATATCATCAACATAAATTTGAACTAAAAGGATATAGTCTTGAACTTTGATGGTGACTAATGTCTTGTCAACTGATCCTCGTTTGAATCCTGATTGTAGTAAGAAGGTGGACAGTGTTTCATACCAAGCTCGTGGAGCTTGCTTTAGTCCATATACTGCTTTAACCAGTCTTTACACCTTGCTCTCATTTTCAACTTCAAACCCAGGTGGTTGTTCCAAATAGACTTCTTCTTCCAGAATCCCATTCAAAAATGCACTTTTTACATCCATCTGGAATACTTTGAATCTTTGGAAAGCTGCATAAGCAAGAAACAATCTGATGGCTTCTAGTCTTGCAACAGGTGCAAATGTTTCATCAAAGTCTATCCCTTCTTGTTGGCAATAACCTTTTGCGACTAGCCTTGCCTTGTTTCTTACTACTTCACCTGTTTCATCTCTTTTATTCTTGTAAATCCATTTAACTCCAATAACTCCTTGATGATGAGGTCGATCCACTAAGTACCACACATCATTTCTCTTGAACTCATTTAATTCTTCTTGCATGACATTGATCCAATCCGCACTTTGCAAGGCTTCTTCGATGTCCTTTGGTTCAGTGTGGGCAAGATAGCAGCTTAGTAATGCACTTTCTCCATGCATGCGTCTAGTTTTAACTCTATCTGTTGGGTTCCCAACAATGAGATCAGATGGATGGTTGTCTACCCATTTTCTTCTTCTTTTCATTTCTTCTTCAGAAATTTCGATCTCTATCTCTTCGGGTGGATTTTCAAATTCAGGGTGATCTATGGTAGGTGCATCAAAGAGATGGTTAGTATTTAAATCAATACATGATACTTCATTTATCAATTGTTGAACAGATGGTTGTTGAGTTGAGGAAGGGGAAGGAGCATTTTGTTCATTAACAGTTGGTTGAAGATGTTCATGAGAGGTTCCCCCTAAATGAGTGAAATGTCCATCTGTTCCCCCTTGCTGTGAATTTTCTCCATCCGGTTGATTATTGGTTTCTTCTTCATCTTCATCTTTTCGTGGACTCCATAGTAGGATGTCATCGACTAGACAATCTGTGGAATTTCTCAAGGTTGAGCGAGAGTTATCATCCTTTGAATAACTGCTATCTGTTCCTGAAGCTTCAAAATTGGTTTCATCAAAAACAACATGTGGTGTTACTTCCACAACAAGGGTTCTTTTATTAAAAACCCTATAAGCTTTACTGATCTCAGAATATCCTAAAAATATTCCTTGATCACTTTTGATGTCAAAGGTTTTTAATTGAGTTTTCCCATTGTTGTGAATGTAACATTTACAACCAAATGATTTAAAATAAGAGATTCGAGGCTTCATGTTGTTCCATAGTTCGTATGGAGTTTTCCCATGACGTTTTGTCACAACAGATCAATTTTGAGTATAGCAGGCGGTGTTGACTGCTTCTGCCCAGAATTTCTTTGGGAGATTGATTTCATTTAACATGGTTCGAGCTGCCTCCTTGAGCGATCTGTTGCGCCTCTCCACATTCCCATTTTGTTGAGGTGTTCGAGCTGCTGAAGTTTGATGAAGAATTCCCATCTTTGAACAGTATTCTTCGATCATATGATTAATAAATTCGGTTCCTCGATCAGATCGAATGGTGATGATGGATGACTCTTTTTGATTTGAAAGTTTGTTGAGCAGATCGGGTAGTTTCTCTAGTGTTTCCTTTTTCTTGAACATAAAAATAACCCAAGTGAATCTAGAGAAATCATCAATAACAACAAGAGTATACTTTCTACCGTTAACACTTAATGGAGATACAGGTCCAAAAAGGTCTAGATGTAGGAGCTCTAGAATTCTTGAAGTGGAGTGGGCTGCCTTTGTAGAGAATGAAGCTCTTGTTTGTTTTCCCGCTTGGCAAGCATCACATTTATGGTCTTTGTCGAATACTTGATTGGGTAGACCTTCAACCAAATTGTCCTTTACCAGCTTGTTGATTGTCTTGAAGTTCAAATGGCTCAATCGTTTGTGCCACAGCCAGCTGGTTTCTGAATTTGATTTTGTCACTAGACAGGTTTCATTTTGATTGTTCCATTGTACAATATACAACCTGTCCTGCAAAATCCCAGTAAGAAGAATTTCTTCTCCTTCTATGTTTTTGACAAGACACTTGTTAGCTGTAAATTCTACTCTCTTGTTATTAGCACAAAATTGGCTAATTGAGAATAGATTATGATTTAGTCCTTCCACATACGAAACATTTAAAATAGTAGTGTTACCAACTTGAAGGTCACCATAACCCTTTGTATATCCTTTTGAGTTTCCTCCAAAAGTAACAATTGGTCCAGTGATTAACAATTCTTTGTTGTATGTCATATGTTTGGAGCATCCACTATCAAGTATCCAATCTGCGCCCCGAGCTGTGCGCGATCTTCTCATCGATCTCCTATCCTGCAATGAGAATTCATTTAGCTACCCCACTGAATGAGGGTGCTTTGTTAGTAGACAATGTTCCTTTTGGAACCCAAATTTGTCTAATTATGGAGACATTCTGTGATGGTCTGATTTGCCTCCCACTAAAATCAATGTACACGATTTTCTTTTGAGCAGGTGAATGATTGGGCACATGTTTCCTAAGAGCAGTTGGTTTGTGATAGACTTGTGGTTTTCTCTGTTTGAATTGTGGAGGAGCTCGCTGATGGTTGGCCTTTGAAGCAGGTTGATTGAACTTTTGTGCAGGTGGTTTTCTTTGTTGAAAACCAATTCCTTGTGTAGTGAACCTCTGTTGTCGCTGTCCTTGATCCTTGATCAAAATTTCTTGCGGCTGTTTTGCACTATTTTTGAGATTTACTATCTTATCCTTTCCCTTCTCCTTGACAAAGTTTCCTTTGGGTGGACCTTTGTCAACTCCATTAAATCCAATTCCTCCATGATCTGACGATCTCCTTTGCATATCATTGATGAGATGAACTCTGTCTGATTTTTTGTGGATGTAATAATTAAGCATTGCACCAAAATTCTCCGCCTTGTTATTGGCCGACGATTCTCTTTCAATCAAATCCGAGATTTTAGCATTAAGAGCGTAGACTTCTTCACTCTTGTTCTTTATCTGCAGAAGCATTGCCTTCTCTCTATCATTGAATGAAGCACTTACTTTCTTCATTTCTTGAATAGTGTTGGCCATTCTTCCATTTTCCTTTATGGCATGTTTGAACATCTTGTTCAATCTTGCATGATCTTCCATGAGTTTGTTAAAATCTTCGATGGACAGATCGTCTTCTTCTTCTTCTTCTATCTCTTCTTCGTCACCAGAATCATATAAAGGTGAGTTAGAAATAGGAGAACAATTATTTACTACCTCATTGTTGTCGAGTCCGTTGTCATGACCCATGAGGCACTCATCCCATTCTTCATCCTCTTCGGCGATGAAGGCTTCATCGTTTTCGGATAAACTGTCGGTTAATGTGTGTGATGTAGTTTGTTCTTCTGCGAGCATTGCTTTTCTTTGTTCTCGAAGCTTTCTATCTCGCTTGTTTCTTAGTTCTTCTCTCTCAGCTTTAGAGATATCTGGGCAATCTGTTTTAAAGTGACATTTCCTGCCACACTTAAAGCAAGAAAATTCGGACAAGTCAGCCTTAACATAAGAAGAGTTAGGTTTTACTTCACTCTTTCTTTCGGGTCGATCTCCTGATCGATCTCGTCCTTTGAAATTTCTATTGTTGTCCTTGTAGAGTCGTTTGTATCTGTTTGCCCTAAGCTCCATCTTCTGGAATCGTTGAGCCATTAGCGAGTACTCTTCAAAGTAATTCTTAGTGGGGTAGTTTTCATCGTCTGAGCTTGATGATTCTTTTACCACCACAACAGGTGCATTTTTCCTTTCCACCTCCTTTTCTTTTAACTTTGCTTTGAAGGCAGTTTCCTTTTCTTTTGTTCCTGCAACAGTTGATTCGTTAAGAGAAGAGTTAGAGTGACCATGAATACGATTAATTTCGTACTCATTGCCTGTTAGTAAATCAAACAAAGCATCAATAGTAAGAGAGTTGAATTCTGGCATCATGGGGTGCATGGCCGAATATATCTCCCAGCTTGCGGGTAGGGCACGAATAATTTTGAGATTTCTTTCCCGCTGGGTGTATTTGCCTTTGTCGATGGCATCTATTTCAATCAAGATTTCAGTGAACCTATTCTTCATCTGTGCAATGGTTTCACTAGGTTTCATTTTGAACTCTTCATATTTGTTACAAGCTATGGACAGCTTGTTTTCTTGTATCACGTCGGACCCCATGCTAATGTCTCGAAGGACATCCCACATTTCCTTGGCTATTTTGAGACGTCGGATTTTGGCCAGGTAGATTCCTCTCACAGTGCTTGAGATTAATCCTTTTGCATAGTCATCTAGACTAGCTTCTTTCTTCTCCTCCATTGTGTAGTCGTCCATATCCTTCTCCTTTTCAACTAGCTCAACGGTGGGTGTGGGTCCCTTTCCATCCTTAATCTCAGCGGAGTGTTTGTTCATAATTTTGATTGGTCCATTTGTGATAACGGACCACATCTTGATGTGATGAGCTCTTAGACACATCTCCAGTCTGAAGCTCCAATCTTCATATCCAGCTATGGAGAAATCCTCACAAGCCCTAGCCATTTGACCTTCCATGACTTAGAGTAGATGATTAGTTAAATGCAAGTGCAGTATGCTGTGAAAACGTTTTCCAAGATCTATTCAAGATGACCACACAGAGATAATCTCTTGTGAATCTAGAAACAATGGTCAAGATGAACCACTGCTCTGATACCACTTGTTGGTCCCGAAAGAGCTAGATTGGTGTATTGGGGGGGGGGGGGGG
>JAPKLX010000002.1:2441498-2708187 GCA_026898415.1 Leonotis leonurus | reverse complement strand
CTTGTTCAATACTTAAGTATAAGGCTTTAGCTCTCTTAATAACTTAAAATAGCTTGAAGTTGTAAGATAAATCTTCTTATTAGGAAGATTAAGTCTCACTCAAATAATACCTTATATGTGAGTAACAATAATCAAAAGACACAAACACAGATTTAAACTTGATTAAGGTTGTGTGCGGAAGTTGGTGGTTAATGCTCTTTTTAAGATGAAAACGTTTTCTTTCTTGAAGTAGTTAAGAACCCAGATTTATATGTATGAGTATGAAGAAGATGATGGAAAAGTAAAACAGAAAGTAAAGAACACAAGAGTTAACGTGGTTCGGGATAAACTTCCCTACGTCCACGACTCGATCAAAACTAGATCGAAATCAACTAAAGTCTCCCTTCTTTTTACTCGTTGAGTACGAGCCACAAGCTTTATCAAAACTAGATAAATACTTGTGATTACACTTCTTCTTCCTAAGATTGAAAACTACAATCTAGGAATATAACTGGATCAAAACTAGATCCTAACTTTGGGTTTTGAAACAAACAACTTTCCAGAAAATAATAACTTCAAGAACTGTAAACACTCAAGAGAATTCTTGATTTTGAAGGAGTGCTTTGAACGTTGAAAGCTTGAAGTATGTTGAGTAGAGTAATGGCAGTTTTCGCTTGAATTCCGTTATTATTTCTGGAGATGAAGGTGGTATATATAGCCTCAATTAAGAAACTATCCGTTGGAGAAGAAGAAGTCCTTCTTCATTGCATTAATGACTGCATTAAATGCATGGCAGTGTTGTTGAAACACGCGCTGTCAAAGTGAGAGTGGTTACCACCTTTCATGGAATTTCCCAATGTATTGCCATACTGGGAATGATTCACCGTACAGTAGTCTTTGATTTTCTTGTACTTCATTCCTTAAGAGTATGTTGTTGATGTGACAATACATGGAGTGGTTGACTTATGACAAATTTAGGTATGTCGTCAGTCCACCGTAGTTACCGTGAGGAAAATGACAGCTCGCTGTCTCAACACAGATGCATATTGTTTCCTATAATATCATCGAGCTGTCCCCAGTGTGTTGGTTTGATTTCCAACCATCATATTCTTGATCTTGAGCTTTGTAGAATTTTGAGTGAACAGATCGTTTTTATGATAACGATCTGTTGTTCTTTTGACTTCAGTCTCTAGCTGTTCCATTGTGTCTCGCTGTCATATGGTCTCTAGCTATTTTGTCTCGCTGCCCTTGAATCCACTTTGTATCTCGCTGTGCTTTGTTAGACTATGTCTCGCTGTTCTTAGTTAGACAATGACTTTGTCTCGCTGTACTTTAATAGCTTTTGTCTCGCTGTTCTTTGCGTTTTATCAACGAACAGCTCGCTGTTCTCCATGACTTTCCTATAAGCTAGATAAAGGATGATCACTATAAGTAAGTTTGTAAATACAAACTTCCTTTCACAATTTTGATCATGTAAAAACTAATAGAGAAGAAATCTAAAATCACATAAGGCAAAAAGACAGCGAGCTGTTAAACTTATGAACTGATTCCCATACTTCGATCTGTTCAAAGTTTAACATGCCATCATTACAATGAGTTTTAAGCCTTGATTGAATTGATGAGTCCAGGACAGCTAGAGAAGAATAATACAGATAGGAGTAATATCACGATCTGCTTCTTTTATAAACAAGATGTACCTTAATAGATAACATCAATTCCATGATTTAAGATTTCGCATTTTTTCTTAACTAAGTGTTGTTTCGAATAACATTATCAAAACCATAATAACATTGTAGGGTTCCCAACAAATTTCATAATTATGGTTAGGTCCATAAAATAAATTCCAACCAATCGAGTTTCTTATATTATAAACATCTCTAAAGTCTCATGCAAATATAATCAATTTGGTCTCGCAAAGACGCGATTCTAAGCATTAAAATCTCAGTACTTCTTGTTAAGTCAATCACCACTACCCAACACATTACTTTATAGGGTTGTGAAAAACTCGCAAATGTAAATGCATCAAAGCAATGTTAATGACATATATTAAGAAATAAATAATTTTGGAGACTTCGTTCTTCACTATCAACATAGCAGAAGTTATTTCACTGTGAAACCACACAGTACTAAGGTAAACTCTCACATCGGAATAACTTTTCTCGACTAGACTGTCCAAATTTGTTTAGGTTGTGAAATATTAATGAACCGAATATGTTACATTCTGTAATCATCGATCCACCACAGGTTAATCGCAAAGAACTTTACTTTGAAAGTTGATAACACACAGGTTAAAACTTTCCTAAAAAATAGACAGAATCAAAGCCTGAAAAGGCTAGATTACTTTGGTGGCAAGCTTTATGTCAATATTATGTTTATGATATTGTCGTGTTAAAATCTTATGAAAACATTCTTGCAGATGTTTTGACAAGAAATGAAGCATGCTGAGATTAACTCCATTATCCTAGTCCATAAACATCTCCAAGAAAATTTGGAATTATGCTGATTATATGGGGAAATTGTAATATATCGATAAGACCAATGTCTTCGATATAATACGAGCTTGTTTGTCGACCTATACTCAGGTAGGTCGGTATTGGAATATCTGTGGGCTTCCAAAAAACTCTTAGAAAAAGTAGAGTTTCGTGTTCTGACACTCAAACCGGCCGAATTGGATTTAAATATCCCTCAAGAAAGTGCAAATTAGTGGAATTTGAACCACAAGCTCAAGAAAAGATGACGCTAAGGTTTCACAGGTGGAACCATCATATCAACCCTCCACCTTCGGGAGAAATATGATGATATTACCCTTCAGACCAATGATAGACAATTATGGGATTAATACTAACAAAGTTATTTTCTCCTGTTCTGAATAGGCCTACTAGGAAAATTGTGATAAACAACTTGCAATAGTTGAGATCAATCCTAACTACATTATATCTTAGGGAAATATCATCGAGTGTGGATGATTCCATGAGCTAATCCACATGATGTCAAACAATGATATGAATTTAGGGCACTTGCCTCATTTTATACTATCTCTCCATCGATTATGTAAATCAAGAGTCTACCAATATGAATCCTAGAAAAGATGTACGACACTTGTGCAAACAATGAACAACTTTGTTGAGGTGACACATTGGGGTTGTATTTCATAAGTGCAACACCAGAACTAGCAAAAAGAGAAATCATGAAGCCTTCCACTACATTAGGTTGCAATGATCCTGATCTAATGCCCAAAATCAAATTAAGACACCTTTCAATGATGTCTCAATGATCGCATCGATTTCAAATGACCAAATCACAACCAGTAGGGGTGTCAATTGGTTAACTAGTGCCAGAAAACCCATAGTTTTAGGAACCGGTACCAAAAATGGTTATTTTACCAGTTAAGTGGGTACCGACCGGTTCGGTACCGATTAACCGGTAGAACCAATTAAGGTACAGATTTTTTATTTTATATATTTTTTATTTTAAAAAATATTAATTTAAATTAATAATAATTCAATATAAATATAATTTAATTTAATTCGTAAATATTTTATATAAAATATTTTTTATATTTTAATTTTATAAATCGGTACCAGTATTTTTTCAAACTTAGAAATCGATAACCGATAAATTTACCAAAAAACTGATACTCGGTAACCGGTTCTTCCTGATAATTGGTTACCGATTGACACCCCTAACAACCAGACGAGCATGAGGATTATGGGTATGTCTTAAAGAGATGGATAAAGTCAAGTTTCCATTCAATTTCTTCTAGAACTCAGCAAATGGATCATTCTTATTAAACACAATGACAGGAAAAACAACCAAGTTTGCAGAAAAAATGTTCTAGAGGAAAAGAACTCTTATTTTGGAAAATAAGATGACGATTTGCAAAGAAACTCATCACAAATTATGTAATATGTCTCACATCGATCATTGCAAGTCTAGGATCTATTCAGATTGTCCAAACCAAAGATAACTCGAGTTCGAAAAGAGTTTCTTACCCAAACACGATGAGAAGAAGTTCTGAGTCGATGAATATCGGAGAAGAATACTCTCCCAAAAGGACGATCTCCAAAAGACCCTCTAAAAAAGGAGGATGGCCAACAAAATTAAAAGAGTCATGTGAAGGTGTAATAGAAAATCTTCTGAGACAAAATAAAAGAGAACATATGATCCAGCTACTAGAAGAATCGTCGGTGGAAAGAAGATAAAGACATATCACACAAAAAAGAATCGTCGGTGGAAAGAAGATAAAGACATACCATTGTTACAATAATTCAAGGAAGATGCCCGACCATTACAAGAAACTTTTGTCGACAACGCTATCTGAACTCATTTGCATTTAAAGTATCAGTTTGGTATCGTTCAAAGAAAAAAAAAAGAATGAGTCTGCTATCAGATTAGGGATCCAATACAATAACGAAAGTAAGAATATGAGGCTTCATAATCCTATATAATAAGGACTGTTGAGAAAGTTTATGGTATCGAGAATTTCCTAAATTTGTGTGTTCTAGTTCCTACCATAAGTAGCTATACAAGTTTTTCCCAACAATAACTCACATTCATTCTCATACATGATTTAAAATAACTCACATTTATCAAATTCTTTAAGCTTATATTACGAACATTAACATTAGAAACGAGCTTCTAATAAGAAATTGAAAGTGACTGTTATTATACGTATTTTCTTTTAATATAATAATTAGATTTTATTTATTGTATTATATAGAATCATTGTTTATAACTCATATAATTACATTTTAACTTGCAAATTCATGTAAAATGACACATTTTTAAAGGTGATCCTAAAATAATCGTCGATTCAGAATTGGGTCTGATGGTTCGAAATCGGATCATTGGATGGTTTTGGTTTCAAACTGTAAACCATAGTAACTATGGTTCGGTTACGATTTCAAAATAATAAAATCGGCTGTAAACGGATAATCAGACCCGTAACTAGGAGTAAGCCTACTATGCCATTGCCCTGAGCCCCAAATTTTTGGGGGCCCATTTTATAATTGTATATGCAATATATATATATATATATATATATATATATATATAATAGATAAATTAGTACTCTAAATAAAACTATATATTTCATCTCTTTTTAGGTTGGTTGTTTTTTTGGAGGTGAGGATGTTTGATTTTTTATTTATTTTTATGGTACACAATTTTTCCTCCAATTTGATTGTCTTTTTAAGTTATAAATGTCTCATATTCTTCTTCTTATCCTTGTGAGATTAATTGGATTGTGTAATTTTTTATTTGTGAGATAATGTTTGATTTTCTATCCAGATTAATTGGCTTTTGTAATTTGTGAGGTAATGATGAATATTATATTTGTTGTTCTTATATTTTTTTTCTTACACCTCTTTATTATTCTATGATAAGAATTAGAATTGTGCAATTATATATTTGATGATGTTTTAGTATATGGATATTTATTTAGTTTTATTTGATTTTTATTCATTTTGATTTGTAATTGATGGTATATGATAGATTATTGTATGCAAGATGCCTTTTAAACATATGTCCGGTGCCCAGAAGGAAAAAAGAAACAAAGGAAAAACAATAATTCAAAGTCAAGCAGGGATATAGTATGTCACTTTTCATATTATTTTTTTTGCATTATACGAGGTCTATTTTCAAATTACAGCTTAGGGCACCATATGAATTAGGTATTGACCCTGCCGATAATTGGATTACATTCAAACCATAACCAACTATAACCGTAACCATGAAGATCTCTAGTTGGTAAGTATATTTAGTACTACTCTTTACTTCCATTCATAAATTGACAATCACTTAATCAGCACAAGTGAATGTCGTTCCACAAAATGTTTGACCTTTCCTTTTAAATGGGTCTCTTTTTTTGTATTTATGATTTAAAGGCATTCACGTCAAATTATCGTGACTTGTCATCTATAAATTTTATAAAATGATTTGATCAAAACCTGATCTGATTTAAATTTATCACTATGGATTCAGAAATATTATTGTGATTTTTTATATATATAGTGAATAATTATAATAAAAGTAGTTATTTATTTATTAATTAGATTAAATATAAAATACTAAATTCAAAAATTCGTGATGATTGCACTATAAATATGAAGACCATTAAATATATATTTTATCAATGTGAATCATTTTAAAATATTTTATTCGTATTTCTTTCATCCATACATATTCAATATTGTTATTTTATTTTTTCTCTTTTCCTATTTTTAAATATTAATAACCTTGTACTATAATTATACAAGCAATAAAAACTACTCACTTTGAACCCTTTGTATTAACTTATTTTATTATTATAATACACTTTGCTGAATAAAAAGTGTGTCAGTGTAAAAGGATCATATGGAGTTTTATTTAAGCATTGATTATTCTCTCGTTTAAGTATTTTTATTTCATGTTAACATTTTTCTCATTTAATTTATCGGTTATAATTCCAAGCGATAAATCAGAAGAATTAGAACAATAAAAGAATAACAATTAAGCATTGATTAATTTTGTACATTTACAAACATGCAATATATTTCAAGAAAAAAACAACAAACGTATAATAAATAAGTGTTAGCCATATAAAATTATATTTAGGTTATTTTGTGGTTAGAAGATCATTTTATTAGCAATATTGACAAAATAATTTTTAAACATTATAGTTTTTTAATTTTAATACACAAATAAATATATTAATTTATGAGTGAGTGCTAAAATCGAGATGAAATATACTACCAAATAATAAATAAATCAGTTTTTAATTTTTTATATATATTAATATTTCCTTAATATTTTAATTTATAAAATAATTAATCTAAATCATCAGTCTAACAAAATAAACGTCTCATATTTAATTTTAGTTAACACATATAAAGCTACTTTTATTCGATCTCTCCATTATATATATGGCACCAACTTGAATATTAAAATAGAAAAATAATTGCTAAAAATTAAAATACATTTGCATAAACTAATAATTACATATTCACACTATATGGTAGAGAGAAAATAAAAAATAATCTCTCACATAAACTTGAATTTCAACTCCTTTATAGGATAGGTAAAATTTAGCAATTTTTTGATTTTAAAGAGTTGAAATTTCAGCTCCGATCATATTAGTTACTTGATTGATACACTTTTGCTTGTGTAATTGTATATGCACTATTGCGCTTGAATAAATGATTTAACACAAAGTAAATCCTCTTATTTTCTTAACTTGGGCTTTCCTAAAATTGGGTCCTCTTATTCTATTTCTGTGGGCTTAATTTTTGTCATGTACTGTGAGTGTGTCCTAAAACAATATCAAAATCTTCACACAATTACACAAAAATAAACTTTTATGGTCGACACCCTTTACGAATTATTTTGACAAATATCTTGACTTAACTTGGTTTTCGATTAAAGTACTAAGTACTATATTTTGTATTTTATACTTGCTACTTTTTACGAATTTCCTAATACATCAGCCAGCTTTACTTAAGAGTTAAGATTACTCCCAATCAATGAATTAAAGCTAACTTCAGAGACAACACATAATACCCTCTTTATTATTTATCCTTTTATTGAGAATCTAAATAATAAAATAAAGGAGCATGTACCTTATATACGTAGGGGTGATTAAAAATCGATTCAAATCGAATCATTGATTATTGGTTGGTTTGGATTGCTTTTAAAATATTTGGATTTGGTTCAATTTTAATTCTTAGGAAATAAATTTTTTACAATTCGGATCGATTTTTAGTAAAACAACCAAACCGACTGAATTTTATTATATATTAATTATTATATATAAATTATAATAATAAATAAATAAACTAAACTTAAATAGAGTATTTGTTACAAAATATCATTTATTAAATAATCACAAGTTCTAAATTCTAAAGAAATAGTATAAAACTAAAACATATTATAAAAAAACTAAGCAAATAACATAAAATATGAATGAGTAAACTTAAGAATTGAATGTGTTTGAATAAATTAATTTTCTCATTTATTACATGCCGTAAATGATCCTATATAAGATTGAACAAATTTTTTATTGGAATAATTAATCAATTTTTTAGTGCAAATTATAATAAATTATCATTGAAAAAAATACTATATGATTATAATTTTTGGATAATTAAAAATCGAATCGAAACAGAATTTTAAGTTTTGGTTTGAATCAGTTTTGGTTTTTTAAATAATTTGGTCAGATTAATTTTAGTTTCTAAACAATTCGATTGATTTGATTTTTAATTGAATCGAAACGTTGCTCACCTCTAGTTATACGTGCATGCGGAAGAACAAATGGTACAAAGATGATGTAAGAATGTGGAATAATCTGAAAGATGATAGAAGAAACGTGTTTTTTCTCCTTATACTTCTATTAGTTAGCTTTTGTTGAGTCAATATTTGCTCTTTTTTATTATAAATAAAAGTGTTAGTGGTATGATGTAAATAGCAACAAAAAATCTAGAAATAAAAGTTTTCTTTGTCGCTTCTTCCGCAAAGTGTTCGTCTGGTTTCTTCATCTCCTCAATGTACTCGTTTATCTCTTGTGTCTCAATTTCTGATCTCAACACCTTCTACTCTTTTGCATTTTTAATTATCAGATCATATGAAAGTTAAAATTGAGGTTCTTTAGAGCTACAATGGCATAGAACAAGTTGTAATAGCTGATTACATTCTTCATCACTTTACGATTAGAATCCTCCCAATTAGTTAATAAATTAATTTTACCGTTTTTACATAGTTCATCTGTTACACTATTTTTGGCATCAATAAAGCACTCATTCCTTGTGCTCCAGCCCTTGAGTTGATAAAGTTGCCCGCCCTATGACCCACAACTCAAAATGAGCCTTGCGAGGAGACGCGGACATTCCTTATGTTGCGGTTTCCTCCGTCCGTTCCCGGGATGGGTTAGGAGAACAGCCGAGCGATTGCCTTTGCAGATCCAAACGCGCTCACAAGGGGCACAATTCTCATAATTACTACAAGCACTTTTAGAAAAGGATAATTTTAAACATAGTCCCCAAATCTCTTAATACAACCTCCAACTAAAATATGTACCATTTTATCCTCAAAATCCCCCAAATCTCTTAATATAGCCCCTTACTAAAATATGTATCATTATATCTAGGGCTGTCAAAATTTACCGAAAAAACGGTATACCGTACTTACCGTACCGAAAAATACCGTAAAATGCCGAATATAAGGTATACTGAAATTTTTGATAAGGTATCATGCCGTACCGAACTTTTAGGTAAGGTAAAGGTATAATTTTTCCAAATACCGAGGTATACCGTCATATACCGTACCGCGGTATTTACCAAAAAAATTGGTATATACCGTTATTTTGGTATATATCGATATATATATATATATATAGTCATATATTTATAATATTACATGTACATATATATTCGATTTGAATTATAAGAAAATTGTTTATTCATAAATTATGAATTATAATTAATAAATATGAATTACAAATTACAAAAACATGTGAATTTATTGATAATTAAAAAGATTGAACAATAACTTATATACTACTTATTATCTTAAATAATAACGATAAACTAATATATATATATATTATTACATAACTAAATAATTATGATATAATTAGACGATCTATTAGTTACTAAATATAATATAAGTTGTAATATATAATTAATGAAAATATATTATTATTTTTATAATATATCATACATAAATGATCAAATTAATTATAATTATATGCCTAAATCTAATTAATTAGTTATATGAAAATACAATAATATAGTTAGTTAATATATTGTAATTAATTATATGATATTAGTGGTTTATCTCATAAATTATGTTATTAAAAAATAATACTTTATGTTTTTTATATGTTAGACCTTGTTTAAGATGATTTTCATTATAAATAAACTATGGTATATCGCAAAAAAAAGGTATATCGAATTAAGGTAAGATATACCGAAAGTAAATAAGTTTTGGTATACCGTGTAAGAAAGGTATACCGAAGTAAGGTAAGGTATACCGAAAATAAGGTAAGGTATAGGTATGTAAAAATGTCATACCGAAAGTAAGGTATACCGAACTAAGGTATACCGAAAAGTATGGTAAGGTAACGGTATGAAAAATTTCATACCGAAGGTAAAGGTAAGGTATAAGGTATGACAATTTTAGTAAGGTATACCGTACCGCGACACCCCTAATTATATCCTAAAAATCTATAATAAGAATAAATATGTTAATTCATAGATGAAAATGAAAATTTGTACGCATCCACAATAACTTGAAACATCAATACTTGTGCAAGATTTTCTTCACGTTGTAAGTCATTTTCCTTCAGTGATGTTCTTTAGTTTCGTTTATTCTTTTACTTCTGCAAAAATTCACAAATTTATAATTAATAAACTGGTCACTCATAATATACTGCAATATTTCTTTAACCGTAAAATTTGCATTATATAGAAGTGAAATATTTCTTCATAGCATTAAAAATTTACAATGTGTTGTACTTCGACATGTTAGAATCAAAATATTAAAGGAGGGGAAAAACTATAAACCATAGATCATGAACTCTACTGATAATTATCCAAAGATACAATCTGAAGGCGGAAACGTGAACCTGGATTTACCATTGAGAACAACGTTAAAGGATCGGGTTGATTTGGATGCCTGATGGATCTTCCGGAGATACAGGCGCCTCTTCCTTATCGCTATATCTGATGGGGGGAGATTTTAGCGTAGAGATACGTTCTGTTCTCTGGGGACCATCCATCCTATTTATTAATTAAACTTAATTGTAATTGCAAGTAGGCTTGTCAATGGGTGGGTAAAACCCGGACCGGAACCGTTAAATTAGATACGGTTCTAGAACCGGAACCGGACCGTTGAATATCAGATCCGGACCCGGACCCGGACCGTTAATTAAAATATTAATGGTTCCGGTCCGGGAGAATACCCATGGGTATTATTGGGTATGGGTTACCCATGGGTCTCCCTATGTTTTATTTATATAATTATTTTAGTTACCAATTCGTTAAAACGAATTCGAATTATAAATAAATTAATTAAATATAAAATATTTAATGATGAAATTTCACTCTTATTTTATTTAATCATTATTAAAAAATCACTTAAATACCATAATTATTTTACGACTTATATGTGTGTATTGTTTCGATACATTTATTATTGAATTATGACGTATAGAATGGCCGTCTACAATTAAGGATGTAACACGAGATATTATAAAATATTATTTTTTTTAAGATAAAAAAAATTGAAGAAAAAAAAATGAAAAAAAAATTAGAAAAAAAATGATCGGGCCGGACCGGACTAGAACCGGAACCGTACCTTACGGGTCGGGTCGGGTCTGGACCGATCATGAGCGGGTTTGTACGGGTCTAGAATCGGAACCGGAACCATAATTTTAAAATGAGCGGGTTTTGACCGGTTCCGGTCCGGGTAAAACCCACCCATTGACAAGCCTAATTGCAAGTCAGCCCTTCAATAACAGTACAATTACACAAAAGGTATACACATTAAATAATAACTTTTAATACATTCTTATATTATATATGTGACCATATTTATGTGGGAAATAAAATTAATCCAACAATCTCCCACTTGGGCACAATATATAAATCTTGATAATGTATTATAACCAGAATCATGCATGAACAGAAGTGCTATTATAAAACATGTGTATCTAAACAATTTCGTCCATTAACTGCACTCATACAAAGACTAAAGTGGCGTTTGCCAAAATATAGCTCGACTAGGCCGACAGTAATCACATGCACAAATACAATCAAATGACATAGATCAGATGGTATAACGAAAATCAGATATAGAATCTATTTTCGAATGGTCCTCTTTAGACCTTTAAACTTTAGGCGTAGGTTGATAAATGCAAAATAAACAACTAAAAACTTTAATCTTGATCAAGAAAAAACTTCATTGAAGGCGAAGTCAATGTATTGCAATAAAACATTGTCATAAGTATTGATAAGCACTAAATACAGCTCCCACTGAATCTATACAACATCATCCAAGGATGATATACCCATACTAGCTACATGCTCATGAAAGACCTTGGGCACTAGTCCCTTAGTAAACGGATCCGCTATCATGGAGCCAGTTCCTATGTGCTCAATCGAAATTAGTTTATTCTACACCTTCTCTTTCACAACTAGGAACTTGATGTCGATGTGCTTCGACTTTGAAGAGCTCCTATTGTTGTTGGAATACAAGACTGCTGATCTATTGTCACAAAAGATCTTGAGTGGTCTTTCGATTGTTTCCACAATTCGCAGCCCAGTGACAAAATTGCGCAACCAGATCCCATGATCTGTAGCCTGATAACATGCTATGAATTCTGCTTCCATGGTGGAAGAAGCTACAAGTGTCTGTTTGACACTCTTCCAGTATATAGCTCATCCAGCCAGCAGATAGACATATCCAGTGGTGAATTTCCTGCTGTCTTGACATCCAGCAAAGTCAGAATCCGAGTATCCGATGATCTCCAAGTTATCTGACTTTCTGTAGACTAGCATGTAGTCTTTTGTTCTCTGTAGGTATCTTAAAACCCTCTTGGCTGCTTTCCAGTGTGTCATCTCAGGATCACTTAAGTATCTACCTAGCATTCCCACTATGTACGCAATATCCGGACGCGTACATACCTGAGCATACATCAAACTTCCTATTGCCGAAGCATAAGGAATGTTCTGCATTTGCTAAATTTCAAGGTTGGTTTTTGGGCATTGAGTAAGGCTGAACTTTTCTCCTTTAGAAACAGGGGTATCTACTGGTCTGCATCCTTGCATACTAAACCTCTTAAGAATCTTTTCGATATAATTCTTTTGTGATAATCCAAGAACACCTTTAGATCTATCACGGTGTATCTGGATTCCTAATACAAAAGAGGCTTCCCCAAGATCTTTCATCTCAAAGTTCTTAGAGAGAAATTTCTTGGTGTCCTTAAGGAAGTTTATATCATTAGAGGCAAGCAGGATGTCATCTACATAGAGAACCAGGAAAACAAATTTACTCCCACTGAACTTATGATACACACAATCCTCAACTACATTAATCTCAAATCCAAATGAGATAACAACTTCATGGAATTTGTGGTACCACTGACGAGAAGCTTGCTTGAGTCCATAGATGGATTTCTTTAGTTTGCAAACCATTTCCTTCGAGTTACCTAATTCGAAGTTCTGTGGTTGCTGCATATAAATTGTTTCTTCAATGTCTCCATTGAGAAACGCAGTCTTAACATCTATCTGATGTAGCTCAAGATCAAAATGAGCAACTAGTGTCATGATTATTCTAAATGAGTCTTTCGATGAAACTGGAGAGAAAGTATCAGAATAATCAATGCTTTCTTTCTGAGTATAGCCTTTAGCTACAAGACGAGCCTTATACCTCTCCACATTACCGTTTGCATCCCTTTTGGTTTTAAATATCCATTTACAACCAATGGATTTTGCACCTTCTGGCAATGGGACAAGTTCTCAAACCTGATTATCTTGCATAGAATTATACTCTTCATTCATGGCTTCAATCCATTGAGCAGAGTGTTCATCTTGCATGGCCTGACGGAAATGGATAGGATCATTTTCCAGTCCATTAGATTCATCAACTTCCATGAGGTAGATTTCATAATCCTCAGGAATAGCACTCCGTCTTTCTCTAGTGGATCTCCTCAATTGCACTTGTTCTTGAGGTTGCTCTTGAGGTTGTTGAGTTTGATCTAACTGAATGGGGATATCCTCAATGATATCAGCTCGAGGTTCATCCATATCTGCTTCTCGAATAATGACAGGAATAGGAACCTGAACACTACTAGAAGCAGTAGTAGGATTCATATTTGAATCCTCCTCAAAAGCGATATCCCTAATTCTATTTCTTCCCCCAAACTCAATATCCTCAAAGAATGATGCAGTTCCCGTCTCAAAAATGTTTCTAGTTGTGGGATCATAAAATTTAAAACCCCTTGAGTGTTCAGAGTAGCCTATAAAGTAGCTGCTAACTGTTTTTGGGTCCAATTTCCTTTCATGAGGCCTGTAAGGCCTTGCTTCAGCTGGACAGCCCCAAATATGTAGGTGCTTAAGACTGGGTTTTCGACCAGTCCACAGCTCATAAGGCGTTTTAGCAGCCGCCTTTGTGGGTACTCTGTTTAGGATATAAGCTGTTGTCTTTAGTGTTTCTCCCCAGAGAGACTCAGGTAAGGTAGAATGAGCAATCATATTCCTCACCATGTCCTTAAGAGTCCTGTTTCGCCTCTCAGATACGCCATTCATGCTAGGTGTACCATGCATTGTATACTGAGGGACGATTCCACATTCTTCTAGGAATTTAGCAAAAGGTCCAGGACGTTGTTCACCTGATCCGTCATATCTGCCGTAGTATTCACCACCACGATCAGATCTGACAGCCTTAATTGTTTTGTTAAGTTGATTCTCAACTTCAGCTTTGTAAGCCTTGAACACGTCAATGGACTGACTCTTTTCATGAATAAGATATAGGTAGTCATATCTAGAGAAGTCATCTATAAAGGACATAAAATATTATTGACCATTCCAAGATGATGTAGGGAAAGGTCCACAATTGAACACGTCAATGGACTGACTCTTTTCATGAATAAGATATAGGTAGTCATATCTAGAGAAGTCATCTATAAAGGACATAAAATATTGTTGACCATTCCAAGATGATGTAGGGAAAGGTCCACAAATATCAGTATGTATTAATTCCAATACTTCTGTAGCTCTATAGGCTCCTACTTTCTTATTCTTGGTCTGTTTTCCCTTGATGCAGTCAATACAGACATTATAATCAGTGAAGTCAAGGGAATCTAAAATTCCATCAGACACAAGTCGCTCAACTCTATTTCTAGAGATGTGACCTAGGCGTTTGTGCCATAATGAGGCAGAATTTTCTTTATTTAATTTTCTTTTAGTACCTTTAGCTTCAATATGCAGGTTTTCATTATAGGAAGTAATTATTTCCAACAGATAAAGATTGTCATAAGAGTTCAAATAACCAGTTCCAATAACCATTGAATTAAAAGACAAAGTAAACTGTTTGTTTCCAAATGAACAATAATAACCAAACTTATCCAATAAGCAAACAGAAATTAAATTCCGTCTAAAAGACGGTACAACGAATGTGTCTTTCAAATCCAAATAAGAACCAGTTCCTAATAACAATCTAAAATCTCCTATTGCCTCTACTTCAACCGATTTCTCATCTCCAACGTAGATGTATCTTTCACCATCACTGGGCTTTCGGTAGCTCAGGCAACCCTGCATTGAAATACTAATATGAGTGGTAGCTCCAAAATCTATCCACCAAATATTTCCAGGTACTGAAGATAAATTAACTTCAGAAGAGACCAAAGAATAGACCGTACCTTTCTTAACACGCCACGCGTGATACTTCGCACAGTCTTTCTTTACATGATCCGGCTTCTTGCAAAAGAAGCAACTCAAATCCTTATGTTGTTTCTTTGCAGTCGGTGCTTTAGTAGCAGCTTGATTCTCGAAAGGCCTTTTCTTGCCCTTTCCCTTAGAGGTCGTTGCCACATGGGCACTTTCAGTCCTCTCCCTTTTCAGTTTCTCCTCCTCCTGAACACACTGAGAAATGAGCTCATTTGGAGTCCATTTCTCCTTTTGACAGTTGTAGCTAGTTTTAAACTGACTAAACTGAGGAGGAAGTGAAATGAGAGCCATGAGTACTAGGAAATCATCAGTAAATTCCATCTTCAAAGCTTTAAGCTTAGAAGAGACATTAAACATTTCCATTAAGTACTCCCTTATGTTTCCTTGACCCTTATATCTCATCGACGTGAGAGTCGAGAGAAGAGATATTAACTCGATTTTGTCATTTTTGGCAAAACATTGCTCGAGTTCGTCAAGGAAAACCTTTGCTGAAGAGACTTTATCAATATCATGACCTCTAAAGGCCTCTGGGATGCTATTCATCATGATCATAAGACTTAGTCTGTTTGAACGCTCCCACCTCTCATACTTCGTTTTGGCATCAGGAGTGCTATGAGCAGTGAGAGGTGCGGGTTGTTCAGACTGGAATACCAAGTCCAGATCCATGCATCCCAGCATTATCAGTAGGTGTCGTTTCCAATTCTTGAAATTTCTCCCATTAAGCATGGGAGGTGGATTAATGCCAGGTGACATAGTATTCATGGATGACATATTAGCTGAATTAGAACAAAAGAATAAAGTAAGAACTTGATAATAAAATTAAGTAACGAATGCACAACAAATACTTTAGGTCCTAGCTAATGGTCAAGGTGTTTAAACCCCATCCGAGATACCAAGCGCATCACCAATGTCTATCCTTTGGGCTTCAGCATTGGCTGCAAGCGGTACTCTCGATGTAGTGATCAAATGTTGACAGTAAGGGCGTGCCGAACAACAATAAATCTTTGGATTGTAATGCTGATCACACAAGTTTATCTAGATAACTGTCACACACTTATCTCCACAGTATGCGTAAACAACTCTGCTAGATGCGGACTTTCCTTTGGGCCGATCACGCAAAAGCATGAGTTGAGAACACAAAATCAACCATATATAGGGCTAGATGTAGTAGTCTACACAAAAGATATCACTTTGGCAACATATTGCTTCAACTAAAACACCTAGAAATTGAAGTTTGGACGCGAGTCCAGCAACTTCGACGACCCGGCCCGGGTCGCCAAAATCGCAACGAAAAATTACCCACATGAAATAAACATGCATCATAATCGCATCAAATTCACAATGTACAAAACCATCATACAGCGGTTAAAACACTGATATAAAATTGCATACACAAAAGAGAATAGCAACCAATAAACTCATACAAATACAGATATATAAATTTGTCTTGATATGCATGTTGAAGTGGTTTTATATATGAAACATCAACCTTATGAAACATTCATGATTACTAGGTAGGCACCAGTAAATTACTCTCAATAAACGGAGTAATTGAGCGTCAATTGCAGCAAATTCGCCATTTAGTTGTATATACTAGCAACCGTATACGTATATATATTCAACATAAAATTTCAATTCTCAATGGAAAGAATCGAAATAAAATCGGAGGCTCAATAATATAGATCACATAATCACATAATCCCAGATAACTATCATGTAGAGTGGCTCTGATACCACTTGTTAGAATCAAAATATTGAAGGAGGGGAAAAACTGTAAACCCTAGATCATGAACTCTACTGATAATTATCCAAAGATACAATTTGAAGGCGGAAACGTGAATCTGGGGATACAGGCCCCTCTTCCTTGTCGCTATATCTGATGGGGGGAGATTTTAGCGTAGAGATACGTTCTGTTTTCTGGGGACCATCCATCCTATTTATTAATTAAAATTAATTGTAATTGCAAGTCAGCCCCTCAATAACAGTACAATTACACAAAAGATATACACATTAAATAATAATTTTTAATACATTCTTATATTATATATGTGACCATATTTATGTGGGAAATAAAATTAATCCAACACGACATATTCTCCTTAGCTAAGTAGATAGAAGTGAAATACTTCTTCACAACAGTAAAATTTTGCAGACACAATTAATCTATACATAATGTTTTTGAACCACTAAACAAGGAAGCGTAATAAAATAGATACGGTAGGAAAATGGCTATTCATATTGTGGATTAATAAAGTAACCTTATTATGGGCTATAAGGATATAATTGTAATTTTAATAAATTAGTGGTTATAAAAAGAAATTTTGTGGCTATGTTTAAATTAGCCTTTAGAAAAAAAGAAAGATGAAACCATATAACCATATACATTCTTAAGAGATAGAATTCATGTTGTTGGTAGTCTTTATGGCGCAATCAATTAATCAAATGGAGAATGAATCCAGCTCGAGACAAAACAAAAAAAGGAGAGATACTCATGTATGATCGCGGACTTCACCAACAGGGCCAAAAATAATGAGAATAATAAGACATAGATAGTACTTTTTTAAGGCTTTCATTATATAATCGAACACATATTGATGCGGAATATAACATTATAGTCAAGGTAATAATAGTTAGTAAATGAATAAGAAGTTGGGGCATTCATTAATTTTGGGTTATCAATTTGTCGATGAGTTCATGTTTAATTAATTTGATAGACAAATAAATATTAGATGCATTTATAGGCACAAGTAATCCAAATTATATTCATGAACTATTCGGAGTTTGATTTGATAATATTTTATTTAAAATTCGTTTGTTTACTAAATAAATTGAACTCGAGTCTTAAATTGAGTTCGAATATTTTTCTAACCGATCTCAAGTTTAATGGTATTTGGTTCGAAAAGTTCGCGAATATATTTGAATATAATTTTAACTAACTGAGCTTTGAATAGTTCACAAACTTTGTTAACGAGCTTATTCACGAACTTTAAAAATGAGCCGAGTTTCGAATAGTTCGTGAACTTATATACGAACTAGTTCACAAACTTATCGAATTAATATGAAAATATATATTAAGAATATAATTTAATAAACAAACTTTTTAACTAACTTGAACTCGAATATTTAACGAAATCGAGCCGAGTTCGTGTTCGGGTCGGAAGTGACTATTGTGGGACTGAATAGTGATAGGCGCAGCAGCAGCAGACTGCTAAAATGAACAGATTTTTGAAGACTTCAATCTTGGCGTTACATTCGCAATGCAAAAGCCAAAAGGTCGTTCCTCACTATTCATAAATTAACAAACTTAACACATCATTTATATATTAAATACATCTTACTTTTTGGATCAAATTAGAGAAAATCCTATCTAGTGTAAAATTTTGATGTACTATCATTAAGTTCCTGATTACAGGTCACACATTAAAACAAGTGACTTGTGATCCATAAATTAGACCTACCCATCTGAGATTAATTAAACTCATATAATTCTAGCAATTAAGATAATATTATTCTTATATTTAACCCAAAAAAACCATTTTCACTTCCACCCCCATTTCTCAAAAGTATTACCCATATATCTTTATTGCTTCAATTCGTAAGAAAACAAATAATTCCTTATACCACACTATCAGAATCAATAATTACTAATTTCTTACATAATAAAAACATATATTTATCTGGGACTGGGATCAATTAAAAAATAGAATCATAGATGTTATCTGACTAAAAATAAATCAAATATTAGGTTGACAAAAGAGAATCAAAACTTTAATTTATTAAACGGTAAGCAAACAATCTCCTCTTATGCATGTGTGCCAAAAGAAATTACATACATTTAATCGACAGAAAGGAAAAAAAGAAAGAAAAGGACGTCGTCATTGGTGAAAAGGTCATCTTCTATTAGTAGTTTATAATATGGAGATTGTGCCTCCCATTTGTAGAATTATATTAATGATTAATATCATGGAAAAGACTAATAATAGAATCTATAACCTTTTTCCCCAAATAGAACAAAAGAGGCATATTCTATTTCTATATACTTTTTTGTCCCACCCTCCAAAATGAATTTCAATATCTAGGAGTATTTGTGTGTGAGATTATCGTTTGGGTTTATACAATGGACGTCCGGGTTTTTGATTTTCACGTTCGAGTTTTTTTATTTTTTTAAATTATTAACTATTAGGTTTAAATATAATTATAATTTTCATATGAAATACTACGTTCGGTGTAGGGTGTACGGTGTCGAGTGCAATTATGATGTCTCGATTGTAACTAATATTATAATTAAAATTCATGTCTCGTTTGTCGATTTATTTTTAATATTTTTAAATATTTTCGAATGTTAAACATAATTAATCAATTTTATTAATTTTGAAATTATGTTTATTTAATTTTCTTGGTTTTGCAATCATATTTTTACATAATTATTACCAAAATTAATAATGTATTATGAAAATTAATAATTAATTACAAAATTAAATATTTTTTTTGGATCAATTAAAACAATTAAAATTTTATTTGAGTATATTGACAAAATACAATTATAATAATCATCTAGATTAATTATATTTACAAAAAGAATAAAAAGAATAACTAATAATAAATTCTAAATTAAACATAATAATTTTTCAATCATTACATTATTTTCACCAAATTTTATATAAAACAAAAATTGATTAGGGACAATTAAGTAACTTCAACATAAAAGTGTACATTTTTCATAGAAAATTTATAAAGTGGACACTTTTCATTTTTAGTTATGAAATAGAAAATTTATAAAGTGGACACTTTTCATTTTTAGTTATGAAATAGAATATTAATCGTATAGCACTTTTTTTTAAATATGTATTTTATATAAATTTTAGCCATTTAACTCAAAAAATATAGTCACATCATAATAATACTATAATTAAGGTGCAGGTTGAAATGGAGTTTAAATAAATATATATGCATCCACAAATTTAAGTGATAACATGTTTTTCACATTTCTTTATAATTAAAAACTTATTTCACTATCTCATTTTCTTCGTAATTTTGTGCTTTTATCCTTATTCCCCCTCCTCGTAATAAAGCACATCTTTGGAGCATTTTGTGGTACTTAATGATATCTCCTCTTTTATACTAAATGTGACTTTTAATTTCTTACTAATGTTAATTTATTTTCAAATATATAATTTAGAAAATTTTAAATTTCATCATTTTTTAACTCTTATTTTATTTTTTATTTTATACTAAAAAAAATACTCGCAAGCTATTCGAATTTATACGAAAAAGGCCATCTTTAAGGAATCTCGAGTTTTGTCTTGTGTTTTCTCTCTGTTTTGTAATTATTTGGGGTCGAATTACGTTTTGTTTTTTTGCAGGATTGTGGGCCCAAACACACGATTTATTAGATCTCGACGTAGAAAGACCGAAAAAATAATAAGAGACATAACGAATAATTTTGCAAGGCCAAGTCAGCAGTCTTTGACGTGACACGTGAGCAACGGAGAGTGGACAAGGACCAAGGTCAGAAAAAATCCACAAAATCTTATAGTTATTTGATCCTAGGTAAATAAATGTAATATAATTAAAGAAACTATATAGGATACCTACGCCAAATTGTGGTCCACTATGATACCAAAATTGATAAGAGACCAAACATGAGATGAAATTGAAATTACATACTTACTTAGAAAGATATCTTATAAATAGCATTAATGATAAAGATCAATAACCATTTTTGATGCAATGTCTATAAATATAAGTGACGACCAAAAATATACGCCTCATTTTCATAATACCTAATTTCCAAACTCAAAAATTTTAAAATTAGAAGTTCAGGCCAAATATAGTGACATTTGGTTTATGAGATAAGATTAGACAATATCAAGTTTAAAACAGTTGCGTAAAATATATCCCATGACACAATTATCTTATTTGGATCGTTTCACTAAGTTTGAAACATTTTTAAAATAGTAAAAGTTATCCTTTAAAAAGGTGTGAACCCTACCACCTTTATCACTCTTACACTACTTTATACACTCTCCTTAATAACCTGTCTAAAAGTTTTTTGTAATACTTATTGGGACGGAGGAAGTATAAATTTTGATAATTACTTAATTTTTATACGAGTAATTTTCAAAATCGAAGCTAGATGATAGTACTATTTTATTCAGAACTATTAAGGCAGACAAATCTTATTCTTAAGATGAAAATAATTTACTAGTATTACTATCTTTATTTGACGAACCAAACAGAGCCTTAGCCTTAACAAACTAAATTGCGTTGGATATAATAAATGGCAAGGCTATGATAGCATTGATTGATGCCAAAAGCAGCATATTTCCCGAGGAGAGGAGATGAGAGGAGTGGAAGGAGAGCTACCTTTTCAGCTGATTGTTACAAATGAATAATGCATGGAATGAAACCCAATCTTACTAGTACTGACTAGTTTGAGTCGGATTTCTTTTCGAACGTCCCAATTAGTTTGAATCATTTTTTTAAGAAATATTTATTAAACACACAAATTTAAATAATATATATTTCTATTATCATTTTATACTTTAAACATATATTTAATATATATTTCATAACTCTTAATTTTCGTGCCGAAAAGAAGTGATCGAAGCTAGTTGGAACAAAGAGTACAATTAAATCATTATCACATTATTAAATTAAATCAAAATGTTTATACTCCATTTATTTTATACTCCCTGTCTAATAATGTTTGTTTGGTATTTACCTTTTGGATTGTCCACTCATATTAATTTGTTATGTTTTAAATTTTCTTTTATAAAGTACATATTTTAATTAAATAATAATAATAATAATAAGTGAAATTTTAACCACATTAAGTGACGAGCCAAAATTTAACATATTGGTGGGTAGAGGTAGCATACGATAATACTTCATTTCGTATTGAATTGATTCCTTTATTTAAATTAATACTACCAATTAAATCGGTATCAAACCACAAGAGTTCTCAATTCCATTTCTTCTTCCTTTCTCAAATTTCCGCGCGATGGCGATATTGGACTCGCCGGAGATCCTTGACACCTCGTCGTCCAGCGCCGACAACGGCGCCGCGCAACGCGCTACTCTTCGCCGGAGACAAGGTGCTCTCTCTGTTCCGCCTGTTCTCGGCTCTGATTCCAACTCCTCGGAGGTCCAGAGCGCAATCATCGGTTCCGAAAATGATCGGAACGACGCTAATTTTATCGGTAATCCCCGGCTGGAATCCGAGAATACAAAGCCGGACGGAGAGTTCAGTTATGGCAAGGAGGATGAGGATGAGGATGAGGATGATGATGAGGTGAAAGTGAAGGAGAATGGAGAAAGTAGTAATGGTAATGGAACGGACGCTATGGTTGTCAAATTCACATTCAGAGCAGCGGCGCCTGCTCACCGCAAAAATAAGGAGAGTCCTCTCAGCTCTGACGCTATCTTTAAACAGGTAGGTTTCACTTCATGAGTTCATATCCGTTGCATGAACCTTCTTGGATTTTCTCAACTATGAGCGTTATATTTTTTACTGGAATATATGGTGGTGAAGTCATAATTTGGCGCTATCTCGTCATTTATCAGGCTATTTGCTTTATAATCTGCTGCTGTTCTTTCAGTTCCACGTGCAAAAAATATGTGTCAAGTATGAATTTTGTGAGCTTAATGTTTGCTTAGTTAATGTAGTTCTACGAATATGATGGAAGATTAGTAAGATACTTGTGGTGGTTAATTTGCAGAGAATATTTTTCTCGCAGGATCCTACTGAAGAGTTACAAGGATAATTTCAACTTTAGTAAAGGACAAATACATCTATTGGTCTAACTACATTTGGACGATTCATATTTGCCTAAGGATAGGATGACCTAAATAAGCTTGTGAATTCAACTCTTCGACTTAGTCGTTAGCATATAGTATCCAGCAACCTCTTCAAATCCTAATATAGTCCCATTCTAGGTTAGGGCCCTTTGTGTGAGCTTACATATTTTATATCCATCTATTGTACTCTTTTGTTTTAGACCTTCAGAGCTTAGAGACCATAAAAATGTCAGTATGCTTGAATATTGGTGGTTATAGGTCGCGGTCCTTTTATTCGTGTGTGCTTATGTGCTTCATTTCCATTTAATTCCTATGGATATTAGTTGGTGGCGCAAACTGCAAAGAATGTGGTGGAAAATGAAAAACTGGAAATTTTAGAACTAAAAAGCAACAAGACTTTTGCTACATTTCACTTGTCTCTCCTTTTGTTTTGGTGTGGGCGTATAAATTATTAACTGCTACAGATTATTGGCTACGGTCTGGCCACTTGTTGTTAATTGTGATTTCTAACTTGGTTCATGTTATGTAGGTGGATCACATACTACTTATTTACATCATCCACTAATAAAGTTGTGCTATTCATTATTATTATTATCTTTGGCAACACGTTCTAATGCTTGTTGTAGTTGAAAAAAGTAAAATTTTCAATTAATGCAATAGTATTGGTATTTTCAGGTGAGTAAGAAAGTAAATTGAGTTTAAACTATTAGAGTGATTGATTTTTGTGAAATTTTATATGACCTGACTCAGAAAATGAGGCCAGCGATATTGCATTAGATAAAGTATTATGGAGTTAGTGATATTAAATTTCATTATACCCCCTCCCCCTAAATGTCAGTTTAATGTCTCAAAATGTTTAGTTTTCTGAAACACACAGTGGATGTTGAAAGACCATGGAACTGCTGGATTTTCAATAATGATTTTTTTGTCCTATTGCAGAGCCATGCTGGTCTGTTCAACCTTTGTATAGTGGTGCTTGTTGCTGTAAATAGCAGACTTATAATTGAGAATTTGATGAAGGTGTGTCTTTCTCTCTGGTGCCATTCAATTTTACTCTTACAGATATTAGTGCTTTGAGTTATCAAATATTTGCTAGCTAAAGTATCTAGTTAACATTATTATGTGTGCATCAATGTTTTACATGGGGAATTTACCCTGTCTTCAGGTTGTTAAGTGTATGTTGTTCCTTGTTTTCTAAATGAATTCTTTATTTTTCTCTCTATTATCTAACCATGTTTTTATATCAGTATGGCTGGCTGATTAAATCAGGATTTTGGTTTAGTTCAACATCACTTAGGGATTGGCCACTACTAATGTGTTGGTAATCCCACTTGAAGCCTTCCATTGAAGTTTGCACGGATTGATAAATGTCATCTTAATGGGATCCCTTTTCACTGTTTTTGGCAGTCTCTGTCTTCCAGTTTTTGCACTTGCTGCTTTCCTAGTGGAGAAGTTGGTGAAATTAAAGTACATAGCTGAGTGGGTAAGTAAAACTCGGATCCTTCTTCCTTCCCAATTTATTTGGCATTCTCATGTAGATGACTTACATGCATACTTTCCTCTCAATACTATGGTAAACTGTGTGGAAATTTGGCCATGAATTACGATTAAAATAAGCAAGCATTTGTTCATTTGAGTTAGAGAAATAATTCTGGTGACACTCTAAAAGAGAGTTTTTATGGTATAGTTTAATTCAAACTTCAAGGTGTAGTTGATGTTTAGTTGTTTGTTGCTGATAATGGTGTGCTTTACTCTACCTTATATAGCTTGACTGCTGTTCCAAAGACTCTTGTTGAGCTAAACCAGCTAAAGGGTTTGTTGGTTCAATATGTGGTATCCATTATAGAGACTTCTTGGTGGATTACGAGTTATGATGTAGTCAACTTTCGACTTTAAGGCCATCTGATAGAGATACGTAGATCCCAATTTAGCTTTTGCATAATTTATCTTACCCTTTTGAACTCTTGCAGTTGCTTTGAAGTTTTAACCATAACATACTAATTCTATCCTTGTTGTATTAGAAACTTTCCTTTCGATTATTGTTGGTTAACTTCTATATCACCCCCTGAATATTATTTTTTGAGTTCATCTTTCATTTGGACCATTTTGCTTTATGGCATATGCAGATAATTTTATACAAGTAATGTATTAGTTGACGTTTTCTTTTGCAGGTTTCAATTTTTCTACATGTAATTATTACAACAGCGGAAATCCTTTTCCCAGTTGTTGTCATTCTTAGGTATGTCTTGACTACTACAAAGTAATTGCTTACCTGATCTTTTTTTTTGTGCCTCCCTTCTCATGAATAATGAACAATTATCTAAAATGAAGCAATTTCCAGATTATCATTGTGAGGCTAGACATGAAAGATTCTACGAACATATAAATTCATCTCGAATGTTTTAACTTGATTTACTCACTCTCTTTCTAGTTTCTACCCACTAATCTATTTGGTGTATTTAGTACAAATTTCTATGTAAACAGTATAAGTCGTAATTATCATTATTTATTTGAAGGACCTGTGTTATTGAACATGGAATAGAAAACTAAGTTCGGCACTATTGTGGAATTTTATATAATTCATGATTTTACTGCTGGACAGGTGTGATTCTGCTGTTCTATCAGGTGTCACGTTAATGCTCTTTGCTTGCACTGTATGGTTGAAGCTGGTTTCATACGCACATACAAACTATGATATGAGATTACTTGCAAAGTCACTTGATAAGGTAATGTGAAGGGATATTTTCTTGGTGTAATTCTGCACAATTATTCCCCTTAAATATATTAAACCAGTATCGGGACAATAGACATAGTTTATATGGAATTCTGCAAGCTGATCCGTGGGGATTGGATTTGGGAGCAACCAGGTTGGATTTTACCATTCAGTCAATTTTGGCCTTTCATGGATGAAAATGTTGTGTAATAATGAAATATTATGTTATCAGTTGTTAGTTGTCATATTGGCATATGTTCCTTTGAAAAACATGAAAACTTGCATTGAAGTACATCGAGACCTTTTTCTTTGTTGTTAATTGTTATGCCGAGATGGTCCCTGCACTCTGTATGAAAAATCAAGGTTGTATTAAACCAGCATGGACGTCATAGTATGATTATGCTTAGATATATTCTCATAACTGGTTTACTGTTGATTTCAGTGGGAGTCTGTGTCCAAGTATTGGAACCTCGAGTACTCTAATGATGTTAGCTTTAAGAGTCTGGTGTACTTCATGGTTGCTCCTACATTATGTTACCAGGTATACCTGCTCTTGCAGTCCATCAATTAGAATCTCATACTTAAAAATAAATGTGTAGAAAATTTGGAGGTTGGAGTGTTATTTTGTCAACATGAGAAGTTGTTGATTGCAGTAAGAAATCATTTTTGCCTTACGCATAGAACCTTGTCTTTTCTAGTGAGATATTCTTGCCAGGTTTTAGGCTCTTAGACCTGAATATGATTTGCTAGGTGTTCAGACATGTGTGCTGGCATTTCTCTTTTATATTTATAACTATGAATTGTGCTTATCTTCTAAAAGATTGTCTGTAGTATTGTATAGGAAACATTGTCTCACTAATCAGTTGAAGTAGTGAGGAAAAGATTGTGAGTAAACATTCAATTTAGACTTAATTACTTGGATGGAACTGCTTTTTAAAGATTGCACATCCTAGTGTGCGTGTGTTGGCCTAGCGATAGGAGGTTAATGCCTGAGGCCGAAGGTCATAGGTTCGGTCCTACGTGGCGTGGTCTTTAAATTTAATGTAATACCAATTAAAAAAATGCATATCCAATCTAAACGGTGCATGTGCAATCAACATGATGAATAAATGCCATTTGGAATTGTTGTCCGTAGAGTGTACAAATGTTTTAATGCCAAAATTATATTTGGAACCTCAACTAGAAGTTTTTTAGCTTATGTGATTGTGCCTTGATTAAATGAAGTTCTGTTGTTTGTAGCCAAGCTACCCTCGAACATCAGGCATTCGGAAGGGTTGGGTGGTAAGACAACTTATTAAGTTGATAATATTTACAGGACTCATGGGATTTATTATAGAACAGGTGAATTCCTGTTTCCTCCTCCTCAAATTGATATTCCCCCTAATTATAACATGAAATGACTTTATATGGTTTGCTCTGTATTGCAGTATATAAACCCGATTGTTCAAAACTCTCAACATCCTCTGAAAGGGAATCTTTTATATGCGATCGAGAGGGTCTTGAAGCTTTCAGTTCCAATTTTATATGTGTGGCTCTGCATGTTTTATAGTCTATTCCACCTCTGGTATGATTTTCTTTCTGAACTTCATGATATGTTTTCATTGTCAAATTACCATGATCAATTAATCTTCTTTTGCATTGTTTCCTGAAGTATTATGTTATCTCTATAACTATCTTTTTTTGGTTCTGTTCATTTAGATATTTCTACTCGTTATATGATAGTCATTTGCACTATCTGGGAACTGAGTGCTATCTGAATAGTTCCCTGCATGGTTTGGATTCAGAGTTTTGCCAGAAGGCCTAGAACATATATATCTTCACAAAATATAGGACATGCAGAACTTTTAAGCCACAGACGTTGAACAAACCAATAACGAGAATAAATTACAAAGCCCTAATAATCACTTGCAAGATTCAATTTAATGTTGTTACTTGTTAGCTAGTCACACATAGATAACTCTTTAGAGGATTGTCAATACCCTCTGAGTTTGACTTCTTGTCACTAGATTGGCCTAGAAAACTCTAATTTGTCTGAATAAGCTCAAGAGTTGGTTCATTTTACATATTTCGTTTCTGATTCTTGAAGCCTCTATTTGATGAGGAGTTGGGTTTACCACTTATTGTACTTGGCGTGTCCTTGTAATGACATTGCTCTGGTCATATACTTACATGCAGTGCTATGATATAGGCTAAATATACTTGCTGAACTCCTTTGTTTTGGGGACCGTGAGTTTTATAAGGATTGGTGGAATGCAAAGACAGTCGAGGAGGTAGAATAATATCCTCTATTATTGTTTCTCTTGTAATCCATTTTTAGAATATAATTCGTAGCTGACAAATTTTGTATATCTTACTATGTATTGATGGGACAATGTTGCTGCTGTCACCAGTATTGGAGAATGTGGAATATGGTGAGTTTTTAATTTTTCAGAATTGATTTATAGGGGAATATTGGATACAGTGACCAAATTCATATTTAGAGGTTTGAGCAGTTTGCCATGTACAACAGACTTTTGTGCTGAAAGTTTGATCACCATATTGATCCCTGTGATGAAATTTTTTATCTGGACACCATCAGAGCACACATGTCATACAGCTCGTGCTACATGGTTGTGCTGTAAATGGTGGAGTTGGTAATAAATTAGAAGGGATATGTTAAATAAGTAAACCTAGGACTCAAAGCAAGCAACGTTACATGTAAGACAACTAATAGCTCTCAGAAAGTTACGGCAACTAATAGCTCTCTAGAGCGCTGAAAAATTGTTGGGGCATTTTATTTATAGGTAATACCTAATGGCTTAGACTGTCAAAGTCCACCACCTAGGATTCCCGTATATGGCTGGGCAGAATCTTGTAAATTAAGGTAACAGGCAGGCTCCCATCAAGCTTTCTATAATCAGATAGATATTGTGATGATATGTATGCTCTCATGCATGATCATTGTAGAGGACCTCGAAATACTGATAGACTAAAAGATATCTTTGTATTAGAATGTCTTGCCAATCTAGAAGATGTTGTTGACCGGTTTTAGTTACTAACTCTCTATATTTTTCCGTTCATTGGTAATGTCAGTCTTTGATCAAGTATCTAGCCAATTGAGGATAAGTATGTGGTTTGTGTTTGTAAGTTGATGTAGCCTTGGGTGGGTGATTGTTGTCTTTAGCTATCAGTTCTCTTTTATATCAGTTTTCATTTCATTATTTGCTACTATCTTTTGTTAGTGTTTGCTACTGGAGGATGCATTAAATTTAATAAGAGGAAAGGATCGAGATTTATTTGTTAGTTTCTTTAGCATAATATCTGGTCGGAGAGTTTTTGCCGAGAGTATCCTGATTGAAGTACTTAATTGCATTTTAGCTGGTCTTCCTTCTGGACTTAGTAGCACAAGTCTTCATACATTGTGGAGCTCGTTCCATTTGGAGCTCTGATTCTCTAGGCATGTCATTTGTATCTTAAAGTTCATATATTTTTGTATCAAAAAATCTTGTGTAACTTGAATCATCGATACTACTGGACTGGTCTGTTCTCTATTATGTGATTCAGACTTTTGGTAGATAATTGGTGAACTATGACAGGACCACTTTGGTAGATTTTGGGGTTGGGTTTACTGAATCTATTGTAACCTGTTTTAGATTTTGGGGTTGGGTTTACTGAATCTGTTGTATCCTATCAAGAGTTGCAGTTGATTTGTGGCATCCATTGGACCACTGTGAGATCAACCTCATGGCTGTTTTGTTGGATGAAAATCGTTCCAAGCCAGAGATGATAATATTACACTATACTTGGTCTCAGGTAGCCTCAATGCACTTATCGAAACTCTCCAAGTATATGTTTTCAGGGAAAACTCAATGACTTGGGGAGGTTGTTGAAAGTCATGTGCTTATAATGAAAAGTAGAGGTGGAACTAAAAACTAGGGGGGTTGGAAACATTCATTCTGTTCCCAGCAACTTTACCAGTTAGGCTTAACTGAACTTCTAAAACTCAGGCTGCGGTGGCAACATAGGATCTGTTTTTCCAAGGAACATATAGCTTAATCATTTGAAATTCTGAATGTTATAAATGTCTTGTTGTGGACATTTTTTAAGTTATTTTCTCCATTCGGGTTTTGTTTACTGTGTAATGTTTTCCAATTATTTCTGGCTAGCTGGTGGTTGCCTATAGTTTCTATGTTCCCAAGAAACTACTAATATTTGCTGGTTCTTTTGGCTTACTGCAGTTTATATCTTCCATCATATAGTGATTTATATATGTATATATGCATTTGTTAATACCTTTTTATCTGTTGTAGCCTGTCCATAAATGGATGGTTCGGCACATATATTGCCCATGCTTGCAGAATGGGATACCAAAGGTAATTTCTTATAGTTAAGACATTCATTAACTGAATTTTATGTGAATGCATGTTGTGATTTATTGGTCTCAAAGCAATTATTTTCCTGGTGGTATATTATTTTCTAAAGTTTTCAACATCAAGTTACCTATTTCTTGATGCACAGTCTTGCTTCTTTCATCTTTTATCTGCCTTCAGGGGATCAATGATTGCATTAACTTTTCTATGTGCATATATACAACCAAATGACAAATGTATGTACCATATGATTTCACTGGCACAATAACTGCTAGTTAATTTTTTCAAGGTTCTCAAGTCTGCCTTAGTTTAGCTCTAATTGAGACTGAAGAGTAAAGGGTCATCAGCTTCAGTAGCTATCTGTTTGCAGTAATTGTTTGTCTATGATGTTTATTATGAGCTTTCATCCAAAAATATTAAAATGCATATAAATGATGCTTGATAATCTTTGTAAATAATTTATAATAGTAAAATTTGGATGGATTTAAACCATCTGTATCTACAGTTTTGAAACTTAATTCTTTCGCAAGAATCTGCCTGCCTGGTTCTACAAATTTTATATTGCTTTGCTACTGGTAATCCTGCCTCCATTTGTATAATATGGGCTTTCCGATCATTTTGGAGCTGTTAACCGGCTTTCGTTATTGAGGACCTGTTTAGAAGCTTGATTTCATCACTAGCTGCAATAGCCCTTCTCTTACTTTCCTTGTGCAATCATGTCAGAATATCTTTCTACTAATATTTAATATTGCTAGATCAAGCTACCAGGCTTGAAGTAATCTATGAGAAGCGCATTACCATTTGCTTGTTTCTCCTCTATTATATTAAACGTCCCTTGCTTTCTGATGCAGATAGTAGCAGTTTTAATTGCGTTTTTCGTATCTGCAATTTTCCATGAGGTATGATGACCTTTTTCCAGTTGAAAATTTATGAACTCAGTAGCTATAGCTTTTTAACTGGATAACGTGGGTTATCTGTTCCAAACAGTTGTGTGTTGCTGTCCCTTGCCACATATTCAAGTTTTGGGCATTCTCTGGTATCATGCTTCAGGTATGATATTTACACTTGCTGTAATTCTGACTATCCAACATGACATGACATCGTCATTTAAAGAGATCTTTTTGAATTATAAACAAAAGCAAGTTTTTATGGCAAAGATTACCTTTGGAGACAAAATGTCAAATGGGACAACATCATGCATTTATCTCTAATTGTAAATCACCAGAATCCACTGTGTATACTAGTGATATAATTGTAATGTAGTAGCACAAATTCAAAAAGAACAGCTCTGCGTTGGAAATATAGTCATTCAAGATCACATTGGATTGAATTTGGTACTTGTCCAACATTTGATCCAGAAAAATGCTTATTTATAAAAATAACATTATATTTTCAAATGGACAAAGGAATGCATGGAAGGAGGCAATGAGCACTTTTCAATGTGTGGATTAGATGAATTCTTATAAATGGAAAACGAAGCAATACTTGTTTAATTTTCAAATGGGTGGAAAAAAAAGGGGAGAAAACTTCAATGATTTGATCCTCTGCCTTCACCGGTGGAGAAAATGCCAAAACTGCTGCAATTTTGTTTACTTATCACCTTCCTCCATACATGTTAACTCTTCATAATGTTACAACGACTGATCATTTAATCGCATAACATTTATTTTTACTGACAGAAAGGAAACCAAACATGAACATCAGTGTCAATTTAATGAATAGAGAGGAAATTGATTTTGACATAAATAAATATTGGCTACTTGCGAGTTTTTGATAACACAATTGGGGAAATGAAGATCAACTTCTAATCACATCCTCTACGCTTTGTATTTGGACAGGTTCCTCTTGTAATCGTGACTAATTACTTGCAAGACAAGTTCAAAAACTCAATGGTAAGCTTCATCTTTCTTTTCACATTCATCTTGTCAATCAATTGCTCCTCTCTACCTCGATTGAAAATATTACACTGTTCATCAGTTATGATTTTTATCGTTTTTACTGTGAAATGAGCCGACCCTAAAAAAGGTCTGTCATTAGTTTTATAAATCCCATAAGAGTTACAGAATTTGATATTTAATGTTGGGTATGAATTAATAGTTATAGTAGGTGCAAATAACTGGTTTATAGTGTGAAAATGATCATATTAATCCCTGAAAATATTAGTACTAGAGTAAAATCTAAGCTTCTAGGCATTAGATAAGTCATGTTCAATGTTTTTTTGCCCTTGTACATCCTATATTGTTAAACCATAAAAGAATTAAGTCGAGAATGCCTCTTATCTATATTTCCCGCCAGGTGGGCAATATGATGTTCTGGTGCTTCTTCTGTATCTTCGGTCAACCTATGTGCGTGTTGCTGTACTACCATGACTTGATGAATCAAAAAACTAGTGCAAGGTAGGGATGTATTTGTCCTAGAAAGATCATGTTGGACGAAGAATTCGCCGATTTACTAACCCGACCATCGCCTCCTCGAAAAATAAAAGGAAAAGAGAAGCAAGGATCGTGATTATGCGCTGCTGCTACTCCTCTGTTTGAAATAGGTTGGAGTAGTTTACTATACTTTATGATTTGTTGTAATGGGGTTAGGGCCGGATGTTGTCTAGTTTTCGAGGAGTAGAAAATGCAAAAAGAAATTGATGAAGCAACCATCGTTTACTGACCATTTTAATGCACTGATATCTGACCCCACATTGTGTTTATACAAAGCTGCATGCTCATTATAATCAACAATAATTCCATTTTCCTCTCTAAATGCGAATGTGCTAAATAGTACATATGTATTTTATCATCGAATACTAGCTTCGTGACCAACAATTTAATATAAATACAAAATAAATAATATTTGTACTAAATTTTATACTTTATGGACCGAATAGATTATACAACTTTTCCATCAAAACTAGAACAAGTAAATCGTTACATGCTGTAGTATTCCTACATGTTTTTGAGAAATATTGTCATCGCTACATACTAACAAGACCAGGTATAAATATTGTCATTGTTGAGAAATTTTACGAAACATGCCGAAGTTCCAATGAATTATGACATTTCATTCATCAAAGGCTAGTCATCATTACCGGATCCAACAAATGGGATAAAAACATGGATGAAAGCTTCACGATCGATTTAACCCATACAGAACCCAATGAACGTCCAATGGAGATAAAGGTGGCCAAAAGGAAATGGAAGAATAAAGCTATTGAGCTTAGTGGCAAAACCCAAAACCTTGGATATTGGCTCCAAGTGCCCAAGCATTGAACGAATTCTCCCCCACTCAAATGAAACTTAAGGAGTACAAGATCATGATGAAAAATACACCAAAGATGACTCTTGAACAACACAAGACACACATGATGATGGTGGCTCAACTCAAACGCATGTGGCCAAAATAGCGTAGCTTTATTTTTATTAATGCAATTTTAATTTCTAATGTAGTTTTTTAAATTAATGTCATTTTAATTCTAATGTAGTTTTTTTTTAATTAATATAATTTTAATTCCAATGTAGTATTTTTAATTAATGTAATTTTAATTCCAATGTAGATTTTTTTAATTAATGTAATTTTCATTTTCATTTTTTTTAATTAATGTATTTTAATTATAATTTTATTTTTAAAATTAAAATCTCCATAATTTTAATTTCTAAAATGTAATGCTTTTTCAAATTTAATGTTGGTTTATTTATTTTCAAATTTAAATTAAAGTTAAATTAAATTAAAATTAAATCAAAAAATTAAATTAAATTAAATTTCCATACTTTTTTATTTTAAATTTCAAATTTAAATTATGAAATTTAATGGATAACAAATTTTCGAAAAAAAAAAAATCACAAATCACAAATTAGAAACTAAATACAAGTGAAACTCCCACCGTGACAAATTTAACAAATCTCCCTAAAAATCGTGAATCCCGCCTAAAAAGTTTCAAATAATTACGAAATTGCCACCAAAAGGTCATTGTGAGCCTCTCATTGCCTCTTCAAGAAAACTTTTTTTTTTCTCCGCATTATATATTTGTTCATGCCATGTGCTTACTTAGAACTTTTTCCTTTCCTTTTTTATTTTTGGTTTTAGACATATATAATTAATAAAAATATTAAATAATTATATTTATACTTTGGTAAATATATAATCATATAATATATTTCAGATTTATAAAATGAAAACTTAAAAATATAATTTTTTCTTACAATGAATCCTATAAATTATTTTTAACTTAAAAATATAAAACAATAATAATTGTTCTGGTTTAAAATGGAACTGAACAAACGGAACCAATGCACACTCCTACATACATGACATATGATCCAATGTCCTATATTTGTGTCTCACAATCACATCATTTTAATTAACATTTTTTAAAACAATTTTTTTATGTTGTCATAAATTATAATTAACAGTTCTGTGGAACAAAATTGGAAATTTTAAAAATTATATACCATGGTTTTGAATTTATCAGTCCTGAAAAATAATTATCAATAATATTAATATTAAAATATATATATATATATATATATTCTATATGGGTATGATGAGCCCTAATATTATGTATAAAATTAAATAAAAAATAAAATAAAATTTGATTATGAAACGTAAAATGTGGAACATAAATGTGTGATACATAAAGGTTTCGTAAACAGTCAATTGGAACTCCCACTTAATATATGTTGGCCTTATAAGACCTTTCAAATATTTTTTATTCAAATCAATTTCAATAAGCTTTATTTTCTTGCGAAAAGTAGGATTGAAAGTGAGACATATGATTAAAAAAAATAAAGGTATTGGTTTTATACATTCAACTCCAAAATCATTCAACAAAACATCAATCCAAGTAACTTCACACTCGTCTTGATGTAGTTTCAGGCTTGCATCTATGAACAGTGGCAGACGCAGAAAAAATGGTTGGTAGAGGCTGAATTTCAATGTATGAAATTTAAATTATTTTTGATACACTTCATTATGATAGTAAGGGCTTTTGCATAATTATTTCTTAAATTATAGATAATTTTATAAATATAAAAATCTTTAAAAAATATATTTAGTAGGGATTAAAGCTTCATCCTTCTTAGATCCTCCACTGTCCATGAGATTAATACGAGGCTTGCATCATTTTATTCTTAATCATTCAAAATATCTAGCTCCTATTTACGTTGATAAATAAATATTTTAGTGTTGTTTCAAGCAATTTTCATGCCTAGAAAATACTTTGATTTTCCAAGATCATTATATTTAAAGTTGTGTTAAGCAGTGAATCACATTTGTTCATCGATTGCAACTCGCACAAAGAATGTTAGTGTAAATTGGGAGACAAAACAAAACATGAATAAGAACAAAAACCGGATATTTGATTCAAAAGCAAGACTGAGCCATAGCTCGTACAAAGAAAGCAATAAAGGGCATGCTCTCTAACAAACTCAACAACTTCGCCACGTGTCAGCAAATCAGTGGCTCCTATTATTTAATTACAAACTCAGTCCTCCAGCTAAGCTCCCTCCTCACATGCATGCAAATCATGTAAGCTATGCAGCGTCATGCACACACACAACTCACACATGCACAAAACAAACCTTAATCATAACAATTCACCCCTCCTTAATTGGGACTTGACCCCAAGTCAAATAGAGCAGGGAAGCGCGCTTTCATAGAGAGGTAGTCTTCCCAAGTGGCCTTTGCTTCGGGCAACTGTGCCCACTGCACCAAAACTTCCGCGTGTGGCTGGTTTCGATCCTTAACAATCCTTCTGGATAACACCTTCACCGGATGCAACAAAATCTTCCCATCATCATCAAACTCGGGCAAGGTAGTAACAATACGAGAAGGAGCTCGCACACTACGCTTCAACATGCTCACATGAAAGATCGGGTGAACTTTTCTTCCATGCACGGTGCAAACGAATGGAATGTTGCTTGTAAGGCTTCAACTTCAAATCAACCCAGTCACCTTCCTCAAAGACTATAGAGCGACGATGGCGGTTGACGATTGCAACCATCTGATTTTGCGCTTTCTGAAGTAGACGCCGCAGTTGCAGCTGCATCTCCCGCTTCTCATGTAAAGTAGTTTCCACACCCACAACTTGTGGAGACATATAGGAGTGCATTTCCAAGGGCGTCGGCTTGTAACCATACAATGCCTCAAAGAGTGTCAGCTGCAATGAAGAGTGATATGAGGTGTTATACCAAAACTCGACCAATGCCAACCAGTAGAACCACTTCTTTGGTGTGTGACTACACATGCATCGAAGGTATGTCGCGAGACATTGATTCACACATTCACTTTGCTCGTCCGTTTGCGGGTGGTAGGCTGTGCTAAGGTGATGTTGCACCCCCAATGCTCGAACAAATCCTTCCAGAATAGGCTTGTAAAAACCTTGTCAGGGTCAGAGATGATGCTGGAAGGTAGACCATGAAGCTTGTATATTGTATCAATAAACACTCGAGCACAGTCAGAGGTAGCAAAAAGATGTTTCAATGCCACAAAATAAACATACTTTGTGAACCGATCAACTATCACTCAAATGGTGTCTTTACCATGTGATAGGGGTAGCTTCTCAACAAAATTCATCGTTATTTGTTGTCATGCTTGGAATAAAATTGACAATGGTTGTAGTAGCTCATCTGGTCGACAAGTTTCGTGCTTACAACTTTGGTACTCATGGCAAGCTCTCATCCATTGTTGCACCTCATGTCACATCTCTGGCCATAGAAAAGTGGTTCTCATCCTCTGGAATGTAGCGTTGGTTCCAGAATGCCCTCCATACCCCTAACCATGCATATCTTCAATGATTTTGGACCTCAACTCACCAGCATTGCCTACAAATAGTCGTCCTTTATAACACAAGACCATCATTGTATGAAAAGAATGACATGTTGTATGGAGCAGTACAACATTCAGCTATCACCTCTTGTGTTGTGGCATCTCCAGATTAGCTGGACATAATCTCAGCAACCCAAGCAGGGGTGCAAGTGGTGAGGTTGATGGTCACAAGCTTCCCTTGATCCTTCTCTAGCCTAGAGAGTGCATCTGCTACCCGATTATCATTGCCTCTCTTATACTCAATCTTATAATCAAACCCTAAGAGCTTTGTAAGACACTTATGTTGAGTTGGTGTGGATATTTTTTGCTCCAACAAGTACCTCAAACTCTGGTGATCCGTGTGTATAACAAACTGATTGTGCAATATATAAGACCTTCATTTCTCAATAGCCATCACAACAGCCAAGAACTCTTTCTCATACGTGGACAACCCCTTGTGTTTAGGAGCTAATGACCTGCTCAAAAATGCAATGGGGTGTCCATCTTGTATTAAAACAACCCATATTCCTCCATAAGAAACGTCGGTCTCCAGCACAAAGGGAAGGGGGAAATCTGGCAACCTCAGTACTGGAGCAGACACCATAGCTTCCTTGAGCATTTTGAAGGCCATGTTAGCTTTCTCATTCCACAGAAATGCACCCTTTCTTGTGAGATCATGCAGTGGTCGTGCTATAGACCCATAATCCTTAATAAATTTGCAATAGTAGCATGTCAAACCAAAGAATCCCCGTAGAGCTTTTAAGGATGTTGGACAAGGCCATTCCACCATAGCTTTGATTTTGTTGGGGTCAACAGCTACTCCTTCTTTGATGATGATGTGGCCTAAGTATTCCATCTTGTCCTGTCCAAATGAACTCTTAGTTGCTTTGGCATATAACTGGTTTTCTAGCAGAGTTTGAAACACATTCTCAAGGTGAATCATATGCATCTCCATACTCTTGCTGTATACCAAGATGTCATCGATGAAAACCAACACAAACTTCCCCAAGAAGACCTTGAACACAGAATTCATAAGAGCTTGAAATGTGGCAGGTGCATTTGTGTGTCCAAAGGGCATCACTTTGAACTCATATAATCCACTTGAAGTAACAAACGCAGTCTTAGAGACATCCTCTGGGTGCATTCGAATATGATGATATCCAGCTCTAAGATCAATCTTAGAGAAAACCGAGGCTCATCCCAACTCATCCAATAAGTCATCAATTAGCTGGATTGGAAAGTTGTCCTTGATTTTCAATGAGTTAAGTCTCCTATAGTCAAAACAGAAGCGCCATGTCCCATCTTTTTTCTTCACAAGAAGTACTGGAGAAGAGAAAGAGTTGGTGCTAGGTTGAATGACACCAATTGCAATCATCTCTTGCACAAGTTTCTCAATCTTTATCCGTTGCAAATAAGGGTAGCGGTATGTACTTTGCTTGAATGATGTAGCATATGACTTCAGAGTGATCTTATGGTCATGGCTCCTTGATGGTGGCAGTTGTGTTGGAGCTTCAAAAAGTGACAAATATTTGGCTATCAATGGCTGCAGCAAAGGGTGTGGATTACAATCAAAAACCACCTTCTCAGCTGCTATTATGCATAAGCACCCCATATATGAACCCTTGCCCGTCCTGAGGGTGTTAATAAATTTTTTCCCCATAATGAGCTTGATAGAAACATCTAGTGCAGTGCCTTGTAAGACCACCTTTCTCCCCTCCTTCAAAAAGCTAATATTTTGCTCTATGAAATCAAAAGTTACAGGGCCAAGTTGCTTCAATAGATCCACGCCAACCACCATATCACACCCACCTAAATGAAGCAATCTTATCGCTGCAATGAACTTGCACCCTCCCATTTCTCACTCTAATTTAGGGCAGCGTGTAGTGCATTCTAGTTTGCCACCATCTACAACTGTAACGAGCAAATGATTTGTATGCTCTACCCCACAACCAATACGCTTAGATGTCATTATATCTAGGAAGCTATGTGTATTTTCCGTGTCAATCAACACGGTGATAACATGCTTCCCTATCTTGCCTTGAAGTTTGATAGTGTCAGCAATCACTTGGTCAGCCATAACATTAACGGAGAGTTGAGTTTCACCATTAGCAGACTCTACCTCCTCCAAAACCAACTCACTTTCCTCATTTACTTCCTCACAAACAATGACAAAAAGTTTATTGCATTTATGGCCTACTTGAAACGTTTCATCACAGTTGAAACACAACTTCTTCTTCCTCATCTTCTCAATTTCAGCAGGTGACAACCTCCGAAAGGTGGAAGGATGTGGACTCCCTGCACCTACACTCTTCCCTCCAGCTTCAACCTCAAGTTTTCGCCCCACGCCTTCACTCTTACCCCTTACCTCAGTCCCCTTATGCCATTGCTTTGGCCCCTTACCCATGACAAGCAACTGAAGCTCTTGTTGCCGAGCTAACTTAATAGCTTGCCCTAACTTAGAAGGGCCAAACATCTGCACCACGCTACCCACATCCTCGCGCAACCCACCAGTATAACACTCAACGAAATAGTCCTCACCCAAACCTCGATTCCTCACAGCCACAAAGGAATTGAGTTCCTCGAATTTGACCGTATAGGGTTGAACATCCCCCAGTTGCCGCAGTTGATTGAACTGCATCACCAAACTACGACCATCTTCCTCCCCAAACCGTTCCACCATCCTATCCGAGAACTCCTTTCAAGACATAACCTCACAACCCTCAACGTACTCCATATACCACAACTCAACAACCCCTTCCATATACATTGCTGCTGTAAAGATTTTGTCACAATCATCCATAGGATTAGCCACAAAATATTTGTTACATTTCCGAATCCACTGTAAAGAACTAACGCCTTCAAACTTATGGAAGTCAAGTTTGGGAGATTTGCTTACCGACCCAGAACTATGCGAGTGAGGTGAGCTCCATTTATCCTTCCACGCATGGGAGCTCTTATCTGCTTCACGTTTGTTAAGCAGTGGATCACGTTTGTTCATCGATCGCAAATCACAAAAAGAATGTTAGTGTAAATTGGGAGACAAAATAAAGCATGAATAAGAACAAAAGCTGGATATTTGATTCAAAAGCAAGACTGAGCCATAGCTCGTACAAAGAAAGCAATAAAGGGTATGCTCTCTAACAAACTCAACAACTTCGCCACGTGTCAGCAAATCAGTGACTCCTATTATTTAATTACAAACTCAGTCCTCCAGCTAAGCTCCTTCCTCACATGCATGCAAAGCATGCAAGCTATGCAACGCCATGCACACACACAACTCACACGTGCACAAAACAAACCCTAATAATAACAAGTTGCTTTCCAAATGCTTCTTGAAATCTTGTAGCAACTTCGCATCATTACTTATAATTTCATCCATATTCTATCAACCTAAGAAAAGAATCTTAAAATAGAATGAAGAGAAAAGTAGCATATCCGTCCTTATGCGGATCACCTCTTATGGTCCGATTTTGTTCAAATGGGCCCTGAGATCGATAAGTTGTAGCAACTTAACTCTCCCTTCTAACGATCCTTTAACGACGTTAATTAATTATTATTTTTATTTATGATCCTCAACTACTATAAATTTCAAAGCTATGAATTGCCTACTTACCATTAATGTAGCTATATAACTAAAACGAAGTCATTTATCATATTCAATACAATCAAACAAATATACACTTTAACGGAAGAATTTCAAATTAGTTTTCTAATATTTCCAGCTCTCATATCTTTAATCCTGATATGGTTCGTTCCAAAATAGTTCTCCAAATCAATTACAAATAAGTACAAAAATGCACCACCCGTCGCTGCGAACGTTCCCGGTGCTCGGAAACCTCCACCAACTCAGCTTCCTCCTCCACCGCGATTTCTTGCCTCTCTCTCAGAAGTGAAATAATGAAAAACCACGACCTTTCCTTTGCAAACAAGCCTTTATATAATGCTCGCAGTAAGATTCTCTACAACGGTACAGGCGTCGTGTTGGCCCCCTATGGCGAATATTGGCGTCAGGCTAAGAGTCCAATATTTCTAGTCGATCAAGGAGGAAGAAACCACCTTCCTCGTCAACAAGATTCGAGAATCTTCTTCAGGTCATGTTGTGAATCTGAGCAAATTATTTTCTCAATTCTCTTACGATGCGATTTATAGAGCGATGGAAAAGTTCAAAACAAACATTTATCTCTCTTAAGCCGTTGAATATCAAAAATAAAAAATAATAATATACTTAACTACTTTAAACGGCCGTTAGAAGGTACGGTTTAATTTGCTGCAACTTTTTTCCATAGGGACGTCTACCTTAAGGGCGGATATGCTACTTTTCCGTAGAATGAATGGTCTCCAATTGATTGTTTGAGATTAAAACCTCCCAAAACGGCAGTAAAAGTGTGAAATCATTGGCGAGGGAGAAGTCTGCTTTTCAAACTATAAAGATGTTTATGTAGCTTGAAAACGAAATGATATCTAATCTCCCTGTAATCTACCAAACCAGGCGATAATTCCATATAAATTTACATACTTAAAAATTCATAAAGGAAGACATTATAAATATCAAGATGGAGTAAAGACCAACCTCAAATGACAGCTACAGTAAGGCGGAACTTCAATAAAATCAACTTAGCTACAAGAGAAAAGTGTCTAACTGTTCAATTTTATATTGAGTATATCCATTTGCAATTAAAGGATCCTTATATTGTTCAAGTGTTACATCTGAAAGAAGTTTAACTTTACAGAGCCACTTTTGTAGCCAATAATGGGTTTTCCTAGTGGCAGCGAAACAAGGTTCCAAGTTTGATTAGATTTCAGTGCATCAAGCTCATTCTTCATGGCAGCACACCACTCTGGATACAAAGAGATTTGAGAATATGATTAGGTACATGAATTGAAGTGAGTTTTGAGAAAAATGATATTAAAGTAATAATGACTCGAGGAAGATATCTTGAAGTAGGTAAGAAAAATGATCAACAGTAGGCTAATATCACGTAATAAGAAGAGACAAAATAAAAAATAACCAAAAATGATAGCGAAGGAAAAATAATAGTACAAATTTAGTAATGTAGTACGAATTTCTAAAATAACATCAACCAATGGTCAATGTTCTAAAAGTCACTAGGTGCTAGTCAGGCGGTGGAGGGGGACTAGCGCCTAGGAGGGGCCTAGGCGCGCAGATCGAATTATAATGCTATTTTTTTTTATATTTTTGCATCATATTTTATAGTACAAATTATATAAACATACATTATTTATAATTATATTTTTGAATTCATAATAAAAAGTTAAAAACACATAATAAACTAAATAAAATATAATATCCATAGTCTTCAAAGTCAAAAAATATATTTTTGACCGCCATAGTTTAATATTTTTAACAAATTAAAAATATTTTAGAAAACCCTAAAAATTGCCCAGACCGCCCAACCCGCCCAGATTGGCGACTAGCCTACCCAGCCCGCTAGACAAAATTGCTTAACATATAATCGAGTCGGCAATGCTCTATCTAGGCCGATTTTTAGAACACTGCCAATGATTATCAAGAATGAGATATTATTGATATTTTATAGGTTTTCATGAGGTCTGCATCACGTTCTTGGAGAACGTAGTGGTTCTCATGACTATAGGATATATATTCGTAATGGACACATGGATACTTTGGAGAGTATTGATATACCTGATCACTATTAAATCGTTTGTTTTATTGTCTACGATTTATTAGTATATGAAGTATATAATAGTTCTTAGATTTGATGTCATTATACATTTTATTTGTTGAATGGTGTACTTTGACAGTGGCAATACACGACTTGGATTGAGTGCACCATGAGATGAATTGAAAATGGTAGATGAGCCCATATTGAGATTAGAGTCATTGGACAATGCAAGAAAAAAGATCACTCATTGGACACTCATTTTCTCTATATTATTCGACCATAAAGTCATTGGACAATGCAAGAAAAAAGATCAATTAAAGTAATTGAATATAATCATGGGTCGTATAATAAAGATGAGAAGAAATTATTAAGTTATCTGGATAGACACATGACATATCTAAGGCTGGATCAAGTGTGTTGTGAATGAAAGAATATTACTCACACTTCATATAAAGACTTGTTTGTAGAATCCACGTAAACGTCCGCCATATATCAAGTTCGTTGCACAATGCATTTTAGGAGTTTTGTGTAGACTTTGATGAGATCATCATCGATAGTGGGGGCCTATTGGGTTACACTTTTAAGTGTATTGCTGTTCCGACCAAGAGTACAAGCATAATGTGTGGCATGTTATCTAATACTAGTACAAGTGGGAGATTGAAAGATGTTTTAATATCTAGTGGACTAGATTATGATATATTAGATGAGCTTTAGTTAATTAATTGTTGAACTATTAATTAATAAAGCACACTTAAGAATATGGGCCAATTGAACTTAGGGTTAGAGTTTATGACCAATATTATTTCTTAAAAATAGATACACATATTCTACAAGTCACACAAAAAAACGTAATTTAGAACTGCGTGACTGTTCACAGAGATAATTACTACCGTTCTCTTTGCGAACTTCTGTATTGGGGAATCGTTCCTGTATTGCGTCGGAATACACGTGGGTACCATAGTGGTGTATTCTAGTTGCAATCAGTAAATTTTCTATCTAATGTGTCCATAAACTCAATTGTAAATCTAGATCCATTATTGACTAATATTTTCGATGCGTACCATTAGATGACGTCAAGAATATCGAATACAAAAATTATTAATGATTGTATAATTATGCATTTATATATGAGCTTATAATTACACAACAATGATGTTGTATGGTGGTCTATCTATTATGAGAGTAATGATTCACAATTCGCGGTGGGCACATCTTAACGCGCCCACGGTTGATGTGGCAATGTCACGTTATTGCCACATTAGCATGCAATCACTATATTTTCATTTTTTTATTACTTTTATTTTTATTTTTATTTTGTATTAAATAATATTAAATTATATTCTAATCAATAAATCAGAGTTGAAAAGTGATAATTAATATAAAAATTATTATCTACATGACACGTTATATCATTCGTGGGCGCATTAACCACGCCCGCCGTGGGGAGAGCATTTTCGCCTATTATGATTGTTTAAATAGATAATTATAAGACCAGGTGTTATGTTGTTTACACAATCTCGCGATAATAAATTGATGATTGTGCATTCATATTTAAATGCATAATTACACAAACAATATTGCTTCATTAGTTCATTAAACTCTAATTGTCATTTGAATAAGTATATAACTATGATTGTGCACGATCATCAATGTTAGTATAATCTCATGTCTTATAAGTGATAATATGATATATTAATACATATATAGTTTTGTTAGTGACTACTTACTAGAGTTTTTTTAAGGTTACGAATATGATTACAGGTATATAATACTAATCTCAAGATGATTGTTCTATAATTGTGACAATTATAGAACAATCATTTGAGATTAATATCATATCATGGATACCAAACATAGCCTTAGAATTGTAGTAAAATTCTTAGTTCACAATTCTATTAATTCAAAGTTACGGTTACATATACAATTATAATATAATTATAGCTAATATGGTTCAAGGTGGTTCCAGTTTCTAGGAGTGTAAGTGAGTCGAGACAACTCGCGAGCTATTTGTGATCGACTCAAGAAAAAACTTGAAATTGACTCGATGTTTATCGAGTCAAGCTAGAGCTCGAGCTACTCGAGTATATATCGAGCACGAGTTCAAGTTCAATGATACTCGGCTCGATAGGCTCGCGAACCTAATTGAGCCTAGTTTATAATTATACATGTATACCCTCTATTGTCAAACGAGCCTACACGAGCTTAAATGAGTCTAAACAAGTTTATTTGAGATAAAATACAAATTATACCAACTTTAATCGAGCCTAACCGAGTTGAGCTTGAGCTTATTGAGTTTTTCATCGAGTCGAGCTTGAGCTCAAAAAATTAAAACTTGATCGAGTCGAGTTGAGTTTGAGCTCGAGCTCAAAAAATTAAAACTCAACCGAGTCAAGTCGAGCTCGAGCTTGATACTTATGAACCGAGCTTGAGCTTGAGCAAGTCAATACTCGACTCGACTTGACTTGTTTACACCCCCTACCAGTTGCAAAGTCGGCAGTTTGGTTCTGGCCGTTGATTCTCTTAGAAATGCTTTAAAAATTATATTTCTACATGTAATTTTATGAGTTATAAATAAGGATTATATATAATATAAGAAATTATATTGACGAACCAACAGTTTACGATTCCGTTACTTTGGAATTGAAACTAAACTGCCCCTACACGGTTTTGAAACTCTAGAACCAAAACTAAATTGTGCCCTACACGACGACTGTTTGGAACCGAACTATCAAATCGATTACGATTCCTAAAACTGTCGATTCTAATTCAAATACTATTCAATTTTGACAATTACGATTCTTTTAAACACTTCTACCAGTAATTTGTATTACTCATTAATAATAAAATATGATAACTAAGGGTTTGCATGAAATTTTTCATAATAAGGCCCATTGGGCCATCAAGTTCAAGCCCAAATCTATATTCTAGATTGTTCTAAAATGTTTTGAAATGTGAAGTGAAAAACCCTCATCATCCTTGGCAAGTAGGAATGATACTCACAATAAATTCTCCTTCTTCTTCCCCCTTGTTTGATGCCTCCAAAAAAATTCACTCTTTTTTCCCTCCATTTCATTTCCTCTGTTTCGCTGTGCCTCCATTGAAGCACTAAATGAAAAACCTCACTACCTACACGTTTCCTAACCGTTTACCCTCTCTCTCTTTCTCCCACTTTCTTTTGACTCTTTTAACTGGATAGAACCAAGGTACATTTCTTGCTTGCATGTGTGATATTTGTTAATTCCGTCCTGTGCGTCGCCTTTGCTCAGTCTATGAAACCTTAAAGTGCTGAAATGCTCGATTTAATTTTGTATACGGTTTTGCGTGTGTGTATGAAGTTTTTAAGTCTCTGGTTCTTTCTAGGGTTTCCTTTATACCGCGGTAACTGATTCTGATGTTATTCTGGCATTTAGAGACCCATGGTAATGGCTTCCGTGTATTCGCATCACATAATCTACTGTACATGCTTTTTTCTTTTGATTTTGTTACGCATCACATAATCTACTGTACATGCTTTTTTTATACGCTGCCTCTTTAAAATTTCTTAGAATGGCCATTTTTGAATGAAAAATGAGATCATATAGATGAAAATATGAATTATAATCGTGAATGGCGTTCCAGATGCTTTCTAGCCCTTTTCCTTGACACATGGAAGTACTCAATTAATAATGAACGTCTGCTCATTTTGGGTGTGGATAGACTTAGCAATCAGCATAGGTTATTGGGAAAGGCTCAAAGTTCTTATTCTTGTAATATGATATTCTGTCCATGCGTTGTTCGTAACTTAATTTTATTCAAGTATACTTTTATTGTGCTTAATTAGTATTCTCTTTTATGACCTCCAGTTAAAATAGATGAGAAACTTTATTCATATTTTCTTTTTCCTTAATTGAATTCCCATTAGCAGGTAATTGTGATCATTTCCTGAGCGTAGTTTTGTATTGTTGGGTGTTTTACATGAAGTTTTTAGTTCCTTTCTTAGCTTGCCTCTTCATATTGCTTACTATATTACGGTGAGTTCTAAAAACTTGACAGTCTTTCACTTGTGAAGTTGAAAAAAGGTTCTCGAGGTGAAACACTGACTTGTTAGCATCTTGTATTTATTTATGTATGAAAGGAGTTCTTGTGAATGTGGACTAGGATGGCAGTACAGTTGTGTTGTATGATTTATTTTTAAAAGAGTATGTATGCTACAAGCATTAAGAAATCTATGAAAGATTTGTCTATTTTGGACTTCTTTCCACTGAAATACCAGCCATTTTCTGTTGTTCACTCTGTCATCATCACTTTTTCATCACCATCTGATGGAAATGTTGGTTGCTGTTGAGTGAGAAACAATATCAATAATACAAGGTTTTAACAGGGGAAGTTTTCTTAAGATGGACAAAAATTATTATCTGAATGCAATGGTGTTGCTTTTATTGTTCAGTGCTTTTATTTATTGTGTCTACGAGGCAGATTTAGTCACCTGACCTGAACTTCAAGATGATAATTGTATGCTACTTTATGTTGTTAAAAAATTTCTACCAATGGCTTCTTGATATATTTTGATCATGTTTGTTAACTGGCAGTTGAAGATTTTGTAATTTATGAATTTTTTATCATATCGTTGCTGCTTGGATACAAGAAGCTCTTGTGAAGGCCAAACACTTCGTGGTGCTCGGAATCCCTGACAAATCAGCTTTCCAAGGTGTGTATTACTATTAGGCTATTAGTTTAACTTGGAAAATTAGCTTCACCAAACTTGTAAGTTGTAAGTAGTTTGATGGATACTGTTTTTGTTAGTATGTTTGCAGAGTGGATAATTGACAGTTTTTACCTGTTTGCTCTCCTTAGGTAGATCATTGCAGAATTTGGTATCGTGTATATTTTCAATGGACTGCAACAAAGATGAAGCCATGCGGGCCAAGGAAATTGCTGAAAAGAAGATGCAAAGTAATGACTTCGAAGGAGCCCGGAGGATTGTTTTGAAAGCGAAAAACCTGTATCCTGAACTTGAAAATATTACCCAGATGCTGAGCATCTGCGATGTGTACTGCTCAGCTCAAATAAGGCTTCATGGATCCGAAAAGGATTGGTATGGAGTCCTTCAAGTTGAAAAGTTGGCTGATGAGTCAACAATCAAGAAACAATATCGTAGGCTAGCACTTATTCTCCATCCTGATAAGAATCGATTTCCTGGTGCTGAGGGGGCTTTTAAGTTAATTTGTGAAGCAAATGCATTGCTTTCGGACCCGTCGAAGAAATCTTTATATGATACTAAGATTAAGCATTTGACAAGAACTGCTGCAGCAAACCCTCCAAATCAGCCTACAAACAGAAGTAATCAGTTTAATCAGCAATCTGGTGCTCAAAACAATGCTTCTAATTGCCAACATCAAGCTACTCAGTCCTCTATTTTCTGGACATGTTGCCCTTTCTGCAAAAGAAGCTACCAGTATCCAAGAGAATATGCCAACAGATGCTTACAGTGCCCGGCATGTTATAAGGCTTTTACTGCATATGAAGTTCCTGCTCCACATGCTACCACAGCTAAGTTGGGCAACCAAGGTGTGCCATCAAAACCAAATGTGCGCAAATCTGTTGTTTCGAAGGAGAAAGTTGTCACCAAGGAGGCACATTCTGAAGTTGGTGGACGAAATGTCAAAGTACCTCCAGTGTCACATGCTGGATCTCAAGGGACTGGCAACATGAATACTCAACCACAACCAGGTGCCCGGAAAAGAGGTGGTTCTCAAAGTAAGGTAGCAAGTGTTGCTGAGAATTTGCAGAACAAAGAGTCGGTTAATCTTAATGCCGGCTTGCATGGTGAAAAGGTAGGTGTAACATCTAACGGTGATCCAGTTCGTAGAGAATCAAGAAATTCAAGAACCAAAAGCCAAAAGAGGAAGAAGCTAGTCTTGGAATCTAGTGATGGTTCTGATTCTGACATAGAAGATGTGACTGGGCGAGATAATCTTGGCGATGATGCTGCTACTGGTTTGAAGTCTGAATCTACACATGCTCAATCTGCACGTAGATCATCACGAAGTAGGCATAATGTATCTTACAAGGAAGCCGATGAAGATTATACTAGAGCGCCCAAGAGAGCGCAAACATCCAAAGAGGCTAATGGGAAGGTGCATAAGGATGCTGTTGATGTTGATGACTCAAAGCATGATGATCTAAATACTACAGTTCAAGGTTCTTCAAAGTCTGGAAACCAAGTAATGGGAGTTTCTAAATCCACAGAAAGCTCGAGGGACAAGAATGAGGGCTGTGATAAAGAAGGTGAGGTCAGAGGAGTAGCTGGTGGTAGGTCTAGTGCTCCTGCGGATACAGTTGAAATTGAAAGTGATTCTGACATGGGTTTATCATCAAGTAAAGATTCAGGTACATGCCGTCTTGAATTTCCTGATCCAGAATTTAGTGATTTTGATAAGATGCGTGATATAAGCCTATTTGAAAAGCATCAGTTCTGGGCTTTATATGATACAACGGATAGCATGCCAAGATTCTATGCTGAAGTTAAGGATGTACGTACTTCCCCATTTGAATTGAAAATTACATGGCTAGAAGTTGTTCCTATGGATAATTCTTGGAAGAGATGGGTAGATGAGGAATTACCTGTTGGTTGTGGAAGTTTCAAGATTGGTACACATGATACAGTAACAGATCCTGCAACGCTCTCTCATCAAGTGCATTGTGTAAAAGGCAAAAAGAAAGGTTCATTCTACATATACCCTAAAATAGGGGAGGTTTGGGCTCTTTTCAAAGACTGGGATATCAGCTGGCGTTGCAACGTGGAGAATCATAAAAAATTCAGATATGAAGTTGTAGAGGTGCTCTCAGATTTTACTGCAGGTATCGGCATAAATGTTGCCTACTTGGATAAGGTTCCTGGTTTTGTGAGCCTTTTCCAGAGGGCTGAACGGAATGGGATCAATTCATGTTTAATAGGGCCCAAAGAGCTGTACAGGTTTTCCCATTGTGTTCCCAGTTCCAAAATGAGAGGAACTGAAAGAGAAGGAGTGCCGGAAGGTTCATATGAACTTGATCCTGCCTGTGTTCCTCATCATGAGGAAATGGGTAAATCTGCGGCATTGGAGAGTATGTGCAGTCCAAATAAGACTGTGGATTTGGAAGGGACTAAGACTAGAGGAGATGTATCTAGCATCCGACGATCTCCTAGAGTAGGCAAAACAAATTGATGTAATTAACACCTGAGGATTGATTGTTAAATGGATAGCTGGATACAAATTTTGTGTTTTCCTCGGAAGACATTTAGCAGTTGTGACTTTGGATAGCATATGGTTGGTAGGTCCTCCTTCTGTGAACGTTTAAAGACTAATTGCTCGTCATTTGGAAAACATGGATCTGTAGTCTCAAGGTTCAGAATCCCCATGTCTTCTTCTCAAGTGTCTTTTATAGCATTTTTTTGTTAGTGCAATTAATGTTTCCATCTTGAGGTTAAAATGCAGTTTCCTGGCAGGCTTTGGGATCTTTATCTACAAGGTTCATGATGCTGCTGCTCTTTTGCGGAGAGGCATTTAACTAGATCGAATTGAGATTGTTCCTCTACCCTATTTGCAGCTATTCTAACAATCATATTGTTTTTTTTCTTTCGGATTTAGGTATGAATGTGGTTAATCTAATGACTCCTTCCCCTCGTCTCGGAGTCACTAGTTTTCCTATAGTAAGTGAGGTGATTTTTGAAATTTCTATAAATCATGTCAAACAAAATTGATGAATTCTTTTTGGTGATTAATCGTTCATCTTTTATTAAAGTCAAATTGGTACGATTGGTGTTTCCAAGTGGGGTTCCCATTTGTCTTTTTATACCATGTTCTATAGGGTGCAAAGTTTTATCACATAATAATGACCCGAAACAACAGTAACTCATGGTAATATTTCATACGAATGAATTTGAGTGGAGAGAAATGGATAAGAAAGGAAACACCAATGCTGGTCCACTTTTTCATTATTCCTCCTTTTGTAACACGATTTATTTCCAAAGAGATTGGCTATTCTTATCCCTCCTATTGTAATAACTTTATAAACAATGAGACTGGATTTAAGTACCTAAAGACTATTGTAAAATAAATTTATAACCAAAGTAGCTTCCCATTTTGAATGGGCACAAATTTTTAAAAATTGTTTTTAACTTTAGTTATTAATGCCTAATGAGTTAAGTTTGAATTTTATATGAATATTTACATTAAAATAATTTAGTTATTAATATAGTGAATGAAGATGGAGTAACACGACTATTTGATCTAAAAGGGTAAAATAGGGTAAAATATTGAAAATAAGTTTGAAAATAAAAAGGTAAAAGATTGAAAAATATTTGTTAGAAAAATAAATTTGAAATTACTTTGTAAACAAAGAGATGTAGCAAAGGATAAAATTATTTCGTAGACGGAGTATATTTTTCTTATCATCCTTTTCTTGTGATACATTTACTACAAAAGATGAAAGGAGCATAATAGAGGTTGGCATCAAATCAAATATGTGTTGGCATTTGAATTTAAAACTAACGAGGTGTTTGGCTAAGCTTACAAGCTCTTTATAAGTTGTTTAAGAGCTTATAAGCTCTTTAAGAGTGCTTGACAAAATAAGCTTTTTGAGAGATTATAAGTTAAAACACAAGCTTACAAGCTCCTTATAAGTTATTTAAGAACTTATAAACTCTTTAAGAATGTTTGACAAATTAAGCTTTTTGAGAGATTATAAGTTGTAAAAATAAACTCTTCAAAAAATAAATAACTCCACCATTCCCAACTTATAAGCTCTTGCAATAACTTATAATCTCCAAGAGTTTTTAAACTCTTTAAAATAAACTTAGTCAAACACCCTCTAAATATACTGTACAAGAGAAATCTTGTTTTGGCTAGTTATGGGGGACTCATATCGGAAACTTGAAATATCCTAGTCCAGAGGAGATTTGCAATTTTATACAAGTTTTAAATGCCGCCTAGTTGCACCAGACCGTCTCTCTGCTATAATATGTAGAATCAAGTCCAAATTAAAACATATAACGTCGACAAATATATATGCTGTTTGCAACCTGATATATCTGCAGTTACTGGTAAAGGTTAATTAAAAAGAACATAGCAGAGCAGAATACTCAAAATTGGGGCATGTAAGAAGACACGGAACCGTGCTGGAATCATTGTAAACGCGTTCTGGTAGCACCCAAGTATAAGCATCAACATTTCACTCCACTCTCGGGTCACATAGTTAAGAAGTAGAAGCTGCTTTTGCCTTTTTTTCCAGTTGTATATTCAAGTACAATGTCGATCAAGCATAGGAATGATGCTTGCGGCGATCTTTATCCTTTGTTGAATAAGAACTGTGGTGGTCTCGTTCTGGTCAAAGAAATGTTTCCAAGAGACATTATGAATTAGCATTTCAATTTTATAACAACTGAGGTCCTAAACATACCAAAAATGAAAATGAGATTAGCAAAAGTACCTCTAGAGGAATGATGTTTCGGCTTCTCCATACGTCCTGAGTAATAAGATCAGTTCAGAAATTAGGTTGCTTTATTTTGTAGCGATGAACAATGATTATAAACAAACTGTATATATATATATATATATATATACAGAAATAATGGCAATCTTTCATATAAACTGACCAGAATCTTTTCCTTTGTCCCTCGAACGATGAATCCTCTCCCTAATCTTGTCTCTGCCTCTTTCATAGTCATCCCGTCCCCGTTCCCTGTCAGACTCCCGCCCCCTATCATGGTCTCTGCCTCTATTTTTCTCTCTTTCTCTCTCCCTCTCCTTGATCCTTTCTCCACCCGTCTCTGTCCTAGGTTCCAGTGGCAGTTTAATCTCATGTTCCTCTCTTGATTCACTGCCATTTGTTGTGATTTTACCTTCTTCCTCACTTTTCTTCGAGTTGTTCAATTTTTCAGGAGCAGTTTTAATGAGCTCATCCATACGGGCTTCTTGGTTGACAATACCAGAAGACCCCTTTGCAGTAGTAGTGGTGTCTTCATTTGTGGTTATTCCCGCTAATTGACCATCCTGAGAAGAAACCAAGGAAGAAATATGATAGTGAAACCTGTTAGTATGAGATACAAGCAGACCATCTCCATTTTCTATATTGATCCTGATGTAGACCATTATTAGCAAATATGATCAAATTTGTTAGTAACAAAAGTGAGATAATATGAAAGCATGACAGCCACATGAAACCGAAATAGAGGTTCAGCAGTATTGTCTTTACCTTAGAGACTGACTGATGTGGTGAATCCCATGATCGATTAGGAGTGGCAAAGGAACCCGCATCTTTGCAAACAGGAATATACTGGGCCTTAGGAAGACTGTAAAGATGCGCCAAAACTCTGCAAACTTCGTCGATTCCAGATTTGTCAGCATCAAATGCTTTCCACCAAGGAGGATTCTCAGGTAATGGCACTTGAGATCTGCGGGCTGCAGCATATACAACACCACAAGCCACCACTTCACTTCTGAATCTCACACACAAAGTCGTGCGCAAACTGTTTTAATGCAACATAAGAACATCATCAGCATTGTGTTAGAGACTGAGGTAAATGTCAATAAGAATTGGTTAAATGAAACTCTTGGTCCTAGACATCCATATGGATAATTCTTACATACAAATTAAAATTGCAATTCCAGATAATGGGAGAATGTAAACCTACTAAGCTGTTGATAAGACTAACTTTTCAACATAACAAATACCAAATATCAAAGTAGGATCACACTGTCTCATATGAGTTTATTCAAACAACATGGTTGGTATCGAATGCACACCTGTCGTTGGCAAGATTCCATGCTTCTTGTCTGAGTTCTGGGGGGATTTCAAGAGTAGCAAGGTAATTTGATATAAATTTATGAGGGTGCTCAACGTGGCAGATGAAACCCATCTCTTTGAGAAGATGTCTTTCTGTTCTGATCAAATCTGCCTTCAGGTCCACATACTTCTGCTAAAGAATAAAAGACATAAATTCAAACCACCCTATACATGGTTCGGTCATTGTTGCACAAAAAGTTTTCGAGGCCCACTTCAGGGCCTCATGAATAAATCGCCTCCAGATTTAAGGCAGAGACTGCCTTTGATGAGGTTAATATGCCTTTTGTGTCTGAGGCTTACGCCTCAAGGCCCACCTCCTCAAGGCGAGTGAGGTCCAAGCCTCGTCCACATTTATAATTGGGCTTAAATTTGTGATATTTTTGGGCTTTCTTCAGTTGACTTAACTTAAAGTTGCAAAGCCCATCAATAATTAAACATAAAACATTTAAAGCTCAACTTTAGAGCCCCATTTGGTACATAAATATTGATTTCTCATGTCATGTTATTATCATATAAAGTCATCCTAATTATACGGTAAATAACATGACCTGAGAAATCATGACTTATATACCAAACGGGGGCTAAATAGTAAATATCAAAAACATAAAAATTAAACATAGCTGATTTTGATAATAAAATAACACGACACACATATTGCTACTCTCATCCTCTCCCTCTATTTTTTCTCTACAGTCTCCTCCGCCAACCACCAGCACCACCACTTACTGTCGGTCAATTGAGGAGGTTGATGGAGCCTCTAATGGGTTGATTGTGATGAATTAGACTAAGAACATATGAAATTATGATTTATGATGATTAATTAATATTTAAGTGTCTAGTTAAATATTTAAGTTGGACAATGGTGCTTGATTTTATATACTTTATGAATTTAATTTGATGATTTTAGATTTCTAAGATTTTTAACTTAATGAATGGTTTTTCATTATATTATTTTTTAAAAAAATTATGCTTATAGTTTCTCAAGTCTGACACCTCGCCTTGCTGAGACAAAACGCCTCAAGTACGCCTTTGCCTTTTACAACATTGATCCCATTTTATATATAGAAACACTATCAACTCAGGCACTTAGCTATTTAAGTAATAGGTGACAGAGAATGATCACTAGAAGTATTATTTTGTTCGTGCCTTCATAGTGAATCGAGATTATGAAAAGATGGAGCACAGAATATAGCAGCTAAATCTATAATTTACCTTGGAAGATGTGTCCAAATGCTCTATGGGTAAGTTCTCTCTCCTACATTCCATCCTGTGAAAGACGATCAGTATTTGCCTTGCTTTCCTAGGGCTTTCCTCAAGTTTTGAAGCAAGCCAAAGACAACTAGCTGCAACCCTCTGCAAGTAAATAAAATCTATTCTAGGTCAGCATAGAGTAGATCAAAAAGTTCCCCAGAGAATGTGATTAGGCATAATACGAGAAGTAACAAGCAATCAAAAGAGACCTTCACATTAAACCGAGCAAATGACTTCTTGCAGTAGAAGCGATGGAATAGTACTTGACCAGTCGCCATAACGGCTTGTGGTCTGAGGATAGATAAGGAAATAGAAAGGCAATATAGAGGAGAAGGTGACCCACACACAATAAAACTAACTACATAATCACTTTGTCCAATAATTTTTGCAGTTCAAAATGAAGACAATTATTCTCAACATGCAACAAAAGCAAGAAGGAAAATTACGAAACCACAAAAATAACAGAGTTAAACAGGAGACATATAGCAAAGGATACAACTTAAGCAATATGCCACTCTCTTGTATGAGGTCACAACCATATATTCGAAGTGTGGTTTCAGTGGCCTCGTCGATGCCATCTTTAAGAGATGGTGAGTTCTTTAGCTGTTCTTCTGTCAGATAAAATGTGTCAATAGCCGTATAAATCATGTTCAAGGATGCTCGACCTGCCACAAATTGAATGAAATCATACATTACAAGCTCAAATATTGGAAAATTGCAGAAGCAGGGTAAACATTCATGTTATATTTAAAACTCGATGTAATACCAGCTCTTTTAATAATAGAGATTTATAAAATTAGGGTTTTTATATGCATTAAGGTTTGTAAAACTCTGATGTGGAGTTTTACTTTATTTTGTTAAGTCGATCTGAATAAATATTGAAGTACGAAATTCTATCGAACCGTTTCAATTGCTTTAGTTGAACTAATTTAATCAACTAAATAAACTTAATTGTCAACATTACAAGAAATTAAATGTAAAAATTTTAATACCAAACAAAAGTTTGAATATTAAAGGATTTAATCACAGTAAAGTAACTTTCAATTATCCTACAATAATGTTGTATCCATCAATAATCTTCCAAAGAAAATAAACAGTAAAAGAAATACCTAAATCTATTATCCTACTAGTTTATTATCTTCAATGTCATTCCGTAATTTAGATGTCCAACAGAAACAAGCCAACAATAGCGGGATCTGGGAAGAAGTACAATAAGTCTACACTACACAAATTTGCACAAATCTTTTTATGTGGCTGTCAAAACCGACACATATCTCATTTATTGACCTATGGTTAACTATCTACTACACTCTTCCCATTCGCTTCACAATTCACTCGAACTGGAAAAAAAGGAAGCAGGACAGCAGCATTTGAAACCAACGAGATCATTCTTTTCCTACCCCATCATCTCAAGTTAGATATTCTAAGAAACCAACGTATTTCAGATTATATGTATACATTCTTAAGAAGCAAAAACGGGAGCATGCTAAGAATATGAAAACATCCTCACTGTTGTAATCTCATAACACATCAAGAAGTCGAGTCTATTACTAAGCGTACTCTGTAAAACGAAATAGATTATGAAGGGTTAGACAATTACCTACCAACATATAAGGAGGGATGAATTCCAGCGCCCGGTGCAACGACGCAGTGGCGGTGGTGATGTCTTCAACGGTGGAGGGAGATAAAGGCTGCAGAATGGAGATGGACGGTGACTGATGGCTGCAAAGACGCAGCTTCGACGGCACGGGGGTGGTGGGAGCAGACTCGGACGGCACCGAGGTGGAAACACGCGGCGACGGATCTTCGCCGGAGCTGTCTCTAGGACATAAGAGAAAACCTAGAGAAATTGAGCCACAATTAGGGCTTGAAGATTAGGCCTTTTTCCCAAATCTTGTTCCTCCGTCTAATTAGAGATGAGAGGGGACGATTTTGGCGAATTTTAGCCGGAATCCGATGTCGTTCGGAGTGAAGAGGAAAACGGGAGTTTCGCCTTTCCCGTTCCTATTTTAGTTGTGAGTGAGAAGCGAGAAAGAGCGAATAGCGACGGCGGGAACAAGTGTTCACTTAACCAAGTGAGAATTAATTAATAAAAGTTTCATTTATAGTAAAACAAAAGGTCACTACAGAAAAATGTAAAAAGTGTAGGAAGGAACAAAAATCAAATTGTCAACAATTCTTTGTTTTTCAAATTGTCAACAATTCTTTGTTTTCTCCCAATAAAAGAAAGCGTCGAGATTATATACTCCAGTTTATAAGCACCCAACAAATCCAACTTACTATCCTCAGGATTATAGCAGCACGCCCTAAACCTCCTGGAAAACGATCAATCGCCAATAGCAAAAGCTAAAAATACCAATCAATATCAGAATTAACAACACCTGTTTCTTCTCTATTCAGATCTGCAATACAATCAAATTGATATTCTTACCTGCTTAAAACCACAAAACCGAAGATTCGCAGATGCAGCGGAACGCAATTGCAATGAGATAAATTTGTTGGAAAAATGGATTTTGAAACTCTGGGTTTTTAATTAATTTGATCGGGTATACATTTAATTCTTCGAGAATTAAATTGAGGCTGCATTGCAGTAGCTAGAGACTATAAGGTCCAAAGTGAAAATTCATTTCAATGTTCTAAGCCCATAGATTAAAAACTCATACGTTGAAAGTCATGGAAAGGAAGCTTTGAAGAGCTCATTTGAACACATCGACCCTTGTGTTCTCTCCTTGAATTTGTGATGCTATTAATCTAAAGTACGAAGTCATTTTATCTTGCAGAAAGAGGTCTTTCTCGATTCGACTTTTAAAGTTTGTATATTTAGATTTTAGTTTTATTGTAACTCTAACATTCTACTTTTATGTTTAATTTATTGTAATGTCCAAACATTGTATTCCCCTTGATTATTTTTCAACAAAATTGTACGAAGGTGAGGCTAAGACACTTCTTCTTCTTCTTGCGCAAGCCACTTTTAAGTCGCTACGACGTGTGCATTTATTCATAGCCCAATGGGCCCGATCGGTTTTCAATAAGGAAGAATTTTAAATAGGCCCATTTCAACAAAGGTTAAACCTAATTAATTACCAAACGAATTTGAAACATAAATAAATAGGAAAATTATCAATTTTCAACTTTCTTATATTGTTAATAGTTATTTGATTTCTACCTTATCGTTCAATTTATGGACAACACATCTTACTTCTTCTTAAACTTTTGAAATGTTTTATTTGGAGGTTAATGTGGAGGTCAACTATATCGATTCAAAATTTTCGTTTTTAAATTAAATTAAAATTTTATCCCGTGATATATGCGCGGTAATTATAATTTAATAAAATAAAAAGTAATAATTATAATATTACTTACCCGCGTTATTTCCTTGACATGCCCTTATGAAATGAAACTTATCACTTGTACGATTTAACACAGTCATTTAGCCTAACTATTTAACACAGTCATTTAGCCTAACTAAGAGGATTGCAAGTGACGCGCATATAAAATTGTAAAATGTTGAAGATTATTTATAATGTTTTACAGCAAAATTTTATCAATATAAAGAGCTTTAGTTTTCATACAACGTAGAAAGTAAATATATATAAAATCTATTATTATATTAAGGGAGAAGGGTAAATACACCCTGACGTTTATAGCTATATACAAATAACTCCTTCTCATTTATTTTGGTGCAAATACAATCTTAATGTTTTGATTTTGGTGCAAATACAACCTCAATGTTTTAATTTTGGTGCACAAGTAATTAACCCAAATTAATAAATATATTTTTTCTTTTGTGAATCCCACCTTATTTAATTTTTCATCATATTTAACACATTAATTATTTTTTTCATTTTAAAATTAATAAATAATAAAAGACTATTATTCCACTAACAATACGTAGTATATAACATTGTCTCCGTTATTAACGACTCATATTCTTTTTTGAAAAGATCTTGTTAATAGTGATCAATTTTTTTAGGTAAAATTAATACATGAGATATTCATTGATTTTTTATTGATTTTTTTTTTCATGTAAAAAATAAATTAATCTTTATTAATGCGAGTTAATGAAAGAGTATAAACCATGCAAAATGAATAAATTAAATACATGCATATTCCTAAATTCTTATTTGCAAAAAATCACACCTACTTGTCATTTCCACCACCAACTGGCCTGTTAATTCTTATAATTATTATTAATTATTGTCAAACTTCTTTGAAACAACCATATTTGGATAAGAAGATTACTTTGTAGGGGATATAATATTATATATATATATATATATATATATATATTTACAGAGAAAATAATATTATTTGGAAAAGCATATATAAACTTTTTACAAATAAAATTAAGTATTATTTCTTATTTTATTTACAACACATATTTAATCAAAATTAATAATTAATATAAAAATACTTAATTAAAATTAATAAATAATATAAGACAGTTATTAATTAATCAATGTGTTAAGTATGATGAAAAAATAAATAAGGTGGGATACAAAAAAACAAAAATCTATTTATTAATTTGGGTTGAAGACTTGTGCACTAAATTTAAAATATTGAGGTTATATTTGCACCAAAATCAAAACATTAAGATTGTATTTGTACCAAAACAAAGGATATGAGGTTATTTGTATTTAGCTATAAACATTAGGGGTGTATTTGCCCCTTCTCCCTTATATTAAAACTAAATCACTTTCCATTCCCGCCCAAACTATATTCATCTATGATTTTCCCACCTAAATATGTATGTAGTTGTGATATGACTTACTCGATATTACCAAAAGCTGAAGCACCAATAATAGCTATGCAATATATCAATTCATGTGAAATACTTTTCAGAATTTTAGTGTCTTTCCCAAAGCCCATTAATATTTGAATTAAATAATGTATTGATTTTCAATAATTACAATCATTATGCTTATTGTCAATTTTAAAAAGGGTAAAAATTAAAATTACCTAAAACTTAAAACTTGTATGTTAAATATAACCAAAATGTAAAGTAGTATGTAAAAAATACCCACTTTATCAAAAGTGGTCAAAATTTGTCTCAACTTTTCCTAAAATTCAACAAAATTAACGGTACACACACAATATTTGACCACTGGGGCCCACTTTGAATTGGTTGTTGGAGAATTATTTGCTAATTATTACTCTTAACCCTACACCCATCAATTTCTCTCACCTCTCTTCTTCATCTTCTTTTTTCGTCCATAACCACCACCGGTTACTCTCCTCCACGCTGCTCCCACCGCCATCTCCACCATTGGTTGCTCAACACAGCCCCATTCCTCTACTCTCCTGTCTGCATTCACCACCCTACCTCCAGCACCCGCGAAGATAACCACCGGTGGAAGAACATCACCGTGAAGAACACCCACCGGCGGGCCTCCCTCCACTGCACAGCACCTTCGAAGCTGCAATGGCCAACTCCGATGAGGAAATTCCCCAACATATTCAAGTAATCATCACCACAATTCATTCCAACTTGTTGAAACACAATGCATCTACAACCGTATGAAAATCTCTTTTTTTCCCCAATATACGAACTGTGTTAACTTATGTATGTGTTAAGTTGAATATTTTCATCCGTTGTTTACATAATATAGTTTGATATCATGTTTAAGTCACGTTTATGCTACAACCGATGGCACAACTCCATCCACCGGCGGTGATAGCACGCCACCAGTGGATGCATTTTAGAATACTTGTGCCACCGGTTGTAGGAATTTTAGATAGGAGAATATATGTTGAGTGTTTATTTGTGCCAACCGGTGGCTAATTATGACCGGAGAGCATCCACCGGTGGATGCTCTCCGGTCATAATTAGCCACCAGTTGTTTGATTAATCTGTTTACTAATATTTTTATGTTCAATAATGTGTCTCATGTCTAATTAAATATTTAAATTTTGTAGGAATCGGAGCGTCTGTGGTACCGTCGGCCCAAATCAGTGAATCGGGTATCGCATGTGAACACATACTACAGGGTTGGCTTATTAGAGATTGTCAGGGACAAACTTATCGAGGTCGGGGGCAATGAGCTGCTCGAGAGGTTTCTGAACGGGCTGTTTGGCCATTTTATCGACTGGACACCGGGCACGCTGTCTTCCCAGGCGATACACAGCCTCGCTTGCCGCTCTATCTGTTCTGTGCGGGGTATTTGGTTCCACATCAACGGGTCTGATGTGCAGTACACGGCGCGGGACTTTGCCTTAATCACGAGTTTGAGATTTGGGCCCTCGAATTTCGATAGTACCGCCCCCTGTGACCCGAGCCGCGTACGATTGTTTCGGATCGCGTGTGGCGGCGATCTCCGTATGACCGCTGAGGACTTGGTCAACCGCTTCAAGAGCGGAAGACGCATCCCCGGAGCCGATGACGATATCTACCTCGGCGTCGCCCACGTTCTCGTAGCCTATATATTCGTCTTCGGACATGACGGCCAGATGATAGCGTTCCCGTGGCTTTGGGCACTAGCCGACGTCACGGAGAGATTCCACTGGTATCCTTGGGGTGCGTACTCGTACAAGATCCTCCGAAACTATGTGAGGAAGATTCCGGACAATAAGAAGTACCACTTTTACGGTCCGACATGGCATTGATGATATGGGGATTCGAGGTGATTCTCGGGATGGGAGAGGTCGCCGGTAGGCCCCGTGGAGGCGACGAGTTGTATCCGAGATGTCTGCGATGAAATTTTTGAAAGAGCCTAGATACGCATGAGTTGCATGATTTATACGAGGGTTTGGAGGTAATTTAATAATTAGATACTTATTAATTTATATTTGATATTGGTATTTGTTAATTAATCTTCTTATAATGCTGGTGTTTGATGCAGGCATATGATATGACTAACCTAGATCTCGAGGAGGACGAGAGAGATCTACTGTGGGTACTATCTGTCCAGTGCCCGAATCCGATCTCGGTGTAGTATGCTCCACTGACGAGTCTTACTGTGAGGAACCCGGTCGAGGTGCGTCGTGCTAGACAGCTGGCACGACTTGTTGTGATTGAGGAGGTTCACGGTACTCAATCTACACGGAGATCTGGACCTTTAGTGGTTGAGGAGATACCCTAGCCGAGCGAACCGGCAGAGAGACCACCCCGACGTCGTCTGGACAGGGGGAAGCGTGCCCGACTGCCTCCCACTGATTCATCTTCCAGCAGCAGTGGAGGTCCTCCTACACCGAGACGTTCCACCAATGATGTGGGACGCATTAGACGGTCCGATCTCACCGCATTAGAGATGCGGCTGCACACGCACATTGATACCCGGATGGACCAGATCGAGAGAAATATCGATTCCTGGTTTGACCAGATGAAGAAGTGGATGACGGGTCTAGTCGAGAAGATGATGTGTGGCACGTCACGACGGAGTTCACCGATCGTAGATACTCGGAGACGTAGCCCGCCGATTACTGACTTGGCTCGTCCATCCTATGCTGCAGCTGCTGATGACTCGGCTCAACCATCTTCCACATTCCCCGAGCAGCATACCACCATAGCCGAGGCGATAGGGTTGTACCCGGAGCAGTTTCCATACTGCATCGGTGGCTTCTCCGGACAGATGCCCGAGCCGATATACACATATGATGTCATACCCCCTAGCTCGGGTTCAGTCTACACTTCAGCTGCCGAGGACTTGGCTCGAGCATTCGGATTAGATATTCCCCAGTCCGGAGTATCATGTGCGCCGTCGAGCTCCCACGATCCATCGGCGATGTCGTTGCCCGACGTGCAGTATGCTAGCTCGTCGATGCCGGGTGAGATGATCGATGCTCCATATGTGTCGATGCAGGGTTCCACATCTTCTTTTCAACCCGAACAGGTAAGTTTATTGTGTTTTCACTTTAATTTATTATTATTTTATCATGTTCAATTTTAAATTTCTAATTTTACGTTATTAATTTAAAGTTACTCGCGATGGGGCACAGATAGTGATTTTGTGCCCTTGGAGGAGTTCTTTGTAGAAGAACTTCAATTACGAACCTCCACATGAGCTTGTTTATCCAGACGACGAGACATTTCAAAAATTCAAACGCTTTATAAAGATGTCTCGGAATAATTCAGTGAATACCTTCGAGACTAGGTATCCTTTGACTGTTGGATGGTTCAAAGAGATTATGGACTTCAAGCAAGACTACTATTCAGAGGTAAATAACCTATAAAGTCGAGTTTTATTTGACATTACTACTTTTTGGCTTAATTTTCTATAATTCATTTTTTACAGACGGTCGACCTGTATATGATGGCACTTCAGTCGAGATTGATACGTGGAGACCACGTTTATCCCGATCAAACGAATGGGAGAACCGTCATTTGCAACACCGATTATTTTGTAAGTTATTAACTTGTTAATATTTGAATATTACTAATTTTATTATTTGTAAGTTATTAACTAAATAACATTAATTTTGTAGACGAAAATGGAGGGTGAGTATGACGATTACCTCGCGGATATGACGAAAAAAGGGATCCAATTCGAGCGATGGTTTTTGGTTGAGCGGTGGTCATTCGAAATTTGATAAGCCGACAATTTCTCGATCTCGACAGATAGGAGATCTCCTCACCAAACATGGGATTGTGATGTTATTTATCGGTAGGGGTGCTATCATCTCCTCACCATCCGTGTAAGTACACCCGATCCAAGATCCCCCAGTTTTCACATTCACGTACATGTATTCCTCCATCTGCATCAAAATGTATAACAACTTAGCAACTACAGATATTAAAAGACTTGTAAAAACCATTTTAAAAGTATTACCCATTTTACATTTTAAAATGTATTACCCATTTTACATTTTTTTTTATTAAAAGTGGGTAATTTCTACATGTATATTAAGATTTTGGTTATTTTGTACATGCATATTTTGCAAAATGGATAATTTTACCTATTATCACTTTTAAAAATTTATTTCAAATTTGACCATACAAATTCATGCATCTTACATAAAGTCTCGCAATGACAAATCTTTATGTGGGCACATACTAGTTGTTCTTTGAACATATTATCATTATTTTTTGTTTTTTTCTTTAGTTATTACATTTTTCTAGTTAATTTTTGTTGATTAATATCATTATTTCATTTATTAGAGTAATTAATTTATCATGATAACTTTGATTATTTTATTAATGCATTGCTAACTTTTACTTCTTGTAATTTTTCCTTTTCATTAAGTTATTACATTTAATGTTTTAGTTGATTTTTCATATTAAATGTTATTTTGATTTTTTTCGTATTATTCATAATTTAAATGACGTTTTAAAATTATGTACCAATGTTGTCCTTAATTACTCATGAGCATTTTTTTCAAGAAATATTTCAAATTTTATTTAATTTGCAATCGAATCATTACTACCTTATACAACCTATATTATATTGTATTAATTCTATAAGTTTGCCAATTTGTCCTACTTCCCAAAATATATGTTTTCTTCATCTTTTTATTCTTCTTATGTTTCTTTGGAATTGCATTTTGCACCGGATGTTATTACATGTATAATATTATTTCGTCTATTATTTTCTAATTTGTTGGGTGATCATTTCCCTAGAAGTAGAGATGTGATTAAATATATTATTATGAAGTTCTAAATCACCAATTTACTAAATAAATGTGTCAAATTAAAATTTATTTAATACATATGACATTTATGTTAGTTTGATTCTTCCGCTATATATAATAAATAATTAATAAATTTATATCTAACTTATCCTATATATATATTGTTATTCACTCACTATTATTAGTATTAATATTTGATATCTTGACACCTCACTTATGTCTTCTTTACAGCATCATGAATATCAACTACAACTAATCTCTTCGTCATTCCTGCAAAATGTGAACACATGGCGTGCATAAGGATTAGTTTCTTTCAGGTTTCATATGAAAGCAAATTTTAAATTATTCTCATTTATGTAATGCATTGTACATAGGGTTATAAATGAACGGAGCTACTCGAGACTCGGCTCGAAAAAAATTTATTCGGAGTTCGCCTCGTTAGTAACTGAGCCGAGTTCGATCACAAATTTAAACTCGATAATTTTATCAAGCCGAGTTCGAACAAGATATGCTCGACTCATTATGTTCGCGAATATGTTCGAGCTCGTTTGTTTACGAGCAAATTACTCATTCACTACCATTCAAGCTAATAACATAAATTATTAAATATTCACATAATAATATTATACATAGAATTCACATCAAAAAAATAATATCACATGTAAAAATAATTTAAATTCCCATTAAAATATAAATAGTAATAAATTCTATATATGTATAACAGTACTATGTAACCAATATATATAATACGTAGGTGTAACATATTATTAAAATATATATATATATAGTATATTTGAATTTACATATCATTTAAGATTTGATACTGTTGTACTTTACTAGAATATATAATAATATATTTAAATTTACATGTGATTTAAGGTTTGATACTCTACTATGGGCATAATAAATATTTTTGAGCTTTTCACGAGCAAGCTCGAACTTGAGCTTGAAAGTATATTAAACGAGTCGAGGTCGAATTTGAAAATATATCAAACGAGTGAGTTCAAGTTCAAACTCGAAAACAATATCAAATTGAGTAATACACGAGTCGAGATCGAGTCGAGCTCGAACTTAATAGTTAGGTAACTAGACGAGCTCGATCAGCAGGTCGAGTCGAGTTCGAGCACTTTAATATATTAAACGAGGCGAGCCGACTACTATTCGACTCGACTCTGACAAAATTTCATCCCCAATTGGACATGGTCCATACACAACATAAAAAATAGGGAGAAAATTAAAAGTACCCACTCTCCAAACGGTCACTAAACTAAATACCCATTTTCTAATTACACATACTGAAAATACCCACTTTTGACCCATTTGACTTACATCTACCGCTGTACCCTCTCTCCTCTTCTTCCCCAATTTTCAAAATAATCTACCGCCCAGCACCACCACCCCCTCGCCGTGCGCCGCCGCCACCACCCTCTGCCGCCCTCCACCACCAAGCACACTGCACAGCACCACCGTGCCTTGTTTATTGAATTGTAGCAAATACTACCAAGCACGCTGCAGTCCAACACCACCGCGCCACACCACCGCGCCACCAGCTTCTTCCGCCGCGCTCCGCCGCCTCCACCGTTGAAATGGAACACTCCGACGAAGAAATACCCCACGAAATTGAGGTAATTACACTGTATAAATACATATCTACTGCTTCTTCACATCTATGAAATTGGAAATTTGCTGCTTCTTCATATGATAGTATATATATGGTAGATGATTATAGGTTGATTATTTACATGATATACATAATGAGAACATGCACTTACCAAATGTGTACACATCATTTTTGTCATCAGTGTACGTGGAGAGAGAAAAATAGAGTTGGAGATCTCCCACTCTATTAAACGATATAAACTGCTGCATCATCACTCAAATATTCCCACTTATTATCAGAAGAAAAAAATGAAAAACATATCATGATGGGAATATATTGATTGATTGAGATTTTCAGTTTGTGGTTTGATTGGCAACGATCTCTTTACTAAATGTTGCTTGTTCTCCTAAATGTAGGCTAGCTACGCTTTGTCAACATCAATTTCTTGATCCAAATTTTATTATTTTTTGTGTCTTTGTAATTGCTACAAAATTAATAAATAAATGTCAAATAATAACATAAAAAAATGGATACGCTCAATACAATTTTGAAATATGATATGAAGATGTGATTTGATACTCAAAAGATGCATCCCTTTAGAATTGGAGAAAAATAAATAAGTATAAATAAAACTGCTCAAAATAATAACTGCTCATAACTTTGTTTTTATATTATTATATTGATATGATGCATATGAAAAACTAAAAATTAATTAATATTTTTCTAATTAGAAATAGTTTTATTTTAATTTAAATGTTTCTTGTATTATATAAAGATTAAGTATATGCGGATATCATAGAAACTGAGATCAAAACGCATTTGCTAAATCACATGAATACCAAGTGACTTTATTTTTCTCAAATTAAGTTTGAATCATATAAAATGCTATGGAAATATGAAATGTTTGCTCATGTCATATTTTAATGTGCGATGCACTAAGTTTAATATCTGAAGTTAATTGATTGAGATTTTCAGTTTACCTAGCTGATTGAGATTTTCAGTTTACCTAGCACGTTAGCTAAAAATTATATACATAAATGGGTAGTAGTGAAATGAATTGATCTTAATTATATATTTTTGTAATAATAAATGGATTATCTGAGTTTCGACCGAAAAATCCAAATGCTCAAATATACTCCTTGAGATTCGATCTGATGTCTGGATGTTATTAAGCTCAATAAGAGGTATGCGGTCTTAGTAAAAGTAGTTTTAGAACATACATAATTGCATACAAAAATTATAAATGTTTTAATATGCTTAGAAATATTTTTTCCTTTTACAATCTCCTAAAGCATGTCATACATAAATGTACAAGAATGCTTATAGAATGTTGTTTCGACTAAAATTACTCAAGTTGCTCGTAATCTAACGATCGTCAAATAATGATAAGTCAACCCAAGTCGATTATCAAGGAAAGCTAAGCAGGGCAATTTATTTGTCACATAAAGCAAATAAACTTAACACTATAACTACGATTATAACTAGACGAAGAATTGAAATAAAATAAATGCAGGAAAAAATAAAACTCTAATCTATTAAAAATAAGAACATACATATTTAAAGGACATGAATTTAAAGAAGCCATAAAAGATTGAATTTCGAACTAAGGAACAAATAAATTTATCCATTGCACAATCAAGAATTAAGAAAGATTAATATATAAATCAAATCAGGTCATGAATCCACAATGAAGAACAACCAAATCGATGAGGAGAATGTTGCGAATGGCTAATCTACGAAATTGAATTTAAGAACTAAATCAGAAAAGGAAATAAACTAAACTAGTGTTTGGAGTGATCGATCTCGCCGCTAGAAAGTCTTGGAGGCGAGTTGGAAATCTAAAACTAAGATAAGAGATGATAGAATTTGTGTGTGGAGAGTAGTGTGTATATAGATCGTCAGAGTCAGCGCTCGCGTAGGGGTCAACGACCGCTGACTAGGTTGGTTCCATCTTTTTCGCGCGACAATTGAGCCTGGCACGCTTGCCACCCGCGGGGGTCAGCAGCCGCTGACAGATCAGTGGTCGCTGACCCTAGCTCTCTGTCCTCGTTCACTGGCTCTGCCTCTGCTTTTCAGAAAGTCATGGTCAGCGGCCTATGAAGGTACGCGGCCGCTAACCTGACTAGGAATCTCCTCGTTTCCATTTTTCGTATTTCTTCGATCTTTTCGCATTCCGATTCGCACGTTTGGGCCTAAAATCCTTAAAGACAAAATAACACATAATCCGGGACCAAGCTATCATAAAACGCGGAGAAAATTGAGAATGAATATCATGAGAGCACAAGTTTACAAGACCAAAAATAGACTAAACAAATGCATTTTTAATTAAGTACACTATTACTGAGTCCTAAATTATTTCAGATATTATCTAAAGTCTGTAGCGATGGACGTAGAGACATAATTTTTGTTGTTAGGAAGTTTTCTACAAAATGCTTCTACTATGTTATTATATTTTGTTAAGTATATATCGTATGGCGATCTACAACTTTTTACGCATTTTGTTTATGATAGTTATAATCGATGGAAAAATTATTGTGAATCTCAACTTTCAATATCAAAATAAGTAAATAACATTTATTTTAATTTGAACTACAAGTCTAGTTTATTTATGAAATGATTATGTTTGTGAGACAATGGTTGAAATTCGACGGGAATAAATATTTTATAAAAGTATTTGACATTATTTTATTTATTACTATTCATTGTTATATAGACTACTCTTATATATTAAATGTGTATGAAAATCGTTAATTATATAAACTTATTTATAATAAACTCGCAATTGTCCCAAAAATAATTATAAAAATAATATTTCAACACGATCTCATCAACAGCTATCTATTTAAATCAAACTAATATGGTAATAATTATTTAATGATTAGACATGTGACCGTCATAGGTACTAAATCCTTATAGACTCGTCTATTAGTAGTCTCGTACTTATAATTTACTATTTTCTTGAAATAATTTTAATTTTATATATTTGTACTCGTCTTAAAGTTTATAAAAAAAATGATGATTAGGGGTGTAATCGAACCGAACTGAACCGAATCCTGTCAGACTCGTTTCAAAATTTGAAGGCTCGAGTTCGGTTCGAGTTTTGAAAATCAAGCTCGAGTTCGGTTCAATAAATAAAAATCGATCTCGAGTTCAGTTCTAGTTCGGTTCGTTAATTATTCGATTTAATAGTAAATTCGAACCAGAGCTCGAACTTAACTCGAGTTCGTTAAAAATTCAAGTTCGAGTTCGTTAAAAAACTCGTTTATTAAATTATTTTGTCTATATATAGTATATTTTGTATTAATTTGATAAATTCGCGAACTAGTTCGTATATAAAGTTCGCGAACTATTTGAAGCTAGACTCGTTTTTTAAGTTCGTGAATAAACTCTTTAACAAAGTTCGTGAACTATTTGAAGCTCGATTAGTTAAATTATATTCGAACTTGTTCGCGAACTTTTCGAACCAAATACCTTTAGGTTTGAGTTCGGCTCAAAAAATTATTCGAGCTCAGTTCGAGGATCTAGTTCGGTTCGTTAAATAAATGAACGAATTTAAAATGAACTTTTATCGAACCGAGCCCCGAATAGTTTATAAATAGTTTGATTCGCTTATAGCCCTAATGATGATAGTTCTCATTTACATCTTATAAATTATTCATTTATGTCTCGACTTTGTTAATAACAGTGTTATAAATTCGAATATTATAAAATAATTATAATAAATATATAATAATAAATAAAAAACACATATTTGAATATTTTGTATGTAACAGGGAGAGAGTTGTGACGGGCGGGGGGCGAAGGGGTTCATCAAGCTGGTGGAATAAAGTGGTGGAATCGATTGGGGGTGCCGAGGGAAGGTGGTTTCGAGATAAGTTGCGCAGGAGTGTGCGAGATGGAAATTCGATCAAATTTTGGGAGGAGGCTTGGGCGGGGGATCAGCCCCTTAAACAATTGTATTCTAGGCTTTGGTATCTTAGCTCTATACTTGAGGGAAAGATGAAGGATATGAGGGTCTGGGAGCAGGGTGTTTGGAGGTGGCAGTCGCCTTGGAGAAGAGAATTGCATAATAGAGAACAAGTTATGCTCGGGGACTTAATGTCTATTATCATCAATTGTCATCCTTGTGTGGGTGTGGCTGATGATTGGTGTTGGGGAGATGGCTAATTCACGACCAAGAAGGCGTACCAAGAGCTGATTACAAACATTGTGTAGACTGGCCAGACGAGCGGTGACCGAGGCAGGTTCCGAAGGATTTGGAATTCGATTGCACCTCTTAAGGCTCAGATTATGGCGTGGTGAATCTTGAGGAATCGTCTTCCTGCTTGCGACAAATTGGTTAAGTTTATCAATCTTCCCGAACCGCAACAGATGTGCAAATAGTGCAATCAAGTTGAGGAATCTACATCTCATTTCTTTTTGAGGTGTAGAGAGTCTTCGACCATCTGGTGCATGATTATTGAATGGATCGGGACTTCGTGGGTTTCCCCAGATAACATTGCGGCTCATATTGAGAGTTTCTCTAGTTTGTTGGGGGTGGTGCTTTGACGAAGATTATAGGTGGTTTGTGGGTGTGTGTGGTCTGGGTGCTGTGGAAATGGATAAATGTTGTGCTTCACGAATCATGGCAGTGGGATCGTGGGAGAATGGAGGAAGAAATTAAGTGTTAGTTTTGGAATTGGTGTTATGTGAGAGGAAAAGTCACCAATCCTTCTTGTAGTTATTCTATCTGGGCTAACAATTATTTGGCTAATAATTGGCTTTGCTTGTAATCTTATTCTGATGAGATACTCCTTGCATCTCATCTGTTGTTTCTTTTAATGATACTTCCTTTTTCCGAGCAAAAAAAAAATATTTATACAAACTAACGAAATCATTTGAAATCTATTTATGCATACTCATTTTAAAGTCGATAAAAATGTAGTCTTACTATTCGTTCTTGTCCATTAATTATTCGCCCATATTCAATCTCATATAAAAACAAACTCAAATTATATGAACTCATTCTTTTATATTGATATATACATCCCTGATATGATTAAAAATTAAATATATATACTTGTCCTTGTTTCAAATATAATTTTAACCATAAATTTGTATTTTTTTTCTCGTCCTAAATATGAGTGATAATTTGAGACCAGGACTTCGGACTTTTCCGGCCTGATCTGAGACACAACGGGATTTGGATCATCGAGTTCCGAAATTTTGATTGGGACTTGAATTTTGAAAATTTTAGGGACTCAAAAGTTCAGAATCTTGATTGGGACTCCCGAATTCCGATCGGGACTCCCGATTTCCCAATTCTCTAAGTAATTTTAATTATAAATTTAATTTTTAAATTTAAAATTATATTATGAAATTAAATAAAATTGTTGATTATAAATTTAATTTTACTAAATTTGAGAAATTTTGGTCTCATCGGGACATTCGGGATTATTCGAAACATTTGTATTAGCATTGTGATAAAAAATTTAATTTTGGGACACATAAGTTTCGAAGTCCCGAACATGGTCGGGACTATAAAATTGATTATTTTTAGGATCGAGACTTTGAGACGTGTACTCAATTCCGTCTTGATTCTCACACATAGTCATAAATCATATATTATTATCTCTAACTCGTATTTATTCAAAAAATATTACTTATTATTTAAATATGTAGATTACCATCTTATCGAGTGACATGGTGATGATATATTATATGCTAATGAGTAACTCAGTATATAAAAAATTTACTTCAATTTCACTCTAATGATGATATACGTGAATTTGCAGTCAAAATTATCAATTTGATTGAAGTTTTAATTAGGTATCAAAATATATGTTTTTAATATTCATGAAAATAATACTTAAATATAAATTAATATATTATTTATATAGAAATAAGAAGATTATATAGCATTCTATATCTATACATTATTATTTTAATAAAAAATATAATTATTTATTTTTTTATATATACCAAAAAAATACATGTATATAGCCCGAATAGTAAGACAATTAATTATATATTATAATTGTTTTAATGTCATCTCGATAAATTTTTGTGAAATTTTATCATCAAATGAAGATATTTTAGTAAAATTATTTTAGTTATTTAAAAAGAAATGAATTATATAACCGCATCACATATAAGATGATATAGAAAAGAAGATAGATATATATAAAAAGTTGACGTGCAATGAATGAGATAAAATGAAGTATTTATAAATAAAATTAATAAAAAGAAATTCAATTTTTGTAAATGAAAAGATAGGAGTCCGAACCAAACATTCCACACTGCAGGCTCCCATCTGATATGGACTCGTGAGCCCAGACTCAAATGGAAGACTGCCTCTCAAGCTTTTGCCCTCCGCAGTGCTAAATTCGCGCGGTTGCGAGCTTTTGGACAGCAAGCCTCTACACGAGAACTCGCATTCGGCATGCTCTTAGTTCAATAAACTATGTCGAAAATTGAAAATTTAGAATCTATATATATATTAAAGCAGAATCATTCCAATGCAATTTCCCGTCCAAATTATTCTTAATCCCGCCTAAAGTTGCATGTGCCATGCATAATTACTTTTGTTTTTTTATTGCTCACACAACACTAATATTTTCATTGAGAAACGTTTCGTCTTTTCAATGCAAATGTGTACTGTAGTTACATTTTTTATGGAGTACCTTTTATCTTCCCAAGAAAGTAATATACTATTCCCAATATAATATTATAATTATATTTTTTATAGATATATCATGTCATGCCCAAATGAAGGCTCACAAATGCAGTGCGTTGCTGCCATGCGGTTTCAACAATTTATTGGGTGTCAGTAACACTTTTCATTTATTTAATAAAATCTGAAAGCTCGAGAGTGATGATAGCAATGGCAGATTGTAAGATTGGGTAACCGGTACTTGAAGCGTTTGAAGCAGCGGGGTATTTATATGTCTCTCATAGGATGTATCCGTTGTGAGATAGAGCTTCATTTGAATTCTTCCCGTTGGAGTCTTCGTCCTTTTTGGCATTTTTGGTGTCTGCAACAAGATACAGTTTCACCTACTGAGATCTTTTCCTAAAATGGTAACTCCTATAGAGTAGCTTGGAACTCAATGCAGAATCTTCAGATATGAACTCCTATAAACTGAACTCCTTAACAAGTGAGTTCTAAACAAAGACTAAGACTTCAGTTTTGGACTTATTATATCTTTCAGGGGAGGTTTTGGGATCTGAATCAACAATGATAATAAACAATATCATATTTCAAAGCAAAGCAGTATTGGAAATAAAATTTAAAAACCATATTTTTATATATTATATAATTAAAAAGAAAGCAGTATAAAAAAAATAATAATAAAAACATCCTATATTATATAATTAAAAAGTAAAACAATATCAAAAATAAAATAATAAGAAAATAAAATAAAATAATAAGAAAAGAAATCTTATATTATCTCTTACTAAAATAATATAATATGTTTGACATTTTATGCAAATAGATAATATTTTTTGGATAAAATTTCATTAATTTCATTTTATTAAATAAATAATAAAAAATTATCACAACGACTACAAATATGTTAGAAAATATCCGTTGGAAAGATGCAAATGAACTTCATTTGGCAATTAAAATTTATTATCCAACATTTAATACGACATAAGCCATGTGCATCATAAATTTTCTAATTATGCTAACTGACGGCTTAATTTTATTTCATTGTCAACATATGGTTCACACATTCAACCATAACTCATGAATCATATATGCATTGTATATATTTTATATAAATTAATAATATAAAATATTATCGTTCTATAATATAGTACTATTATTTTGAGAAAGTGTTTATTATCGTTTAAATATTTAACACATAAACTTGACATTTTACTATTATAGTTTATTAAAAAAGTTCAACAAATAAGAATGTGTATAATACACATTAAAATATATAAATAGTTACATCTAATTTCATGTTCTTATTATGGTAATACAAAAACTTAACATTTAAATTTCTATTTTTTTTACGGAATGCAAACATGTTAATAAATAATTGAGGTGGATTATGGAACATAACTATGGAAGTTAAATAGAATAGAAAAAAATTATGGTTATAATATCACTATCAAACACTTTAATTGGCAATTAGAATTTCTTATCTAACATGGAATATGATATAAACATGTCCATATATCATAAATTTTCTAATTCATGAATCATCAATGCTTTGTCATTATTTTATATATATCAACGAATTATTTAATTGACTATTTCATTGTAATAAAATATGAACACTTTTGTCTTTACTTTATATTTAAATTAGTTATATAAAACATTTATATTGAACGACACATTAGATTGTTAAAAGTATAATACATAAAACATAACCTTTTTCTTTGATTAATATCATATTATAAATTATATATACAATTTTCATATCATTTCATGATTTTTTTTTATCATGGTAATGCTAAAATTAAAATTTAAAATTTTATTTTTATTACAGAAAATTTCAAATCTCCGCCACAAAAATTCCCACGGTACAACTTGGATTCATATGACTCTCTTTCCGACTCAACATCTCAAAGACGGTCATTGTCATTGCTCTTCAAAGATATAACAAATAGTAAGTGAAAATTTTATTTTGTTAAATGATTATTATTCCCAAACCTAATTGTTTAAATAAAATATAATAACTACTATAATATTGTTTACAGTATGTGAAACAAGATCATTTATTATTGATGGACCGTTGAACATTGAAAGGGAGAAATCTACTATTGTAGATCATAATTGCATTGCAACTAACGTTAATGGAGAAATTAATGCAACTAACGTCAATAGAGAGATAATAAATATAGATGATGGTAAGTCTATAATTTAACATTTTAAGTGTTTGTATTTCCAACAATTAAAGAAGATATACTTCATTTTATCTTGATTTACATTTGTTATTAATATTTTCTATTTTGTAGATTTACCAGCCATCGACATTGTTACCCCTTCAAATATTGATTTAAATTTATATGATGGTGAGCATTAATTTTAATAAATATATAAATTGTATATTATTAACTCTAACTTAATTTATTTGATATTTTTTTATTATAGGTGGTGATGATTTTGAATATATGTCTCCACGTGGCACAAGTGGTATTTCATTATAATTATAAATACTTTTGATGATATTTTTTTTAAAATTTTATATTACTATTATTTATGAAAAATGCATCTTTCATGGATTGCAGAATATTGGGATATAGGTGATCCAATACATACTTGTGAATTTTGCGGAGTTTTGTTTTGGTATGAGGAAAGATTGAGAAAACATTTGAATACACAAAATCCTAAGTATTCTGCATGTTGCTTGAGTGGAAAAATTCAACTTCCCAAAATGAAAGATCCCCCTAAAGTTTTGCAAGACTTTATGTTTGGTGGAGATGCAAAGAGCAAACATTTTAATGAAAATATTCGATCATATAATAATATGTTTTGTTTCACTTCCATGGGAGGAAAGCTAGATTCAACTTTAAATAATGGAAAGTCGCCGCCAGTATTCCAAATGCATGGTCAAAATTACCATTTGATTGGAAGTTTGATGCCAACAGCAGGGGAACCACCCAAATTTGCCCAACTATATATCTATGATACCGAAAATGAAATTTCAAATAGGCTACTCTCTGTTCGGTAGGTCTTGCTGATTTAATATTGCTACGAGTTATTCAATAAAAATATTTCTATATTAATATTAATACTTCTGCATCGTTATTTGTTGTAGACAAAAGAACGACATAAATCAACTGCATGCTGAGATTGTAGCGAAGATTAAAGATATGTTGGATGAGAACAATGTTTTGGTAAAGTCATTTCGAATGGCAAAGGAAAAATTTGTGGAAAATGGGACATCACAAATAAGGTTAAGACTAATTGGGAAAAGAGGACAAGATGCAAGAAGATACAATCTTCCTTCCGTATCTGAGGTGGCTGCTTTAGTTGTTGGAGATTTTGATTAGTCACTAGCCGAAAGAGATATAATTGTTGAAACACAATCGGGCCAGTTAAAACGCATAAGTGAGTTACATGCATCTTACCTTGCTTTGCAATATCCGTTGTTATTTCCGTATGGCGAGGATGGATATAGAGAAGACATTCTTTTTTCAGAATCAAAGAAATCTTCTAATGACAAAAGAATGAAAGTAAGCTTGAGAGAGTTTTTTGCTTATAGATTGCATGACAAGAAAGAGGAAGTGTCCATCATTTTGTCATCAAAGAGGTTGTTTCAACAATTTGTTGTTGATGCATACACAATGATAGAATCGAGCAGACTATCATATGTGCGTCACCATCAAAAGCAATTACGTTCAGAGATGTACAAGGGTTTAACAGAAGCACTCTTAAGGGGTGAAACAGATCCAACTAGGCATGGAAAACGTGTAATTTTGCCTTCATCCTTCACTGGTGGTGCTCGATACATGATACAAAATTATCAAGATGCTATGGCCATTTGTAGATGGATAGGGTACCCAGATTTGTTCATTACATTTACTTGCAATCCAAAATGGCCCGAAATTATTAGATATGTTGAAAGTAAAGGTTTGAAATCTGAGGATCGTCCTGATATCATTGCTCGTGTCTTTAAGATCAAATTGGATAGTCTAATCAAAGACTTGCAAAAGAAGAATTTTTTTGGCAAAGTCGAAGCAGGTATGATTATTTTATTTGTGAATATAATTTTATAAAGTTTTATATTTGCCTAAGTTATTAAGTATTTTTTAACTTTTATTTTTATTTTTAATATTTCAGTTGTTTACACCATTGAGTTTCAAAAACGAGGCCTTCCCCATGCTCGTATCTTGCTTTTTCTGGATAAAGAAGATAAACAAAAGTCTGCCGAAGCTATTGACAAAATCATATCAGCAGAAATTCCTGATAAAGAATCTGACCCAGAATACTACAAAGTAGTACAAGATTTTATGATACATGGTCCATGCGGTGTCGCAAACAAAAATTCTCCATGTATGTCGAATAGTCGTTGTACAAAGTACTTTCCAAAGAAGTTTCTTGAAACTACGTCTACTGATGAAGATGGATATCCTATTTATAGATGTCGTGATAATGGTAGAGTTGTTGTAAAAAATGGAGTAACTTTGGATAATAGATATGTTGTACCACACAATCGAAACCTTCTTCTAAAGTATGGTGCTCATATAAATGTTGAGTGGTGCAACCAATCTCGATCAATAAAGTACTTATTCAAGTACATAAACAAAGGACATGATCGTGTTACCGCATCATTTTATGAAACCAATGGAGATGGAGAAGGACAAAAAGAGTGTGATGAAGTGAAGATGTATTACGATTGTAGATACATTTCTCCATGTGAAGCAGCTTGGAGAATTTTTGGTTTTGATATTCAATATAGAGATCCTCCTGTTGAGCGACTGAGCTTCCATCTACCAGAAGAACAAAATGTAATATTCTCATAATTGGATCCACTAAAGGTTGTGCTCGATCGACCGACTGTTAAACAAAGTATGTTCTTAGCTTGGATGGAAGCGAACAAGAAATACCCTGAAGCAAGAGAACTTACTTATGTTGAATTTCCAACAAAGTTTGTTTGGAAAAAAGATACTCGGGAGTTGGGGCAGAAAAGATTCGTAATTGGAAGAATACATTATATACCACCTGGTTCTGGCAAGCGATATTACTTAAGATGTCTATTGAATGTTGTTAGGGGTCCAAGAAGTTATGAGGAAATAAGATGCATCAATGGAGTTCAATATGATGGAGAAGCAACCATTGATATTCCAGAAGACATTTTGCTTAAGTATGATGAGAATCCTATTGCTGCCATTGTTGACTACATTTATGAATCAAATAACAAAATCGTCGATACTGCGTCTTATTTACAAGAACGTGCAGTTCTAGCGCCAACTTTAGATGTAGTCGAGTCTATCAACCAACATATGATTTCATTGAATGAAAGTGAGGGTCAATCATACTTGAGCTCAGACACTACATGCAAAGCGGAATCAAATGATTCTTTATTCCAAGATATCCACACACCAGAATTCTTGAATAGCCTTAGATGTTCTGGTATTCCTAATCACGAATTAATTTTGAAAGTCGGAACTCCAGTTATGCTTCTTAGGAATATAGATCATGCTAATGGTTTATGCAATGGAACTAGATTGGTTATTACAAGACTTGGCAGTCATGTAATAGAAGCAAAAGTTCTCACTGGTCAAAATGCGGGATATAAAGTATTGATTCCAAGAATGTCACTGACTCCATCAGATCCCAAATTGTCGTTCAAGTTTCAACGACGACAATTTCCTCTCATTGTCTCTTATGCTATGACTATTAACAAAAGTCAAGGTCAATCATTAAACCGTGTTGGATTGTTTTTGAAAAAAATCAATTTTTAGTCATGGTCAATTGTATGTAGCTATGTCACGAGCCACAAGTAGAAAATGATTGAAAATTTTAGTTTGTAGGGATGGTGAGGAAGATAGTATATCTACTAAAAATGTTGTGTACAAAGAAGTTTTTCGAAATTTATAATAAATTTTCTTTTTTGCATGTATATTTACATTCTTGCATTAATCTTTTAAAAAATAAATATTGTCCGCGCATCGCGCGGGTATAACACTAGTTAATGTTAAAAAAAGTGCACATACAAAATTCGAGACAATTTAACCTGAAATCGAGTGAGTTGGCGCGCTTAACAGACAGTGGCATCCCTAATTGCAGCAGTCTGAGTGCGTGTTGTGAATTCCCAAGTCCACCGACGCCACAAACAACAAACACTATAACAGAGAGCCTTCTTCTCTCTCGCCATCAATTCTTCATCACATTCTTCTTCTTTCATATAACTAAATTCCCATTCATTTCACTCACATTTCCCTTCTTCTCAATCCTACACAGATGGAGGGTTCCAGATTCAAATCATACAACAAGCAAACATCAATTCAAGCTGACACCACATCCACATACGGCTACTACCCCTCCAGTTTCGGCGATAACAACAATGTACTTGAACCCAATCACAAGCCCAACTCAAACCCTAGCGGCATGCAAGATCTGAGGTGCTACAGCGCGTCCTACGCTTCGTCCTCCTCCGCCGCGCAGAACAATGGGCAGCTCGACATCGTGGTGGCGGGCGGCGCGGGAGAGCAGTGGAAATTCAAGAAGGGGAAATCAACAAATGGGGTGGAATCGAGAAATTGGCCCCTCACTGATCCAGAGCTGCAGAGGAAGAAGAGGGTTGCTAGCTACAAGGCGTATACAGTTGAGGGGAAAGTGAAGGGATCGTTCAAGAAGAGTTTTAGGTGGCTCAAGGAGAGGTATACATTGATGATCTATGGTTATAGGTGATATATATATCATTCTATTTACATATATAATTATACTTCTGTTGCTATCTCTGTATGCCATATATGGCATTTGTTGGATTTTGGGTTTTGATTGGTGATTAACCTCCATTTTGGAGTGATTTATTTATATTAATATAATACATTGTCAAATGGATCGTTGCAGAGAATATTTGGCTGATCAAGTATTCTTTAAGAATGGTGGATTGTTGTTACTTTCTTTATCCGAACATTATGTGATAAATAACCAAGAATCTTTTTGGCTTGAAAAAGGAAAACCCCCAACAAGTATGGATTTTGAATAGATGAATCTTGGTAGCTTTGGATGATCATGAATGCTTTGAGTCAGAAGTTACTACCAATTCTAAGTTGCTTTAGTTAGTCTATTCTCTCTGGTATGATTTGCTTTAACATGTGATAATTGAAGGTGGTGTTGTATCTCTTTGAATGGAAAGTTAGGTCCTTATTCAACTACATTCTCATAGTTTTGTGTAATAAATCTAAATTAGTTCTTGGTTGCCTTTTGCTTCCGTATGGGAAATCATACATGATTGATCATGTATGTTTATCATCCACCACAAACGGTTCACTTCAAGCAGAGCAAACAATAAAGTTACTTGTTGAGATGGATTACAAATATAATATTCTTAGTCATCATGTATATACATCCCATTTATTACATAAATTTTACCAGACAACATATACATTAGTAGCTTGAGAAGATGAGCCTTGTCAAGAGTAGTTGTTTTCGCATTTCTTGAAAAGAAAAGGATATTGTTATTATACCTCTTATTTTTTTCGAATGACTTGTTACGGTTACCGATGCCGTAAGAAAAAGGTTCCACAACAATTTTCTACAACATATAAAATATGTATGAGAAATCTTAATAAAATTATTGTATGATATCTTCATGACACCCTACCTCTATCTATGATTTGTCGTATAATTATTGAGTTTGAGTTTAACTCCTGCATTAATCGATAATAGTGTTCTCGAGTTTGAGCTCGGTTCAGCTCATTTGATATATCCTGCATTATTCGATAATAGTGTTCTCGAGTTTGAGTTCGGTTCAGCTCGTTTGATATTTATATTAACGGTTTTCAAGCTCGAAGTTGTTAAAAGCTCAAAATTGTGTTCTTGCATCTTCATAACTTGTTATTCGAGTTTGGCTAAGTTCAGATCCGAGTTAATTTATTTTATTTTATTGTAGCAAAATATCTATTTTTGAGCTCGAGGTTCAAGTTTTGGCTTGTTGAAGACTTGCAAATATGCTCGGGTAATATGTTCGTGAACAAATAAATTATAACATGTTTGCAAACTTAACGAACCAAGTATTGTTTTCTCAAGCTCAAACTTGATTCGTTTACCAATTAATCCAAGTTGGTGAGTTCTAAATGAATTTTTTCGAATCGATCTCAAATACTTCACGATTATCTTTGTTCCTTTACATGCCTATCACATTACAAACTCAAGACCAAATTCTTACACATCCATTACGCTTTCGTGGTGCAAATTTTTAGTTCTTATTTTTACTGACCGGATAAACAAAACCCTTTTTTCTTTTGATAAAACACCACCCACAACTATATTTTTGTCCCTTCAAAAAATAATGAAAAGGAAATTAAAAAGGTAAAAAAGTATCTTAAAATTAAGAAGAATATAAACATTAAAATGGAAAGACAACGTATTTTTTCTTCATCAGCTCAACAAATATAAGATATTTTTTTATTTTATTTTTATAAAATCAAATAGATTCACCATTCATACATGATTTTCTTTAAGTCTTTTTAGGATAAAATTGGAATTGGCACAAGGAAGATTAGCATGGCTCCTGTGCAAAGATGACACAACATGCATATTGTCCTCATTTTTTCTATGTTAGATAGTTTTTTAAAGATAATTAAATTAAAATATATATTTTTTAGTCTAGTTAGAAAGATTACTAGCCATAAAAGAAAATAAGAAAATGTGGAATATGGATTCACTTTCATCCATAAAATTTTGAATGTATAAAATCATTAGCTATTGATATCAAAATTTGCAAATATTCTCAAACAAGACCAAAAAAAATAAAAATAGAATGGAGCTATCAATATTATTGATTGTAAAATTAAGTAACACCAGCCTCTACTTTATTCAGATAAGTGGTATAGAGTACAAACATTAATGCAGAAACGATGAAACGAAAATGTACAACACTTCCCGTAACTTGAATTCTGTTGATTAACAAACAAAAAATAAAGCCATGCAGACTAAAAATCATTAACTTGTAACTGTCAAAAGTAGCCAAAACTGAAAAAAGGAAGACTTGGCATGATATGTTGTTGTAAATGGGACATTTACAAACTTATGAATTGAATAAAGATTTGTAGTTAGTTCCTTCCTTTCTTCCTCAGTGAGCTGCAGCTATGGGAGTCCTTGGACTAGGCAATCCCATGTACGAAACTCTCGGAGAAAGTCGAAGCTTTGGACTAGGACGGGGGGATGGGATCGGCCCGTAGTTGGCGAGACCCCCATTAACCACCCTAGGTGAGAGATTGACTTGTTCGAGTGCTCGTGTTTGCAGCTCCGTGGGGTACTCCCTCACGCACCCGATCCTCGGCCCGGCCCCCGTGCTCCACTTGCACGACATGCGCTGTGCAAAGTTGTACCCGAGCTGCTTATCCACTTCTGGCTCCATGGATGGAACACCTTCGACGTGTGCGGTAGCATTTTCTTGTTGATTGAGGTTGTTCTGTAACGTGTTCCTCGGAATTGACCCCTCTTGGGCGTCACCTCTTAGAGGAGGAAGGTCATCATCAGTCGCACATCTCTGCATCGATACATCAAACACCAAAGCTTAGTATCTAATCACACCATCATCATAATCATGTTTTAATTCAACATTTGGCCTTAAAGATTTACCTTAACATCTTTAAGATCGATAGAGTGCTCCTCGAGGAAGCTAATGAACTCTCTGAAGTTCTCTTCTGTGGGAAGATAGTGACCACTGTAAGGCCAGATTGCCTGCAATTTTCAGCACCATAGTTAGATTACGTGAAAAATTGCGGTGTCTTAACTACATACATTGTGTTAGTTCTTTTAACAACTATGTATGTATGTATACCTCAAGAACACCTCCATGGGCCACCAATCTTCCTGCTGCTGTAATTGCTCCTCCAGCTAGGAAACTCGAGTGCTGGAAAAGACCCTTCTTTTTCTGCCCGATGTACAAAGTTCTTGTCGTGCTAAGAACGAATATCCATTTTGATCCCTCAACGGTTTCCACCAACATACCACTAGCTTTGTACATAAGCCTCCCATCTTCAACCACGACCTCGTATGATTCCCTCTCCTTCTGTTAAAAAGGAGTACCAAAGATATGGTTGAATGAGTGAGTATGAGACCATTGGATTTCAAATGCATGCTTTTCAGTTATGTTTGTTTTGAGGATTACTCGACGATGAGAGACTTACTGGTCCTAGATACATGATGCATTGCTTCTGCAAACTGCTCCTCGGGCATTTCTCGAGATTCACTTCCTTCCCGTCTCCGACATCCAACCAGTAGAAGAAAGGCTGTGGACTTTCGCTCTTGAACCACACGTCATAATAGAGGTGCAAGTTGTGTCCATAACGATGGCGCGGATCAATCTGCATAGAAATCATTGGATGCAAAAGAACATCAGTTGTGATATCAGAAGCCTAACTCTGCAATATTATGATGTGGGAGTCATCCTTTTCTTTAAACTAATATTCCTCAATTTAATCCATTCAATGTTGTTACATGTATTCACTATATCCAAAGGACACCAATTTAGGAGAAACAGATAACAACACTAGAATTTGATAGATTCATATTGAGAACGTTTATTAACAAAACAATGGAAAATCATAGATGTCAAGATCAAGACTTACAGCTTCAAGCCAGTGCTGAAGTGCCAGTTTTTGAGCCTTTTCATCCTTAGACAATCCCTTTCCCACCTGCAAACATCCAAACAATCAGCTCCAATCCAAAAAAAAAAAAAGAATGATCCAAACACAACAAAAGAATGTCACTAAAAAAGTCAAAACATATGCTATATTTGGAAATCCAACCTTGGCTGCTCTGGTTCGTGCTCTAGCCCATCGAGAAATAGCAGTTTCCGGCTTCTCGACATTGAAGAACGACACGGAGCTCCGTTTTAAGGCTGCAAAGTCCAAGGCCTTCCACCTATACACATCATCAGAGAAGACCAGATTAGTTCAAAAATGATCAAACACCAGAAATATGAGAGAAAACAAGAAATGAGTAAAGTGATGAAGAAACAAACCATAGCTCCTCCACAACAACTGCACAATCAGCAAGGTTTCGCCTCGTTCGGTAGCTCTTGTACACCTTCTGAAGCTTCACTGCAGCAGCATCAAGCTCACTAACGGGGCGTGGGGAGAACATTATAGCAGGCTCAGGGAGATCTATAGCAGAAACGGAGTTAGTACTATGAGCCTCAGCTGCATCATCACTGCCTTCAGATTTCTTCATGCCCTCAAGTAAGTAGTCCTTGAATGAGAGTGAGGTTTCAAGAACCAGTTTCACAGGCTCACAGTTCCTTAATTTAATCGAATTCTTCCTGCTCATGGTGTTCAGCCCTTTTGTTATGGTCATTGCTGCCTTCCCAAAACTGTTGCTTCTTAGATTTTGCACCTGATTCTTGCCACCCCCAAATTCAACCCCAACAGCCAAACTAAAAAGTCTATGTGCCACAGTTTCTTGCCAAGCTGATACAAGTACTGAAAGAGATAATCCCATCTAATTGTAGTCCCCACCTGCAATAAGTGTCTGATAAGCACATGCCAACAACAAGATTCAACCAAATTCATGTACATGTAATAACTACACAAAAAATCATCACAAATTCACAACCCAACTTGTATCCTCATCTCAAACACAAGAAAAAACTAGTCTTTGCAGTTAAACAACAATCACTCACCAAAAATGAAAAACCCTTTGGTTATATTCTTGAAGTCCCTTTGGTGTCAGAAGGTTTGAATGTCTTTGAATATGTCAGTATCTCTTTTTGTGATATGGGTATGCAGTTATGATGCAAACCTACCCCTATATATACGTTTAGGAAAATTGGAATTGAATAATAGAGTCTAAGTAAACCTTCAAATACGAATGAGCACGCGTACAAAAGGGGGACTCTTTGAATACTTTGTGAAGTATGAGAATTGGACAGTGAGAAGTTTCTGTATATTTTCTTGAGATGGGAATGCGGAAAATGGTGGGTCTGATTCAAAGATTTCTACCCACTTTCAAAACCACGAGGTTTGAGGAATTCAAAGACTCAGATTTTTCAAGCACCTTTTCTTTTTCCCTTTTTTCTTTAGAATGGAAAAAGTGTTTGTTGCTGATCCCTCTGCAAGCACTCACACCGAAATATGGAGAAACATTTCAAAGCAGACTGTATGTATATATACACATATAGATATAGTGTGTGTGTTTTTGGGGAGATGGTCAAAGAAGTAAGCCTTACGAGGCTGCTTCCATGAAGAGTCGACAAAGAAAATGTTGTAAGAGAGTAGTGTTGGTTGATGTTTGGAAAAATGCAATGAAGGTCAACCAACAATTTTGTCTACTTGTAATTAAAATGAATTATTATTCCAATGACTGAAGCAAACGCGCCAACACCAAACAACGACCTTGAGGTTTTGGTTTGTGTTTTTAATTTTATGTTAATTGTGAAACATACCCAATTCTTTAAATGTATATAAAGAAAATACTCATTTCTTAAAGTATATATAAAATATATCCACTTTTTGACTTTATCACTATATTGATTAGGTGGTCTAATTGAAGTCATTTTTTACAATATTTTAAGATAATAATCTCATACTCCCTATTTTATTAGGTAGAAATTATATACCGCTCACATAGGAAGAAATATCGTTTGCTTAATTACATGCGGTAGTTATTATTTATCAGTTATTTACGTGCGGTATTTGTGTTTCTAAGCCTAATAGACACTTTTGTAACATAATACATCAATACCGCTCGTTTAAGAGCAAATATCACTGGTACTCCACACCAGCGGTATTTGCAACGGTAGATCCGTTACGAGCGGTATTGATATCAGTGTGTAGATCTGCTTTTTTCATGCAAGAATATATGAATATTATATTTTTTTTTCCATGTAAGAGGCGAGGATGGTGGAGTCAGCGCCTAAAAAAATGGCGAATGATGTGGAGGGAGGGAGGAAGAAGACAGCAGATGGTGAAAGAGAGATGAAGTTAATGCGGTAGATAGGGAGAGAGAAAAGAAATTGGGAAAGAGAGAGGAAAGAGATCGGGAAAGAGAAAAGAAAAACTGAAAAAAACCAACAAATATAGCTAATCTTTTAACACTGTGGATATTATATAATTATCTAAATAAAAATGTAATTACATATTTGAAAACATAAAAATATATAGGTATTTACTGCGTAAATACCGCTCGCTAAATAGCTTCAACGTGCATCTACCGCGTGCACTACCATTCCGGCGGTAGATGCGCATAAGCCAACGGTATTGGCCCTACCACATTCAAATATGATTTATAACATACATGGAGAGGCTGTAGTGGGGAAGAGGAGTATGCAGTAGGTGTTGGGGGGAGGGGGTGGTGAGAGGAGAGAGGAGAGAGATAGAGTAGTCGTGTGGGTTGGAGAGAGGAGAGAGATAGAGTAGTTGTATGAGGAATTTCAAAAAGTGGCTATTTTCTTTATGTATATTTAACTTTGGGTATTTTCAACATACACATTTTGATAATTGGGTATTATTCATTTTCTCCCTTTAATTTTTGGGTACAAGTCATCTCACATCATGAGTAACAAATGACCGAGGACTATATGAATATGAGGTAACAAATGACCGAGGACTATATGAATATGAGGTCTAAGTTTCGACGGTGAAACGAACAAAACTTATCGCTTTGTTGTGACGTATGGACTCCGATCTCAAATTCATTTGACTGTTTTATTACTTTTCAATTAATTTATGTTATTTGATTTTAATTTCATTTACTTCATAGTTAACATAGATTTAGATATTTCCCTATTCTATTATATATATCATATCTTATTAGGTTTAGAGTTGGTTAAAATTTATTTAGTTCTATAAATACTATGTGTACAACACTTTTCATATTCATGCAATGCAATACAATACAATTTCGTTTTTTTTCCTTTCCTATACAAATAACATTTTCTTCTACATTAATTGTTCCTTGTCATTACACTTTAATAATTCCAATATACAAATAGGATTCGAACCTAAAACCTATTGTCTCGAGCATTAACCGCACTACTATTAAACCAACACACGCACGTTTAAAAAAAAAAAATTTATTTAGTGAAGTTTATTCGGTCAAGGGTGAGGTGGGATGGGTAATGAGTCTCATACTTTGTTGTAGCACATTGTCTTGATAGATTAAAGAAACTACAAATTTTCACTTTTGAAAATTTTGAATTTCTTTTTATACATGCATAATGTGAACAGGTGAAACTTTTTGATCAATTTATAAATGATCATAAGATATACTATAATTAAATTATTTTTAATTTATTAATATTTAATTTGAATTTTTTAGCATTGAATAAATAAGTCTTAATAACACAATAAATAAAGTAACAAGTAACTGAGTAAGGTTAGCGTACGGGTCGAAATTAGCATACCGCAACCAATCCACTCCAAAATGTATTATTATACATTAAATGAGGTGGCTGAATATTTATTTTTAGAAAGAAAATCAAACACTACACTATAGTCTCTATTGCAAGTTGTTTATATTTATTTACAATTGCAACTACACTAGCTAGAGTCGTTGTTCCTTTTCTTTTTCTTTTATTAATATTGATCGCTAGTTAATGATTCTATATACCAAATTTATGAAAGAAAAAAAAAGTAAATAGTGTTCATGTTGATTAAATTAATAAATATATAAGTGCCACCATATTGTTATATATAAATATCTGCATTTCCAACATTAATATTTGCCCTGCTTTTTAGCTTGGATTGTCCTATAAAGACATTATTATTATTATTATATATAAACAATAATTGAGATAATTGATGATATATTGTATCTCAAGAATGGAGAACGTACTAAGCTCGTATTGCTTTACTCTTTAATTAGAATATGTTCTGATAGATTATGTATATTCTTTCACACACAAATTGAAACTAGGGACACAATAACAAATAATTAATGTTTATTTTAAAATATTCACTTTAAATTTTATGCTTCTGAATCTGCAGCTAAACTTATTTTGTAAGGCACACATATCAATAAACATTTTTTTCTTTCAAATAGTGGAAAATATTGACCGAATAAAAGTTTTGTTATTTCTTCATGAGTTTTTAAATACATATATTTTGGGTGCACTATTGACGTATAATAAAAAAAATTGTAGTTATCGGGAGGCGTATTAAATGTTTGTAAAGATAAAATTTACCTAAAGTATGAAATACCCTTTTCTGCACCAAGATCTTTTTGAAAAATAATGTGTTAAATTATTTAAATTAAGTGTACAAGTTAAAAGCTAATTTATATATAAATTTTCTCTCTTAAAATATAAAATTTGTTATTTTGTAACATTTTTAAATATTTTTAAACAATAAATCTAGAACTATTTATTTTCATTTTTTATATGAAATTTATCTTCGTGATGTTAATTTATTAATTAGGTATAGTATAATATTTATTAAATATAAAATAATAAAATAAATAATATAATATAATATAAATTTAACAATAATTCTTTAATTAATATTTATTTATAAAAAATAATGTAATTTAAGGGTTTGATTAGTTATAAATTTCGTAAAAGAAAATTAATTATATTTATTAATCAAAATATAAATGATTTATATTTATTTTTAATTAATATAAATAGATATATATTTAGTATAATATATATACATATACATCGCTGCTCCATAATATTCCAGTCTAGAGATTAGACAAAGTCAAAAGAATTAATTTGAAAATTGATCACTTAAAAAAGAAAGAGTTAATTTATAAATATTGGTGTTCTAATTTAAGTACGTGGGATGGTGTCAATATTTGCAACACGCATTCCATCATAGTAATTATAAATAGTAGTCAATATTTTCAAACCACTTGTTCTAAAAAGTAAAAGTAAAAGAGGTATTGTCAATTTAGATTGTCACAGAAAAATGTATCCTTTTTTCTAATTATATTTCTTTTAATTTGTGTTAATTTTTTATAACACATTATTTTTGAACAGAAAATAAAAAAGACAAGTTCATTTAGCCATACGTCATACAAGTTTAAATAGATGGCAAAATGCACGCATTAGATCTATACATCTTAGTTTTTTTTAATATATCATCGTACAATTTTTTCTCTAATGAGTTCCTCTGCTTGTAAATTTAATTTAAATATTGATATTTTTAACAAGACAATTAAAGCACAAACTCAAAGTATAAGGACTTAATGATGCATTCTGTCAAACTAGATTAATCGTGCAAGTTCTAGATGTGAATATAATTGTTGATTTGTGTGCAATTTTTTGAATATTGGTGTGTAATAATATGATACTAATGTCTTATTCGTACATGATTTTGACTAACAATCAAAAGAGATAGGGGACATTTGAATGAGTACAAATTTTAATTTGTATGAAAAGGATTATATTGCGTTAATAATAATTTTAATTTGTCACACATGTAGTCGGTCATAAATGTAAAAATGATAAATTACTTATTAAAAGGGTAAATATTAATATATTTCTCTCTCCGATTTAATTTTTAAAGAATAGTGATAATTTAACAGCTCATATTTAATGTTGATAAATATGGTAAAATAAATTTTTTGAGAAAGATAAAAATATAATTTTTATTTATTTATTTTGGCGGAAATATCATTTTTAATTTTCTAAATACACTACCTTGTAAAACCGAGCTTGCGAGATTCTTATCTCTATAAATATTATAGATATTATACAAGAACACACAAATTCTATGAACTTGGATTGTGAAGTCACGTGTTAGAACAATTTATAACACACAACTCACGAACCATGAGAATTCGATTTCGCTTGATTTTTGTGTTATTCATTGGAACACACAAGCGCATGAATTTCGGGATTCGTGTGTTCCACATTACAACACATTAACACTCAAATTATGAGAATTTGAATCGCATGATTCGTGTGTTTATGTATAAAATGTAATAATATTAATCCCGATGTTATTCATTATAATTTATAACACATGAACCCACGAATTTCATTTTGCGAAATTTATGTGTTCTACATAGTACAAAATACAAATTCCGTGAATTTGAATTCGCATAACTCACATTAAAAAAAATTATGATAGATGGGTCAATTAGTCTAATTTAAAAAAAATATATATTATTCAATACATCCACAAAATCTCTTTAATTTTTTTCATATCGATTCTTAAATCTCTTTACATTTGAAATTTGTTATTTTTAAAAAAATTTGTATCCCTCTGTCCCACTAAGCTTGACATTTTTTTTTCGGTACAGTTATTAAGGAGAGTGTATAGAGTAATATAAAAGTGATAAATATGGTAAAATTCACACTTTTTTAAAAATATAACTTTTACGATTTTTGGAAGGTATTAAACTTAGCGAAACATCCAATAAAAAAAGTGTGTCAAGTTTTAGGGAGGGGTGGAGGGAGTATTACTATACACAAATTAACTACAGTCAAACTAAAAAACATGAAGAAGTAAAGGAGCTTTTTTTTTTTTAATGGAATGACTGCTTTTTATATTTTATTTAAAAACAACTGTTTTAACATTTGACCTTCATAAATGTTGTGTTAAAATTTTGTTGAAACTGCTCCTTTTTAATTTAAAGATGGTAAATATGTGAAGACCTTTTTACTTACCGATCCAAATATATATATTGGTGTGGAATATTGGGATTATTGAAAGACGATTAATAGGTGTGAGAAAGTCCTCCCTCCCGACTGCACATTGTTTTATAGTCAAGATTCAAACATATTTCTGGATAAGTCTGACCAATTTATTACCACTCCCATCTAATTATTGTATTGTTACATTATTACGTTATACTCCCTTCGTCCCACTTTAGTTGTCCGTTATACCATATTGGGATGTCCCACTTTAGTTGTCCAATTTCTTATTTGGTCTCACTTATGAATAAAATAATAATAAAGAGAAAGTGGGTAGATAAGTGTTAATTGATGCTTTATTGGTATGCGGTCCGAAAAGAAATTGGACAACTAAAGTGGGACGGAGGGAGTATTATTCTATAACAACTTATAGCAAGACAAAATAAATACTTATTAAATAAAACAATAATATTCTTCCCTAGCACTTGCTGTACGGCATGAGGACCACCTTGACTTAATAAAATACCGTCTGTCTTCTTTAATTACTTATTTTGTTGTAATAAATACTCTTTGAACTCAATTCCCAAGGCAGAGACTTTGCTTAAAGTCTGCGTTACATGCATCTATAATTAATGCCACGCTTTACTTGCTTAAGGTTTTCATCACCTATTTTTTATGTGACTTTATTTGTAATAAATTAATATAATTGCGTATGCATTTATATTAATTATAATTAAGCTATATAAAACCTTTTAAAATAATATGTCGATAAATAATTGATCTGATACAAACAAGAATCTAACATAGTTAGAGGTATTGATCGCGAATAAAGAAAAACAAGCACTTGATTAATTACAAGGAATGTCAATGATTCAACACGTACCTGATACTATGTCTTTATAAATAACCGTCTTCTTTATTCTCGTATGTTTGAATCACTACTGATCTGGAACAAATGGCAGATGATTTGAGGACTAATGCTCGAAAGAAGAGTTTTTGGTTGGAATCAAAATGGACATAACTTTAATTTTGGCTCAAAATTACTATTAGAATCTCTTTTTAAAAGTGAAACGGTGAGACGAACAAGACTCACCACTTCGTTGTGATGTATGGGCTTTCGAACCCAAATTCAATTATTATCTGACTCATTAATTCGACTATTTTATTATTTATGATTAGTTTACGTTATTTTAGTTTAGTTTCGTTTTTAAGTTCTATTTAATTAGATATGTTTGGATAATTCATATATAGTCTATTAAATATACATCATATCCTATTAAATTTATGGTCAGATAGGGTTTATTTAAAGCTATAATATGATGTTCATATTAGACACTTGATATTATGTTAATAAAATTTTTCTTTTTTATTTTTCATACGAAGAGCGTTTGTCTTCTACATTATTTTTTCGGCAGTATTTTATGCCAGAGTATTATAGAAGGAGAGATAACAATAATAAAACTGCATTCCTAATTAAACATGTTTAGAAAAATGGATTAAATATCAGAGCTACAGGCTGCAGAAGTATATATATATATATATATATATATATATATGTCTCTTGTTAGATTCTTTTATTGACCAATATTTGTGAGAAGGAATATTTGAGATAGATTTTATAGTGATATTCTTTTACATAAAAGAAGAAATCGTTTGTAAAATAATGTTTATTTTATATTTAAGCATACACTTACTGTTGGAAATGAAAATAATAATTTGGTCATTTGTAGAGAGTCTTGTCGAGAGGTACACTCAGTCGTCTCTGATCTGACTTTCTGAAGTTTTACGTAAAGTGATATTGGGATATTTATTATATTTTGATTTGGTTCCAAAACTTGATTTTATGTAGCGCAAGCTTGAAAATCCAAGCCTCAAGGGCAAGCCTGAAGTCAGCCTGAAGGACCATCCCTGAAGTCTGTCCTAAAGGACCAGCCCTAAAGTCTGTCCTGGAAGTCCTGCTCTATCCTGAAGGACCAGCCATGAAATCTGTCCTGAAGGACCTGCCTGAAGTTTGTCTTGAAGGACCTGCTCTGTCCTGAAGGTCCAGTCCTGAAGTCCAGCCTGAAGCTTCTGTCCAGAAGTCCAGTCTGAAGGTCCAGCCTGAAGGTCCTAGCCTGAAGTCCAACCTGAAGCTTCTGTCCTAAAGTCCAGTCTGAAGGTCCAGCCTGAAGGTCAATACTTAAGTTATGGAAAGCTGCAGATTGCTGAATTTGTCTAAAAAGACAGATACCAAAAATAGAAAAAAGGACGACGACTTCAACGGGAAGAATTCAACTGTTATATATGATTCAAAATTCAAACGGCTACTTACAACGGCTAGTTCAGATCTACATCAATTATAAATAAATAGCATTTCTCACTTGAAGAACCAATGAGAAGAATCAAGAATTCCAAGAAATCAACTCATACTCAAGCTCAAAGTTTTATTCAGTGAAACACTCATTTCTCAAGTGTTTCATAGTTAGAGTTGTTATATTTTCCCCGTGTATTCTAAGCCAAATTATTTCCATATCTAGATCTTAGAAATCGAGCAAGTTACCATAGATCTCATATTCATTGTAAAAGCTTGTTCGATAAGAAGAACACTTAGCTCTCAAACTGAAAGTTTGATTTTGATTGATTTTTTTATAAAAACGAGTTTACCACCAAATTCAGCATTTCAAATTTTTATTTACTCGTTTCGGGACCAACAGGTGAACTCGACCGTCTTCTAAGGTCAAAGACGGCTGACTTGTACTTTCTGAATTTTGTGAAAATTTATGTAGGATGAACTCAGCGGGGGTTGAGTTTCAGAGACCGCTGACCTGACCCGATTTATGTACTGAACGTGTGCGTTTTTTCCTCCAACTTTGTTATTTAGCTCCTACTTTTAGGGAATTGTTTTGGACAGAATTTACACTATAAAAACTCACCTCTCTTCAACTCAATTGACAGAGAATACATTAATTGATAAATTCATCTCCATTATACACATAATACTTCCCAACTTATTCCTCCATAGTTTTTTCAGATTTTGCCTTCTTTCTTTCTCCCACAATTTGGATTTCGTCTCCAACCCGAAATTTGCAAGAGCACTGTAAATTAACGTCAGGACCGTGTTAACCCTCGAGAGTATTTTTGGCATTGGAACCGTGCACCAAGGGTTCGCCGAAAATAGCTTTTAGGTCAGTGATTCTACCACGTCACGGTTGACTAACTATTGTTTCGTTTGTCTTTTTTCGTAAATATTGCAGGTTTAAGCTTCGGTTCCAACACTTACTAAAAAGTTTCATTATATATATATATATATATATATATATAGGTGGGAGTTCAAATAAAAAGGAACATTAAGGTATAAAATAGGAAATCATCTCAGCCTTAGATTTTCATGATCGGACGGTTACTAATTAATGACTTAAAATAATTAAAAAAACCTATTAAAATTAACGGAAGGGTAGAATTGTAAATTGAAATTGGAAAGAGAATATGGCTGTTGCATTACGTGAGTTTGTTTAAGATATCATGCCATCACCGACGGTTTTCATAATTAGAGAGATTCAATTACCTTATTTATGAGATTTGTGAATGTAATACCAAATTAACACATACTATGAGAAGCGATTGAAGGTCGATCAAAATCAAATCGATGATTGAGAGTAGTAAAATGCAGTCTGATAGCAGTATGGTGGAAGATCAGTTTCCAGGTTTTTTATTAAAATTTTAGCGCATCAATTGTATAATTGAATTGTTAACTAACAATTTAAGCGTTATTATATAAGTTTTTCGTATTGTTAAAATCAAAATGATTGATTTGATTTATATGATTGATCTGGTTATGCGTTCATTATACTGTGAATACTATGAAAGCGATGTATTACGTGAGCATTTTTTCATTTTTTTGAAATACATGGTAGTTAATTCGAAACTGCATGGTACTAAAGTTGAAATTACATGGTACTTAATTTGAAATTGCATGGTACTTTATATGAAAGTGAGCTGATCTGATTATGGTTTCATAAATTAATGCATGGTAATTAATTTGAAAGTGCATTGTTATTATGGATGTTATGCATTATATTTGTGTGTACATTTACTGAATATTTTTTTAATTGTTAGGTATTGATGATTGTTATACAACAGATGAAAGGAATATTCACATACCACAATGTGAGTCTACATTGAAGCCTAATGTAGGTCAAAGTTTCTATAAGTTAGAAGATGGTATTCAGTTCTATAAGAAATATGTTGCGACATGTGGTTTTGACATCAGAAATGGTACTATCACAAGAGCCAAGGATGGTACTATATTGTTTAGATATTTACTGTGTAATCGAGAAGGCATAAGAAATGTTGATCGTGATGAACATGACAGGAAAAGACGTAGAATGTCTAGTCGTACGAATTGCAGGACTAGAGTTATACTCAGCATGAATGGTGCAGATGGTTATCGCGTGAAAGTTTTTGTGGAGGCACATAACCATGAGCTTATGTGTAATGAATACAAGCGATTTATGAAGTTAAATAGAAACATAGATATTGGTCATCAGAACTTTATACTAAATTGTTCAATGGTGAATATAGGACCTGCGAGGTCGTATCGTCTTTTCAGAGAGCTTGTTGGCAACTATGATGACGTTGGATGCAATTTGGGAGATTTTAAAAACTTCAGTCGCGATCTTCGAGCATATGTAGTAGGTGTTGATGCTTATATTATGTTGGATAAATTGCACAAGCAACGAGATGTTTGCCCCGAATTCACATTTGACTTCTGTGTTGATTCAAGTGAAAAGCTCACAAGATTGTTTTGGGCAGACGAAAAAGCTATAAGCAATTACACTTCATTTGGTGATGTTGTCTCATTCGACGCAACATATTGCACGAACAAGTAAGTATACGTTAATATGTAAAAAAAATTAACATGATGCATCAAATCCACCGGTGCTTCCTCAATCAGTCTTACAAGAGAAGCCAATTCCGTCGCAGCTCTTTTCGATGCAGCAACAACACGATGTGCATATGTATTCCCTTTGATATGCACACTTGTGTCTGCGTCATCTACTTCGTTGATAATTCCAGTATCAATCGAAGTACCTAATGTACTAATATCTATTGGATCACAGACCCTGCCGGCGCCAAAACCAAATATCCTGATTTCCTCCGTTTGTCGTGCTTTAAGTGTCGCGTGAGTCCAGTGGCTAATCAGTGGGAAATTGCGATTCACAATCCTATTGAGAATCTGCATTCTGTCCACGTAAAGTACCTATCATAAAATAAAGGAACTCATTATTAAATGCTGATATTAAATAATAATATATTAATAAATAGTTCTTATATAATGATACTTACCAAAACAAACAATGCCGGACCGACAAACGGCCTTGAAGTATCGTTGGACCAGGACATCCTAGTATTCACCAGACATCTAAGCATGTACTCACACCAGTTGTAATCTTTTACTGCATCAATATCTCTTATGCAGTTCATGATGCTAGGTGCGATGTATCCCGAACAGCTGTTCTCAAACAGACATGCCATAACAAGAATGATGAAGTGTCGTTTAAACGACAAACCACCGTCATCATTATCCTCTATCATGACATCTACAAGTTGTTTTGGAAGAACCTTTCCTCTCTTAGAGGGGGGAAAAAGTGCATGCCACTGTTCAAGGGATTCCTTATCTGTATCTCCGCGGTCTTCTTCAACCATCATATCTCCTTTTGGTATCCCAAAAACCCTAAACACATCATCGTCAAGGATTTGTATTCTTTTGTTGTTCTTAACTAGAAGCTCACAACTTTTGTGGTTGAAATGCTTAACAACATAATACCCGAGTTTCGTTGGAATCTCTCTTATGTTCAATTCTAAAAGATGACCAAAACCCATGCTTCGTACGGCAGACTTCTGTTTTTCATTGAATCTCCTAACAGTTGCGAACAATGTGGATGGACTTGTTCTGCATGAAATCTTTGGGTAGTTGGACTTCTTCCCAGCAATTACAACATCATCTGATTTTAAGTCGGTAGTTTCATCTCTTTTTATTGTCTTGGTAGATGTTGATTTACCAACTCTTTTGCGTTTCCTAACAGGTTGCCGTGTGCTTTCTTTACTTTGTCTGGAAATGACATCGTGCCGTGCTTTTGTCCTCTCTGACAAAAAAAAACAGTAGAAAATAATTAGTGAATTGTTTGTTAATATAACATGTAGTGCAATTAAAATAATAAAACGATGCAAAATGATATTAAAACTGAACTAATAGTAATTACCAAAAAATAACAAGTACATTGCAATTATATTAACAATACAATGCAATCAAACGTATTATACTAGGCACAAATAATGCATATAAACGTAACAGTTCAGTCAAATATGTTTCAAGTTAACAGAATTGCAATGCATTAAACAATGCATAAATATGAACTAAATGATGCATAAACAATAGTATACAATGCATTGAAACAACATTAGTATTTATTTGGTAATTATGTGTGATTCAACACAAAACAATTGCAGTAAAATTTAAATTGAACTTATGACGCAGTAAACAATACAGTATAATGCATTCATATCAAATTATAGATTCATTCAAATATTCCAAAACAACAAATAATGTTTGGTTGCCCATATGATATCTACTACCGAAATAATTTTTTTTTAAAAAAATTGTTGATATACATACATGCAAAACAAATGTATATCTTATTCTTAACTGATTCAAGCAATTTTATTCAACCCACTATCATTGAAAGTCAAAAAACACAAATTGGATGTCCAATATCAGTTCAAACGAACAAAATCAAGTAAAACGCAACATAAACCCTAGTTATTATGAGTTCAGCCATCGATTAACATTAACCAACTAAAAAAAAGGGCAAAACGAAATAGGCAAAATAAAAACAAGTTTTGAAAAATTTGATGATAAATCTGGATACCATATTGTAGATTTTATGTAATATTAACGATAAAAGTGTCAATATTTAGCATTTATAGAACATTTATAGTAGTTGTTCTACACAATGAACTAACCTTCGTCGCTGAGAATCATCCTCCTCCCAGGAGCAGCACTTTCAGTTTCACGTTCGTGCATTGAAGATTTTGTTGGTCTGGATGGTGTTTGGAAGTCGGAGTCTTCGTGTTCTTCTACAATCAAACGCAGTGACCTTCTTGCTTTCTTGATTTGCATCGTTGGGAGTCGTGTAAGGTGATTTTGTTGCAGAGTTTTGGAGATTTGGTGGTTGTGTATGGGAGATAGTAACTTCCTTTTCTAATCCCGTAATTAATGTTTAGAATGATTGCGTTTTGATTTAATTGTAGAAACCGCCATTTAGGAAATTACTAAAGTAGCCCTCGTGCATCGTTCAAATCGACACAATGCACCGTCTTTTCCTGATTTAAAAAAAAAATCATATGTAATCCCATCCGTCCGATCATGAAAATCAATGGATGAGATTATTTCCTATTTTATACTTTAATATCCCTTTTTATTTGAACCACTCCATATATATATATATATATATATATATATATATATAAATAAATCACGTGATATCATTTCAAACTAATTAATTTCACAACTAGAATCTTAAAATGAAAAGTCATGCACATATACATGTATATAGCCTATTATTTATTTGTATATATATTACTCCCTCCGTCCATGAAAATGGTTAACGGTTTCACCCGGCACGTGTTTTAATATTGTGTTTTGACTTTAATGAGGATATGTAGTGAGTGGAGTTAGGGTCCCACTTTATATATAGTTTTAAATTGATTGTGAGTAGTTAGTGGAGTTTGAGTCTCACTTAAAGTATTGTTTTATATATAGTTTTAAATTGATTGTGAGTAGCTAGTGGAGTTTGGGTCCCACTTAAAATATTGTTTTAAATTGAGTTGTGGGTAGTGGATGTGGTGGGTCCACTTACTATAAAAGAAAAGTTTCAAATGTAAACCATTTTCATGAACATCTCAAAATGACAAAACGTAAACCATTTTGGTGGACGGAGGGTAATATTATATATAAACGTGTCATATGGAAGCATTGGAATGGAAGACAGTGCAAGTTGAAGTTGCTAGCTACCGACGTCCCTATATATATATATATAAGTGAGTATTAATTAATTAACGTAAAGATATTGCAGAAATAAAGTTATTAGTCGCAAATTTTGAATACTTATAAAAGAGAAGCTTAATGTTGCTGGCAGTGGCAGCTTTCAAAACATTCATTAAATATGGTGGATGAATCAAAATTGACTAGTGGATGCAAATATGATCATATATTATTAAATTAAATAAATCCGTTGTAAGAATAGAATGGGTGTTTATTCAAATAACATGTCCTGCAATTTAATCCTCGTCACAGTTTAATTAGATGTAGTTTAATTAAATAAATGACAAATGTAAGAAAAGTCTTGATCCTATGATCCACGTTCAAGATTATGTCTGCATAACAATGAAGAGGTAGTAAAATATTCTTTAATGCATGAAAATATATTATAATGATGAGTGACGGATCAAGTGTGATCCCTGCCCTAGCTAGATCACTACAGCATCTTCTATATATTAAATATATCCATATAATTAAGTGTATATATAATGCAGTGAAGTTGACGATCCTACAATACAATACTTTAATACATTAATACTACATTACAACATGGACTATTTTTAATTATTAGAACAAATAAAATACAAACATAAATCATAAATGCATATGTCGTAGTAGTTAATTAAGTTTCAATTATATGTAGGTCAAATATATATATATATACATATGTAAGTGGAGTGGGGATATTATTTTGATATACCAACAAGGCAACAACCGAATATAGAATAATCCATCACTTTTTTTCTCTCTCAAATCACATTTTATAAGTGTCAAGCATTAAGCACAAAAGATGCAACGTTTTGGTTGTGTATTTTTTGTAATGTTTAGTCATACCTAATATTTATGACTACGATGGAAATTATATAGTACATTTTATTAAGTGCATTTTTTTTCTTTTACAGACTTCTATTTTAATATGTGCATTTCCTAAAATCTAAACTACAAACACAAACAAAGATAACCCATTCATTAATTACAAAAGTGCCATTCAATTTTATGTTAATTACTATGACTCAATTTTCGATCCGTCAACATGTGAACATTGACTAGACTCATTAGAGTCAAACATTAACTTTCCACACAGCACTGCACACATTGTGAGTGTATGTATAATACACTGTGTTTTGGCGATTTATGTAACATGTTTTAAATCACAAGCAACAGTTTTGTTAGACGCTTGAAACAACTTGTTCCAGATTTCGTTTCACTTGACAAGGCAGCATAGTTCGGTTAGAGAAATTATTGGAAGTTTGAATTCGAATTTCCAACAACAATATCTTGGGATATCTTTAACTAACTATCTCCTAAACTAATGGATAATTTATTGGAGACGTTTGAAGTTCAAATAAAACATATCTATACGGATTTTTAGCAACAAACTTATCTATATAAAGAGAAGAACCAATGCATTTAAAGGTGGTCATTCCACACACCCATAGACGTGATTTTGAATTTATTTGAAAGCTAATAACCTGTCTCACGGTCTGGTTCACTCACAGTGGAACAACAAACCACAAGTTAAGTAATAACGCACGTAATAAAAGAAAGAGAAAACTGAAGCTTCTGGATATTATGTATACAAATGCAACAAAACAATTAACACAATTGGTTTTGGTTGAACGAACGTACATCATTCATCATTCAACCCTATTCTATTTAGTTTTCTTTAAATTCTCATGCCTAAATCTGGCCTATGTCTAGTCAGCAGCATTCAACAAATGTTGGCTGGAAAGTTATTCGGATTTCTTTCCATTTTTTGTTAAAATGCTATAAAAGAAAAAAAAATTAAGAATGTAATAGTGATAATACGAAAGATGAATTATTTTTTGTCAAAAGGATCTCACATTGGGAAAATATACTAAAAAATACTTAGCTCTCAACTAATAACAATAACCACTTATTTATTTTTTACACAAAAATCAAAAAATATTTAATAATTTTGTATTCCACGAAAATTAGTGAACACTCATGTATTAATTTTTATCGAAATAGAGTTGCTATTACTTAACTAATTCGATAATGGTTTTGGTGGAACGGAGATTACGAGAAAAGAAACCGATCGAAGTAAATAATTTCTCAAATGTATTATTCTACGATCTCGATCTTTAAGAGACCATTATCATGTGGATTAACTGATTTTTTCTTTGTTTGAAATATTAATAAATACAGTAAAGTTAAATATTATACTATTGAGAATTCGAAATTAAACTTGAAAATTGAGTTCCTATAATTAACTCAATACACACTCTCATTTTTTTTTAATGTAAAGTGACGAAATTGTGTCGCTATTAATGCAATAGGCCCATGTTAGGCATAGATGAAATTGTGTTTAATAGTATCTTGAAAAGGCTTTAACACGAGTTGTGTCAAATAAGCCCAATAATATCCTTACCCTTTTTTCTCACTCATTCAAATAAAAAATTTATATGTTTAGAATGGATTTTCAGGTAGAAAATATGAATAAATTCAAAACCAGATTAATGTGTATATATATAAAAGGATATATATAGGGTTCTAAGTATATATAATACATAGAAATATATAGTTATTAAATTAAAAAAAATATTACATTACTCACCTGACAGCCTATAAAGAATCATTAAATCTTATATTTATAGATACGAAAATTTTTGAGCGAGTTTGGACAATTTGCAAAATTTTAGAAAGTTCAACCTGATAATTTTGACAACTCTAAAAACTCTAATATACTAATAAAGAATTTCTCAAGTCAAAGGATAAACAATATGATAAAGAAATAAAAGTTAATTATTTCATACATATGATATAAAAAGTCTCTTTACTTGAATTTTGTATTAATCGTCAAAATAATCATATCAAACCAATATATAATAAAATATATTTTTATTTATAATTATAAGAATAATAATATATAATTTTATATATGATACACATAAATAAGAATATATTATAAATATCATATGTATATATCAACTTAAGATTTAAGAATATAGAATATTATATAATAATATAAATTTAAAATTCTAAAAAATAAGAAATTTAGATAAATAGAAATGAATAAATTTTAAGATGCGGCCCATGTTATTAATAAGTGTGTTAGATTACTTTTAACGCATCTTGTTCCATCTGTAACTCGTCTGTTCAAACAGCACAGTTTTCAAACACGAATCTTTGATTTGTCAAATGTTTAATCTTTTATTCTTACCCAATTTGATTCTCATTCTCCGCACTAAATAGCTCCATTTCGGTAAGATTTTCAGTTCTATAACTATTCCATCTCTATCAATTAACAATATTTTACAGAAAAACAAAACCATCAGGTCGGAGAATTCTTTCATGGCTGAATCCAAATCGCACTCGCCATCAGGTACTAGTACTACTTCTTTATTCCTTTTTCTGTATGCATTAAATTTCAAGGTGACGATCTCAGAATCATGTTGATGATTTTTCTTGAGAAATTAAGCTCAAAGGAAACAATCCTCTTGCATGTATTATGCTAAGTCAAAAGGGATTTGCAGTTTATTGCGTGATTATGCGTTTTATTTTTTAAGATTGTACGGATGGTGGGCAGGGAAAAATGTGAAGGCACCGAATGTGTTTGAGAGGGCAAAGGAAGAGTTTGATGCAGTTGTGCACAATGGGAAACATAAACATGAGCATCACAAGGAGACTCATGGACTGAGAGATGATATTGATGCCAACTCTCCAATGAGTAGTGCGAAGGCTCCCAATGTGTTTGAGAGAGCCAAGGAGGAAATTGAGGCCATTGTGGAGGCTATTCATCCCAAGAAGGAATCGAAAAGTCACGACTCAAACGCGTATGGAGAGACGAGGTTTGGGAAATCTACGGTTTTTATTGGGATGATATAGTTAGTTAATCAGAGTGTGTGAATGTGATGTGTTTTTTGCTGAAAATTGAGCTGTTTGCAGGAATAATGCTGTTAAGGATTGTGTGAAATCTGAGAAGTCAGAGTTGCATTCAGGTGTGGATTCTGAAGTAATTGTGTTTGCAATAATTGGGATATGCTCGTTTTCGTGCCTTTGGTGCTGATTTGATTGCTTTATTTTATATGGTTGTATTTGCTAGCTGGAATATGCTCATTTTGTGCGTGGTTAGCTCCTTTTGTTTGATCTAGAGAAACTCCTTGTTTTCAATTTCTTTTTACACACTTTTATGTTGTGGATACGGAAATCAGTAGTGTATAACAGCAAAATTAATTGGAATCATGCTAAATTAAGAACTTAGGATTCATAAGAGACGAGTCAAGGAGTTATACATGATTTTGCCTAGAAGTTTGACAGACAGTCACATTTAAAGCCAAAAACATGTTAACATAGACTGATATTAGCTAGTTTGAAGAACTTGGCGGTTTCCAAGTAGCATTTGTGTGGTGAGATCCACAAAATACATCAAATTCTCCTGGGAGCCATCAAATTCAAGACTTAACAACTTTTTTCCTCTGTTTTATGAAGTAAATGCCTCATCACTGATTTCAGATAACCCTTTAGCTATATTATTATGGAGCTCCTCAATCCATCAGATGTTGAGATATATGAGTTAGAAAGCTTGCTGTCACACGAAATTCAGTCATCCTTAATCTAATTTTTTGAATAAGTTCAATTGAGTTGATGTGTTCGAATAGCTCATGCTTTCTGGTTCGGATGCTAAGTTCTGAGTATGTTATTTATGTTATTCTTCTAGGATCGTTCATTATTGTGTCACTGGTTGGCCTAGTCAAAAGTGTTTGCTTATTTGACCTAGGAGCCATTATATAAGGTAGTATTTATACGATAGTTCTGGAGATGGTAGGTTTCTTATGATAAGAGTATTGGCCTAATTTGTTGGGCATGGTTTTGTTCCCGAAACAACTCTATCGGTTCTTTGTTCTTGTTGCTCCTGGTTGGTTGTCTTGCATTGGAGTTTGTTTTTAAATCTGTTTTGCTGCTGGGATACCCTTGATGCTATCAAAATCACATCTTTTATGCCGAAAGTCATCACAAAATAAAACCAAATCAAGTTTCAATCACGCCAAACTCAACTCAGATGGTGCCATATGTTTCAGTGTTTCACCTTAATGCATATGGATCTCTTAGTTTCACTCCTGGGGATTGGACTGAGTAGAGAATTTTTTGAGCTACTTAGGTACCAAATATTAAAATGAGACATTAAAAAAGGATAAAAGACCTTTCGTCATATATCCATAAAAATTTAGATTGAAGGCTTCTCTATAGAGGCAAGAGCCTGTTTGTGATGTATTTTTGGAAGATTAGAACATAAATATACATATGGAAAAATGTTGCTGTAATATTTAAACTAGGATAAGTTATACTGTTAATTGGTCACAATGAAAGGCTTTAGAGTTCATATATTATGCACAAGTTATATGCCTTTTTGATTGTTATTTTCTAATGCTGAAAAGTAGAATGCTTGTCCATATTTATTGAAGACATCCAGATATATCTGCATCTTTGCTCACTCGATGTTAAATGAAACGATTTTGGGGAAACGACCTCTAACCACAATGGAGTTTCTCAATTTTGATTTTGACATAAGAATATATGTGATTCTTTGAGCAAATTTAGTTTTGGAGAAGTTTTGACACCAGATGATTGTGCTTTATTCTTCAGAGCATTTTCAGATTATTTATGTTATGTTCTCTATGGCACTATCATCATGCCTTTCTTTTCCTCAATCAGTTATGCCACACTGTGAAAAGTGACTAGATATATATCCAATGTAAATATCAATATGCTAGAACAGAAAAAATGTGTGGTTCAAGTACTTTGAGGATTGATGCTTTTCATCTTTAGTAGAATGTGCTTTTGCCATTTCCTTGCTCAAACCTCATATTTGAGTTTTCATCAAACAGAAATTAAGAGCTCTACCTTTCCTGTTACTACTTCATCACTATATCCAATTTGCATTCTTTTGCGTTAAAACCTAAGATAAAGTAATCTCTTTTTCTGAAATTGACTTCTCTGCCTTCTCAGTCATCTTTATACCAATAATTGCTTGCAAAGTGTTGCCAATTTTGTATTTGAAGTAGTAATCTTGGTTCAATGTTCAAAATGAAGATTGTGCTAATATTGGCAGAAACAAAAGGGGAGGCGCCACCAAGCCTTATTGAAAAGGCTAAAGAAGGACTTCAATCACTGAAACACAAACCACATCACCATAAAGAGACTCATGGAAGGGGTGATAATATCGATGATAGTACACCCATCAGTGACGTTAAAGGTCCGAACGTGTTTGAAAGAGCAAAGGAAGAATTTGAGGCTCTTATCGACACGATCCATCCCAAGAAGGATTCTGGTGGAGGAGCTCACTTGCCCAAGTAATGACATTGAGCTTCTGCTATCTATTTGGAAAGGATAGGAGAAGCATAGTGCATCTTCATCTTCACAAGGATTGGCAGTGAAACTTGGTGATACTCTTCAATTCTTTGTATTTTTTTTGTTCACAATTTGAGAAACCACAATGTGCAATACTCAATGATTGGTACAATCTAAATTTCGTGATACTGAAGAACAATGGAGATCTTGGTTTCGAAAAAAGTTGTGGTGGTATTGTCTATTCTTGCATTTTAGCATTTTAGTAGCTGCATATGAAGTGCAGTGCTGTTATTGTTTAATCAAATTCTTGCTGATGTTGTTGTAGCTGCCTTTGTAATTGTTCATTCATGTAACATATAAGCATCAAGAAAATACTATTGCTAACACCATCATCTAAATATAATCTATCTATCTTCTTCTAACAAATGCCATATGTTCAAGGAACTGCAGCAGCAACTGCACTGTCATTCTCCACTCCAAGTTAGTCAATGGGATAACTATTTTATCATCTACCCTAGATATTGAACCCTCAATCCTCGTATACATACATCTCGATTCTCGTCCTCCTCGAGTCATAGGAGAAAGAAACCATAAACCAGAATCATACAGTTGATGCCAGACACCCCACCAATTCTGCCAGCCCCCTCATTTGAGTACTACATTCCGAGATCTTCGCGCCTACATTCTCAACTCCGGTTTCATATCAGAATCTTGCATCGCTTCTGTTGTTTCGTCATCATGAATCATGTCGTCTTCCAAAAGCTTCTCTCAGAGCACAAAATTATCGGAACTAATAGCATCAAGGCTGTGACTCCCCGAGGAACTTGGTGCGTTCTGTTCCACTGCAGGGTTGCCTGACTCATCGGAAGTAAACATTGTCTGGATATCTAATCGGATCGAAGCCAGCTTTTCATGGAGTTCGATTCTCTTATTCTCAAATGATTCTTCTGTATCAACGGCTTACATCGCTTCCATTAGGCTGCCTTCTTCTGTATCAGAAGATTTGAACCTCCTCTTTTTCAATAACTGTCCACTACTGAGTGCCCTTATCTTCTTCATCTTTTCGGTGAGGCGTTGCAAGAGCAGAGGATTCTTCATGAATTTGATTAAGAAAAGGGTCATTTGCTCTTCATTACAGTGAAGTGGAGACGCTTTTCAACTGTTGCTAGATGACTCTGTGTCATCTCTTGCTCCTAGCTTAGCCTGAAGACCTCGGTTTGCAACGAATTTTGGTTGCTTCTCAAATTCTTGAGCTCTGCCCGTGCCTCGTGCTTGTTTGAGTCCAGCCAAGATTGTTTTTGAGTTATCTGGAAATTTTGCTTTCGTCGCGTCCCATCGTGCTTGTTTGAGTCCAGCAACAACACAAAAATAGAAACACAACACGGATTGAATCATTCATTTCCCCAACAAAACAATTCTTGGAATCCTCATAAGATAAAAATAAAATAAGACCTAGTACTTTTGTTCAATGGATTAGGCATATAAAGAACATGATGCTCACATAGGTATTAAGCTGGTGAACAAAGCTCGAGAAATTGTTGTGCTTGAAGTGCTTAGGCAGCAACTCGATTGAAAATTTGTAAGGATCCCAAACTATGAAACTATCTTTTGTTTGACTCCACGAAATTATGGAATCCGTTTGAGGATCATCCACCATCTCAAACGTCTTCCTCAGAAATGGCGGTAGCCCATTATCCTTCATCCCATCGAGCGGCTTCGAAAGCCACTCCTCTGCCGCTTCTCCGCCAAGAGGCTCTTCCTTGACAGACATCAAAACTTCATATCTCGATACTCTCCATAATCGCCAATTGAAGCTCCTGCTTTGAATGGTAAGTGTGTGATCTGAGACTGCAACTCTGATGGGACTCTGTAAGCTGTAGAGGGAAGAACAAGAACAGTGGTTGTGAAGTGGCAATAAGTACAGGTGGAGAGAGAATCGGATGAGAGAGAAAGCGGTGATTATTATTGTTGGTATTATTACGTGCTATTTAAATATAATTAGGTTTGTAGAACTTAAATACACGATCCTATAACAAATTCGGTTTTTTAATAACTTAAATACACGATCCTATAACAAATTCGGTTTTTTAATATAAACTTTGTCTATAAATATACGAACTTAATACATTGTTTATTTTTTATCCGAAATTAAAAACACTTAATTTTACTTTGATATGAAGCTCGAAATTAGTTAGGTGGATAAAAATTATCTGATATGGACAGAGATGCATGACACATGCAATTTTTAAATGATGTGGAAATTAATATTTTACCTAATTTGATCTATGAAAAAACATTATTAGAGTTTAGAGTTTTGTCTAGGTCATACAATTTTGTTCATGTCAGATAATTTTTGTTCGCATCTAATTTCGAGCTCCATATCAACGTAAAATTGAATTGTTTTTAATTTTGGGTAAAAAAACAATATACTACATTCATGTATTTGTCAACAAATTTTAAAGTTCATATTAAAAAATAGAATTGGTTACACGTTCATGTATTTATAGAAAACTCAATATAATTTAATGTAATTTAATTTAATATAATAAATAAAGAAAAAAGATTTAGATAATTAAAAGCAAAACTGCATGATACACATAGACACGAAATGTTGTAAGCCCTAAAAAGAAGCTATAGAAGTGGGACTCATGCAACAAAGCCTTCCCATTCCGTTACACTTACATTCCCCAAACTACACTTGTTTATTTATTTATTAACTCTTCACTTCTCATCATCTTATTCTTATGCTACCCTCCTCACATTATATGCATCTTATTAATTCAAAATTCATTTCATAGGCTAGCTAGTTATGGCAAGAATGTCAGAGCAAGAGTACCTTTCGCCCGAAATCGTGAACCGGGGGATCGAGGACTCGGGCCCCTATGCCGGGTCCCCGAGCTTCTCGGTGAGGGTCCACCGTGGCTTGCCGGATTTCCTGAGCTCCGTCAACCTTAAGTACGTGAAGCTCGGCTATGGATACCTCATCAACCACGCCCTATACTTGCCTATTCTACTATTCTCCTTCATCTTTGCCACTCAACTTGGCAAGCTAACATGGGACGCTCTTTCCTTACAATATTACTACAGCCTTCTCAACACTTTTCCCTTCCTCGTATTATTGTCTCTTTTTATATACCTTTCTCTCCATTTAACTCCTCGTTCTACTTATCTCGTTGATTTCGCTTGCTACCTCCCTCCAAATCAACTTAAGGTATATATACGTGTCTTTTTATTGCAACATAGTTAGAATTCGTGTTTCACTTTTTATGTTCCATACTCAAATTTTAATTAATTATTTTATTTTATTTTATACATAATATATATTAGGAGTATTCAAATAAAGTAATTTTAAAGTGAATATACAAAATAGTTAAAAAAAATTGCAAACGACAAATAATAGCCACAAACATAATATTCTATCCGTTCACTTTAGTTGTCATGTTTTATATACAATTGAGTGTATTATTATAATAAAACTGGATAACTAAAGTGCGATGAAGAGAATAATATTTAAATTCCAGTCATTTGAAGTGTGAATTACAACTACTCTTCTACTTAAATTAATTGTAAAAATGGTACGAATAGTACTTGTTCATATCATTTATACATACATACAATTTAATAAAATTAAATATCATGTATGCATGGTATGATTCAATACAATTTATACTATTCATACACTAAAAGGTAAAAAGTAACTATAATGGTATTTTAGTACTTAAAAAAATGTAGAAATGATTAGAATTTAAATATTATTATATTTGTGGCTATTATTTGTCTTTTATAAAAAAAAATGGTTTAACATTTAATACTTTTAATTGATTTTTAAAAGTAGAGTATATAATTTTTAATTTTATGAAATAATTGTTAATTAGAATTGATTATATTATAATATTATGTTTTGGATTATATATATATATATATATATATATATATATGGTACAAGATTACAAGAGAGGAATACATAGAGCTAGCGAAGAAATCTGGAAACTTCAACGAGAAGGCGATGGAGTTCCAGCAGCGAGTGCTCAAGAGTTCGGGCATAGGTGACGAGACATACCTGCCACGTGTGGTGTTCCGGCCTGGGTACACCAAGGAACTTACAGTGGGGAGGGAGGAGGCGGCGGCGTCCATGTTCGGGGCGGTGGACGACCTGGTGGCGGCCACCGGAATCCGCCCCAAGGACATAAAGATCCTGATCGTCAACTGTGGGGTTCTCAACACCACACCCTCCCTCTCAGCCATGGTCATCAACCGCTACAAGCTAGGACACAACATCCAGAGCTACAACCTGGGTGGCATGGGGTGTGCCGCCGGAATCACCGCCGTGGACCTCGCTGATGACCTCTTGAAAGCCTACCCCGGTTCCTATGCCTTGATAGTCAGCACGGAGGTTGTGAGCTTCACCTGGTACGCCGGCAACGACTTGGACATGCTGCTCCCCAACTGCTTCTTCCGAATGGGGGCCGCCGCCGTGCTGCTCTCCAATAGCCGCCTCCGGCGGTGGCGATCCAAGTACGAACTGAAGCAGGTGGTCCGGACCCACAAAGGGATGGAGGAGCGGAGCTACAGAAGCGTAGAGATGAAGGAGGATGCAGAAGGGAAGCAAGGGCTGTGGGTGAGCAAAGACGTGGCGGAAGTGGGAGGGCATGCTCTCAAGGCCAACATAACCACACTAGGGCCTCTAGTGCTTCCGGTATCGGAGCAGTTCCACTTCTTCAAATCACTGTTGTTGAAGAAGAGCAGGACGTCGAAACCCTACATCCCCGACTACAAGCTGGCGTTCGAACACGTGTGCATACAGGCGAGCAGCAGGAAAGCGCTGGACCAGATTCAGAAGAATCTGGAGTTGACGGACGAGTACATGGAGGCGTCGAGGAAGACACTGGAGCGATTCGGGAACACATCGAGCAGCAGCATCTGGTACGAGCTGGCTTTCTTGGAAACTAAGAGCAAGATCAAGAGAGGAGACAGGGTGTGGCAGCTTGCTTTGGGGTCTGGCTTCAAGTGTAACAGCGTCGTCTGGAAAGCTCTTTCCACTGTTAAGCGCCACAACAGAAATCCATGGAATTAATGACAGTTGAGGGATTATTCTAACTAAGCCTAAGCAACCCATCATCATCGTATATCATACAATGACTTAACAAAATAAAATATTCAATAAACCTAATTATAAATATTGTTGTTGTAAGAGAGAGTTAGAAGGATCGAAAAGATTAGGGTTATAAGAGAAAATATGTGCAAATAAGATTATGATCGTAGTAGTGGTTAGGGTAAAGATTAGGAAGAAATATATACACGGAGTTCAAAATATGCGAATGAGATCATGATTTATTAACAAATGGTATATCTAACTAGATTGTTGCCCGTCGAAATTCGACGGGATTAATATTTTATGGAATTTATAAAGGTATTTAACATCATTTCATTTATTACTACTTCCTTCGTCCACCAAAATAGTTTACATTTTGTCATTTTGGGACGTCCATGAAAATGGTTTACATTTGAAACCTTCTATTTATAGTAAAGAGACCTCACCACTAACTACACACAATCCAATTTAAAACAATATATCAAGTGAGACTCAAACTCCATTAACTACACATTCCTATTAAAGTCAACATACATTATTAAAACCCGTGTCGGGTCAAAATGTAAACCATTTTCATGGACGGACGGAGTATTTGTTATCATAGATTATATGTATTACTTATTCATATACTAAATATGTATAGTAAAATCGTTAATTATGTAAATTTGCTTATCATAAACTTGCAAATCGTTCCAAAACTAATGAAAAATAAATTTACAACTTGATATATATATATATATATCATAAATATTAAATTCTCGTAAACTTGTCTATTAGTAGACTCGTACTAACAACTTAATATTTTATTTTTTAATATATTTGAATTTAATTTATATACTCATATTCATTATAAAGTAAAATAAAAAATGATTCTAATACTCATTAATATTAGATGTGTTTAAAAGAATCGCAACTGTATAAGAAACAGTTTGCTTTAAGTTTCGGTTTCAAATGTTCAAAATCATGAGCCAATTTTTCATTAATAATTTTTTTTCTATCACTATTTTTATTAATTATTATTCAAAAATTTACGTTATAATTTGTAAATTATTGTAAAAATATACTTTTTGTAAGACGAGTTTAAAAGAACCAACGATTTAGAATCGAAATTTGTAATGTCTTGTTGCTCGTCCTTATATCTCAATTAATCATTCATAATCATGTCATGCCCGTATAAAAATAAACTCAAATAAACTCATTTATTTATATGCATATATATATAGATATTCATAATTTGATTAAAAGCTAAATATATATGTTCGTGCTTGCTTAAAAAATATTTTCAAATAATGTGAGGTTTAAAATTTTTTATATAATTTATTTTTATTATATTTGAAAAATATATAATTTAATATAGAAATTTAGACATTTTCATATAATTTATTAATTTTCATTAGATTTTAAAAGAGTGTACATAATCTATATAAATCATTATTAAATTAGTTATCAAAATATAAATATCAAATTAATATATCACTATATATATTATATTTATTAAAATAATACTTAAATATAGAATAGTATATAATATGATCTATGACATACATAGAAATAAAAACATAACATAAATATTATATGCTTATATGAAAATAAGAATTTATAATATTATATATGATTAATATATAGATAAAATTCCAAAAATCTAGAAAATAGGAAAAATTAAATGGGAGGTTGGGAGGGTTTCGAGGGCTGAGGTGGACAGCTTGAGCCGAACTTGTATTATATTATAGATAGATATGCACATGATTAATAAAATCGTGTCGTGATGATTTAAAATAGATATAAGTAATATAAAATAAATTAAGTCAATTCATATATATTTATTTCCATAGTTGCATTCAAATTATAAAATTTATAAACAATAGAACTAAGAGAATGAAGAAAATGAAAGAAAATTGTAGGAGAAAAAAAAAAGAAATTGTTCATTCTCTGTATTCCCGTCTGTACACTTTATATAATATGGTTTGATTTACGATCTAAACCAAAGATGTTCTCTCCTCAATCGTCTAAAAGCGTTGCCTCTTGTTCACTCATGGCAGACGCGGAACACGTGTTCCTCACATCTCGATGTTGGGTCCTGCTGCTACGACCCGAGCTAACAACCAGAAGGAGAGGGTAGTGATTTACGAGTTCATCACTAAAGATGTTAAGCGTCAGGAAGGAACACTTCGGAAAAACAGACCGGATACTCTGAGAAAGTACCACCTTCTCAAGAAAGGTCGGAGAAAGTAAGTAACTATCTACTAAAATAATTAATAAGCAAATGTTTGAATAACAATGTCCATACTATAATATCATTTTATAAGGCCTATGTCCACCAAAAAATCTGACTCCAGATATTGTAACCATTTTCTGGTCATTTATTGTAAGATAATGGGTCAAGAGTGATCTACTTGGTTTTAGTTTTAATGGGGGTTGTTTCATTAAGTTGCTTATTTCATAAGAGTGGGCTTTATTACTAAATTATGGCAATTGGGCTAGATCTCTTACTATTAATTAGTTCATTTAATTTAATGGTTGGTACTAGAATTTCTAGAATACTTATAGTGTGGGCTTAGGTAAATAACTTTATAATGGGTTAAGGTTATTTTTCCTAAATAATTATATGGATCTTTAAGAAGAATGTAAAACCCAATAATGTCCATGTTTTATGGTTTATAGTGAGACAAGATTTGGAAAATTTTAAGTTATAACTTGAGCTAGTAGTAACAAAGATGAGATTCTAAGTTTAGGATTTCAGTTGACAAGTTTGATGTATAAATTTTTATAGTTTCTTCCGCTTTCTAAACGAATATAGTTACAAAGGATGTGGATTGCTATGTTAAGAGAATTAAAGAGAACGAGATAAGTGATTACGCTTTAACCAGGTGGGCAATATGATTATATTTTCAAATGAGCTTTATATGTTTGGAGTTAGAGCTATTGGCCTATGTTTTCCAGAAATGTATATTTGTAGCTATTGAACTATACTTTGAAATGATTGCAAGTCAATTATGATTATGTCATGCATAAATTTTATTTTGAATGGGTTTGATGTATGACTCCTATATGTGTTGGCTTACCAACGAGAAAAATTGATCGGATCTTGAGTTGGTTGAAGTTTACCTTCCAGGATTAGTGTACACGTGAAGTCTGTGTACTATGTATCGTATGGACCGGTACTTTGTTAACTGTGAGCCTTTATGTGATCAATCCTAATGAAGAAGTTAAGCGGAAGTTGATCACTTTCTCTGGCGTGAAACATATATGGATGACATGAATGAAAGAGCGGTGTTTTTCGGGTATTGAAAGAGTGGTGTGTTCCGCGAGTAATGCTAACGAAAATATAACATCCTAATTTTTAAGATATAAAAAAATACTATTTTCTCAATCATAAGAAATAAAATTCCTTGAATCCAATGAATAAAAATTTGGATTCGTTATATTAAAATGACTATTTGACAAATTATAAGGAATAAATGTTATTCATTGGATTTTTTTTTAAATTTCATGTGAAAATGTAACTATGAGGAATTGAACCATTGATTTAAAATAAGATAATCTAATATTACAACCAACTGTGCAAGCCAAGATATTTATCTAAATACCTTCAATTAATAAACTTAATATAATATTGAAATCGTTGTTATATTAAAGCAACTAAAACTATAAATACTAGTAGTACCTTTATTTTATTTAGAAAATATTAAATGATTATTCATAAACTTATAAAAATGATGATAAGAGATATTTATTTTTTATACAAATTTTTTATATAAAAAATTTAAAATATTATCCTGTCATACATATTTATATTTCTTTTTAACAATATTAGTATAATATAACTTATATTTTATGAAATATATAAAGTTGTAAAATTTGATTTGACTTTTATATATTAATTTATTTAAATATTTATATTCATATATTTTAAAATAAATTATTATATATAATATGTATATATAGGTCATTAAATTTTTCTGAAACGATTCAATCGGTTGAACCAGTGATCCAATGATCTTTTTACGAGACCGATTCGATGAACGGTTCGATTTTTAAAACATTGGCGGCCGCTAGCCCACCTTGCGACAACCATGCATAACGCGAGGATAGCGAGTGTTAGGCCCTAGTGAGCGTTATTTTCAACGTTTTCTCTCCAAAACAGAATGTGGGGTAGCGTCCCCTACCTCCTAGTGAGCACTAGGCAGACAGATTTTCTCCCACTGTATAAAGACTCCTCCTCGCATGATTTTAAACAACATTGGATTTCTAAGGTTTGAACCAAGAGAGAAAACACTAGTTTAGATAGTTTAATTCGATTCGTGGTTCGTACTTATATTTTCTCGTTGTGGATTCGACCTTGATTATCCTAGAAGACTATTTATATTATTGCATTGTTCATTACTTAATTCGTGAGTCCTTAATGCTTTCTCATTTATTTACTGCTTTTACTTTCTTGTGGTTTCTTTATTGATTAAGTTTGAATTATTAATCATTCATGTTAATTAAATAATAGAAGCATGTCAAGATTTATTTCCATTAAATTTGCATTCTTAGACCTAGGATTTATTTTTCTTTCTTAATTCTCGCATAGTTAATTCGTCTTTTAATTCTTTTAATTTCGCACGCCTAGGTAATTAATAGATTTAGAATAACAACCAATCAAACTACGATTATAGTGTTTAAAATTTTAATTGCTTTATGTGAGCAACATAAATAGATGAAGCCTTATTTAATATTCCTTGAGAATACGACTTGTGTTAACTTATTGATTTAGAATGACCCCGTTATATTGCGAGTAACTTAATTAAAATAAGTCGAAACACGTCCCATTAATAATGACTCTCTTCCTTTTTGGTAAACATTAACACATGAGTTGTTTTTTGAGTTTTGTGCTATAGGCATATATTGAGTGTTTATTGGTATTCGTGTAAAAAATAAATAAATCGTTATTAATGGAACATATGGAGTATTAATTATGATGTATTTTACTATTATTAAATATAAAAATAATAAAAAACAAAAATTAAAAATTATATTAACTTGTATACTAATACGATATTATATGAACATTTTAAGTAGTGTTCATTAAGACCCATATAAAAGCTCTATATTTTATACACTTCACCCGTCTATGAAAATTACTTACATTTTGACCTAACACGAATTTTAATAATGTATTTTAATTTTAATAGGAATGTGTAGTTAGTGAAATTTTAGCCTCATATGATATATTTTTTAATTTGAGTTATGTATAGTTAGTGGTGAAGTCCGTAAACTATAAATAAAAGATTTAAAATGTAAATTATTGTTGATATTTTCAATAATTATGTCTAAAAAAAATGTCATACGTACCTATAGTGAAAAAGCAAGAAAGTGCTACTTATAAAAACAGGAACCTTTGGTCAAGGCTTGTCAATGGGTGGGTAAAATTCGGACCGGAACCGTTAAATTAGTTACGGTTTTAGAACCGGAACCGGACCGTTGAATATCGGATCCGGACCCGAAACAGGACCGTTAATTAAAATATTAATGGTTCTGGTCCGGGAGAATACCCATGGGTATTATTAGGTATGGGTTACCTATGGGTCTTGCTATGTTTTATTTATATAATTATTTTAGTCACCAATACATTAAAACGAATCCGGATTCTAAATAAATTAATTAAATATAAAATATTTAATAATGAAACTTCACTCTTATTTTATTTAAACATTATTAAAAAATCACTTAAATACCATAATTATTTTACGACTTATATGTGTTTATTGTTTGAGTACATTTATTATTAAATTAGAACGTATAGAGTGTTCGTCCACGATCAAGGATGTAACACGAGATATTATAAAATATTACTTTTTAAGATAAAAAAAAATTGAAGAAAAAAATAAAAAAAATAAATTGAAAAAAAAATGATCGGACCGGACCGAGTTAGAACCGGAACCGTACCTTACGGGTCGAGTGCGGGTCTGGACTGACCATAAGTGGGTTTGTACGGGTCTAGAACCGAAATCGAAATCGGAACCATAACTTTAAAATGAGTGGGTTTTGATCGGTTTCGGTTCCGGTCCGAGTAAAACCCACCCATTGACAAGCGTACTTCGATCGTAGAAAGAAGCAATATGGCACCAAACAGGAACCTTAAAAATTGAAAACTCCCAAAACACGGCCTTAATAACTTATTATAAATAGCTTCCGAATCCTAAGTGTTCACTCCACGAGACTTTTCTCTTTAGCCCATCTCTCTCTCGCGCGCACACTCTCTCTCCTATCTGCAAATTTCGAACGCCGTCGTCTCTAGGGTTTTTATTCTCTTTTAGGGTTTTCGTTGGAAGCCCTCACGATAATGGGCAGCAACAACAAGGACAGCTTTAACGTCGCTGATCTCGGCGCTGGTGAGTCTAAGCCCTACCTCCAATCACAACACTCCGTTTCAATTGGATTTTTTTCGATTTTCATTTGAATTGAAATATTTATTTGCGTGTAGCATTGAACGCAGAAGACAGGGCTGACCTTGTGAATGCCCTAAAGGTGAGCTCCTTTTTTATTCTATTCCCGCTATTTTTGTTACGTGTGTTCGTATCTACGTATAGTCTGTTATTATTGTGTGTATGTCATAGTTTGTGTGATTTTATTAATTATTAATACAAATGGTTGATCGTGTTTGCAGAACAAGCTTCAGGATCTCGCTGGTAAGCACTCCGATTTGCTCGAGAATCTCTCTCCAAATGTGAGGAAGCGTGTCGACACACTTAGGGAAATACAGGTACATTTATTTCTGAATGAGTGCTGTTTTTTACATCATAAGAAGAAATTTCAAGTATTTATTCTGCAATTATAATGTGATCGGTTCAATATTTCTGAGTTAGCAAGACATCCCTTGTTGGTGTTTATGTATAATGTATGATGAGTTGATGGCTAATTTATAGCCCCTCACGTTTTCATCACAATGTGAACATCACAATTCTGGTAGATTTTCTGTTGCTTTATTCTTAGTTACTTTGTGGCGCCATGCTCAAAGTGGTTTGTATCTTCTTGGATAGGCTCTATCTTTAGCTATTGGTTATCCTTAAAATAATGCTGACAAACTACTTTGTACATGTTTTTTGTGTGGTCTCCTTTGATGAAATACCTTGTTTATATAGTTTTCTTTTGCTATCGGTATTGAATGAGCTTTCTGATAAATGTGAATGTCTGTTAATGATTACAGACAGAACACGATGAACTGGAGGCAAAATTTTTTGAGGAGAGAGCAGCACTTGAAGCTAAATACCAGAAGCTGTACCAACCTCTTTACACCAAGGTGTGACTAGTTGTAGTGCAAGTTATTTGTATTTACTTGACCCTTATTTTATTTTTTTGATACTCATCAACCAGTCAATAACTATATGTAGAGATTTGGCATTGTAAATGGTGATGTTGAAGTTGAAGGTGGTGCAAATGAGCAAGCAGACCAAGATAGTGAGGGTACATTCCCATATCTGTTTATATCTCCGACATGGAAATATATTTGCTTAAACATTTATATTGTGCAGAGAAAGGAGTTCCGGATTTCTGGTTAAATGCAATGAAAAATAACGAAGTCCTTGCTGAAGAGGTATGTTTAGAGCTTTTCTTTTTTTGATGTAAGGCTCCCATCAATTTATCCTGATGTTATTTCTTTTGTATAATTGTTTCCAGATTTCTGAACGTGATGAGGGGGCTCTTAAATTCCTCAAAGACATTAAGTGGTCCAGAATAGAAAATCCCAAAGGCTTCAAGCTTGAGTTTTATTTTGACACTGCTAATCCATTCTTCAAAAATGCTGTTCTGACAAAAACTTACCACATGATTGATGAAGATGAACCCATCTTGGAGAAAGCTATTGGGTACATTATTCATACTCTGGAGATGTTACATGATACAGATGCTGTTTCAAGCTCCTATTTCTAACTCTATGATGCATTCGTTATTTTTAGGACGGAGATCGAGTGGCTTCCAGGAAAATGTTTGACACAAAAGATTCTCAAGAAGAAGCCAAAGAAAGGATCCAAAAATGCCAAGCCTATTACTAAAACTGAACAATGTGAAAGCTTCTTTAACTTCTTCAGTCCACCACAGGTTCCTGACGAGGATGATGACATTGATGAAGAAGCTGTAAGAATGGGTTATCAAGCTATTGGAAATTCTATTATCTGTCACCTATTATTGGAGATTTTATAGTTTTTTTCTTGGCAGGCTGAAGAGCTGCAAAATTTGATGGAACAGGATTATGACGTTGGGTGAGTATTTTTGACTTTCTTAGTTATGATACAAGTCCTATGTTACTTCCCTAATTGGATAGAATATGTAGTTGCAGTGAGAAACTTGGGTGACTATCATATATTGCTTAGGAAGTTGCAAATTAAATTTGACCATTTTTTATAATTCAACACTATGTCATGATGATATGTTAGCTTTGATATAGTTTCTGTCGAGATACTTTGATGAATGATTCTGATCCCATTCTTGCAACTGTTCTGTTTTGTAGGTCAACTATTCGCGACAAGATTATTCCTCATGCTGTATCATGGTTCACTGGAGAGGCTGCACAGGACGAGTACGGGGATGTTGACGACGATGAAGATGATATGGATGATGAAGATGACGAGGACGAGGATGAGGAAGAAGACGAGGAAGATGATGATGATGATGAGGATGAGGAAGAAGAAACTAAGGCCAGGAAAAAGGTTAGATGATGCATATATTTATAATGATTATCCCGTGGTTTCTTTTTGGTTTATGCCAAACCTTGCAGTGTACTAACCTGTTGGTTTTTTGTTTCCACCCACTATTTACAGCCATTAGCTGCCCGCAAGGTGTGTTTTCTATCCCCACATAATTTAATTTCCTTGAATATGTTTACTCCACCGTTGGGATGTGGATCATTGATTATTTTGACTGTTATGATATGCAGAAGAGTGGAAGAGCACCTGCTGGTGAAGGGCCGCAAGGTGAGAGGCCTCCGGAGTGCAAACAACAGTAGTTAATTTGGCTACTATGTTTCCTCGCGTTCGAGCTCCATTTTGTGTGGGAATGTGTGTTTGGAGCTTCATATATTCGTGTATCTACGAGCAGCCTTCTATTTCCTACAATTTTATCTTCTTTTAGATTAAAAAATTATTTCTTTTTAGTTTTCCTCGGGGATTGATTAAAGCTAGAAACTTGTGTTAATTTGTCTACTGCTTGCTCTGGTGCTTTTAAGTCCCCTTATTGAATCTTAATTATTTTTATGTATAATTTTGTAGTCACATTGGAGTTCGGAGTTCCCATTTTTGGCTTCATATTGAATCTGTTATGAAAATATTGGAATACATTTTGCTTTATGTTATAACTCCAAATGCAATTTTCAGCATTTTGCTTATTGTGATTGATAATTGCTTAATTGATGGTTATGCATAAATAAAGAAGTAAGTTTTAAAATCAAAATTGATACTAGGCATTTAATATAAGTTACTCACTTCTTGATTCTTTTTGGACCCTTTTACTTTCTTTGATGATGAAATTCTACGAGATGATCCATTTCATTTGATAAACATAATTTAATCAATAATAATAATCTATACTATAATACAAATTTAGACTAAGCTATCCACATCAGTCTTTGAAATCCTCTCAGTCTTCTATTTAATTTCTCCTATTTTTTTAGATTTTTAGAATTTTATATTATCAAAATTAATTAAATATATGTCTTTTTTTTTCACTCCCTTTATATCTATAGTATAGATTTCAATTCATACTATACACGCCAACCAATTTCCTCTTTTGAAAGATCTTTGGATTTTATTTTTGTCAAATTCCCTAGTATTCAAAGATAAAAATTACTAAAACACAATACCAAATTTTACAGATTTGCATCGGTTGTGGGCTATTCCATAAAAATTAGAAAAAAGGGGAAAAGACGGGCCGGTCCATTATGACCAAATATTGGGCAAAAAAAACCATCAAAAAAACTTATTATCATGCGGCCCCAAATTACAAGTGGATGGACCAAAAAACCACCCATATAAATCGCGCCTCTCCACTTCAATTATCCCCTCCTTCTTCCCCCCTCTCTCTCTCACTCAGCCGCACTCTCTAGAAGAGCCATGGAGACTCCCAGATCACTCAAAAAATTCTGGATCGCTTCTTGCACTATTTTCGTCTTCTGGTATCTCCTTATCTACGCTTCCGATCGCTCGTCTCTGCCATCCCTCGCCGTCGCCAGGATCCAATCTTCCTGTGCTAGTGATAGTAACACCTCCGCCGTCGACGGCAGCGAGGAGAGGAGGAGATTGTGCAAGGGCAGATATATATACATCCATGAAAACAGTTCTCGCTGGAGATTATATTTCACAACTGAATGAAAACAGTAATGGTTTTGGATTTCAAACTAGATGGTTCATTACTTATGTGCTGATGGTTCATTACCTCTGTTCTTATGGTTCACAATGTCTGATGTAATGGTTCTCGCTCGTCTCTGCCAAAACCCTCGCGAAACCAGAAACCAGAAACCTAAATTCCTCTTGATGGTTCTCTTGTTAGCTTATTCTGGTTTTTGCATAATCTGGATAGAATAATAAAGTTAAGTTCCAAACTGCATAAATCAACACACAACCATCAACTGAAGATAACTAAACCATCAGTGAGTACAAAGTAAACCAGTAACATATAAAAAATAAACCATCTCGTATGAAAAACAAATCTAATGGTTTTAAAATTATGTGCATATGGTTCAAAAATTTATCTTGATGGTTCTCTTGTTAGTTTATTCTGGTTTTTGCATAATCTGGATAGAATAATAAAGTTAAGTTCAAAACTGCATAAATCAATAAAAAACCATAAACTGAAGATAACTAAACCATCAGTGAGTAAAAAGTAAACCAGTAACATATACAAAAGAAACCAACGTTGATATCACACCAATTCGATAAAACAGCGGAAATCAGATCATTGAAACTTGAAACTTGTGAATTGTTGACAACCAACGTCTCCTCTCTATACTTAATCAACAATGAGAAACTGCAATCCATTAGGAAACAAAAAATCAGAACAAAGAAGAACCGACGATGAAAATAGAAAAATCAGAAAAAATCAGAACAAAGAAGAACCGACGATGAAACCGTCGATACAAAAAAACGAAAATTAGAACAGAAAAAATAGGCAATTGAATCTGAAAAATGTAGTAACAATCAACCCAGCATCAAACGATCAAATATAGAAGAAGAAATCTCTGAAAAAAAGGAATAATGGACGGCGAATCATGCAAAATTTCATTCGCAGATGATTTTCTGCAACTAAGGTTAAAAACGTGAAACCACATCAATATTTTGGGTTTAATTGAACAAAAGTGTATTAGAATGGACCTACTTGACAATGAGAAAAAATGGTGGTTTTTTTTTACTACAAGTTCACCCAGGTGGATCTTAGAGACATTTATCCTAGAAAAAACCTAATTATTATGGAAAGATTTTCATAATTGATTTTTCTCAAATCTTAGATAACCTACATTCTATATTTTTATAAATCCTTTGTTACAAGATTTATAAATAGGCTCAACATCTCTGTAGTTAATTTATATTTTTAGAGGCGGCGGTTTCGTAAGCTTTTACTATATGATTTTGTTTGTATCTTATATTATATATCATTGTTGAGGTTGTTGTATGTTAGATCATATAACTTATTTGTTGTTCGATCGGCAATTTTTCAGAGTGTTTGTACGACAGGAAAATATATAAAATAGGATGGACTCGAGATTACGTGGTTCGATCTTTGGTTTGATCTACGTCCACGGAGCAAAAGAGATTCTTTAATATTAGTGTTCTTCAGTTTTTATACAAGAGATCCGAAAAAAAGTCCCCTTAATCTAGTTTAGGAGTCCTATTTAGAGGGAATGAGTTACAGTTATAAGGGAGTGAGATGGTGGGCCGAGCTTCAGGGCTTTTGGGCCGAGGTGACTGGGGTCACTCCTGGGCTCTTCGTTGGGCCGTACTTATCCAGGCTGTGGGCTACCGAGGTCCAGTTTATGTTGGGCCTTGGTCTCGTTGGGGCATGTTGGTTTGGTGGGGCTGCATCCTATCACATCCCCCCCAAAAGAAGATCGACGACGAAGTGAAGATCTTGACGAGGTCGATGTTATTACTGAAGTGAAAGTCTTGACGAAGTCGGGGTATGGTTTCTTGTCGTCGACGAGGTCGAGCTCGAATTATGTGGAGTCGTGCAAGACAGCTGTTGTGGGGTGTCACGTGGGACACGCGTCAATCTCTTAGTGGAGCATCCGAAGAGGCGGGATTTTGAAAAAGGCGGAAGCGTTGCCTTTAAAAGCTTGCTTTGTACGCCTTGAAAACACTTTCTGCTATTTCTTAAACCCTAGCTCCTATTTTCCTGCAAACTCTCTCTCGAGACTTTTCTGTGCCTTTCTGCATTTACTGCCGTCGTTCTCCATACCAGCAACCTTACTCGAAATTTTGTGACAAGTAAGTAATCTCTCTTCACCATGGCTTCTTCATCTTTTGCCCCCATAAACGTAGATATGGAGAATGTAGAAGTTTCGCCTTCGCCGCCTAGGGTTCTTCCGGCGAAGGTTACGGTGAGGGTGTTTACCCGAGCTGCTGTTCCTCCTACCTTTCGAATGGTCGAGTTTTTGCCTTTGGTTGGGTAGGACGCTGCCCTTGAATATGCTTCCACCATGAGTGAGTCACATATGTTAAATCTAGCTAGAAAGTTCTTGTTTCCAGCGTCGGTAGAGATGATTTTACCTCGGGCTGAGGATAGGGGTAGTTCTCCGCCCGTAGGTTTTTTTTACCGTATATGAAGATTATCTTCATTTTGGTCTTCGTTTTCCTTTGAACCGAATTTTTGTTGAGTTTTTAGAGAGATTTCACTTGCCTCTAGGCCAGTTGGCGCCGCCCTCCATTAAGCAGGTCGTGGGGTTTTGTATGGAGGTCGGCTTCCGGGGTGGTTCGGCATCCATAGAGTCACTGCTTAGGTTTTTTCGAGCTAAGCGTGGTCCTACGGGGTGGGTTTATCTGTCCCCTATAAATAAATTTAAGTTAGAAACCCTGTCAAAGGTGACGAACTGGCAGAAGAAGTTCTTCTTCTGCCGGGCTGAGGGGGTCCCTTTAAATGATTGGTCGAAGGCCAAATTCGGGCCCCAAGTCACCGAGGATCCCGTCAGCGAGCTCGAAGTGAGCTTGGTGGACCTCGGCTCCATTAAGAGGGACTACGTCGAGGCCGAGCTGTCGAGGTATGGGCTGAGCCCATACGGCGCTTCCGCCGACGTGGATTTGGGTGAGGTCCCGCTCTGTGTGCTGTGTTATGATATTAATCCGAGGTGAATTCTAATGTATTCTCTCTCGTATTTGCAGTGAACCCCGAAGCACTCCAGGCAGTGCTGAAGAGGAAGAAGAAGAGGGCTAGGCTCTCTTCAACTGCGGAAAAGACGCCGTCCTACGCGTCATCGGAGAGGACCCCGGACCCACCTGTGACGGGTGCGGGGAGCTCGCAGCTCGTCCCACCCATCATTGATTTATCTCCACCTCGGAGGGAGGTGGGGGGTAGCTCGGGGGGCCAAGCCTCCGAGCTGGAGGCATCTCGGGAGATGTCGTTTTCTGAGGTAAGTGTAGACTTCTATTTCTTTCTTTCTTCTTATTGCGATGTATTAATATATATTAATGTATCTTGGTGCAGGAGGCTGATGTGGCTTTGGCCGGGCTAAGGGGCTTGGCGAACTTCGTAGCTGGCGGAGTCGCTCAGTTTCAAAGTCTGTCTGCCGAGCTCAAGGCGGCGAGGGCGGGGGTGGCAGCGGCCGAGGCTAAGACGAATCAAGCGGCAGAACAGGAGGATGAGGCCCTCGCTGCTGCTGAGGAGGCAAAAAAGAAGGCGGCCGACCTGGAAGCCGAAGTGGCCGGGCTGAGGGCTGAGCTGGCTGGGGAGCGGGAGAAGATGGCCTGTGTGGTTGCTGGCCAGGGGGTGTGCTCCGGGCCTTCGCCGAACGGATATTCCATTCTCGGCACTTCGGCGGGGCGGTCACATAGTTGGTGGGCGCCATGAGCTCCTCAATTTCCGCAGCCATCATCGACCTTATCGCCCAGGATTACCCGGAACTTGACAAAGCCAAGTACGGGTATGAGGTGATGTCCGAGGAGGAGATGCTGCGGGAATACGCCGAGGTGCTTGTGGAGTGCACTTCGGAGGTGCCGGTGGTGGAGAGGCTGGCCCGGCACAAAGCCCTGTTGTCGGAGAAGGCAGTTCGGCATTGCCCTGTTGAAAGGGATGATAAGCTGGAGGCTGTCATTGCCGAGCTTGCCAAGGATGCTACCGCTGCTGCCGATGCTGCTGGAGGAGGCCAGGAGGGCGGAGGTGCCGAAGAGGTTGGCCTGGGGGCCGCGTAGTTTTTTTTTGTAGCCTTGTACTTCGTCACCGCTAGGGTGGTGTTTCTTTTGTTCATATATAGAAGAAACTTTTTGTTGAATTCTCGTCTGTTTTCTTGTAGTTTGCTTCTGGCTTGCATGATACCTCTCACTATATGAAAGAAATATCCGAGCTCCGCAGAGCTGCTGAAATGGCCGAAGTCGATGCTTCATCTTGGAAGAGCCGAGCTGATAATATTGAGATCGAGGCTGAAGCGAAGCTTCGTGTGGCTTAGGAGAAGCTCGACGAAGAGCATGCTAGGTTTCTGGAGCTCGACGATAAGTTCAAACAAGCCGTGGATGATATCCAAACCTTCAAAGCCATGGTCGAGGAGCATGCCGAGTATGAGGATCTCATTCACAAGAGCGGACGGTTAACCATCTATGAGACCCAGATGAAGATAAAAGATGTTCGTGCTCGGGTGAAGAAGTATATAGAGAGGTACGGAGAGGACTCGTGGCAAGTCCGCGAACAGGAAGACGAACTGCTCAAGCTCGGTTCCTTGTATGAGACGGTACAGAACAGGAATCCGAAGTTGAAGAAGTGGATACTGTCCAAGAAAGCTCCGACCGATTCATCTTCCAAGGACTGGCTAGATAGGAGCTTTGCCGGTGTACACCCTCCCAGCGCGGCGTTAACCCGAGAACAAACACATGCTATAATGTCCCGGGGTGGTAGCTGGCATGCTTCAGGGAGCCGAGGTCGAGCTACGCCTGCAGGACGAGGCCGAGGACGGGGCTTCGGCCGCGGTCAGGGAATGGCTTTTTTGGATTCCGTGCTTAGCCAAGGCTATAGCTCAAGTTTGGGTCCGGGCTTTATAGAGAAGTATCTTAGCTTTAGTAAACCTTCAAGCTCGGACCCTCCACCTTGATGTAATATTTTCGCAAGTGAAGTAAAGTTTTATTTCAATTGCATTATTACATCTCTAAAGCTTTTCTCGATCGTTTAATCAAGTTTGCTTCAAGATTGTAATGCTTTCGAATCATCATTCCGTCCGAAGATGAAGTTAAGGTTCTCAGGTGACCACTTCGTCTGAAGACAAAGTTAAGGTCTTAAATGACCCTTTCGTTTAAAGACGGAGTTGGGGCTGTGTAACCACTTCGTTTGGAGATGAAGTTTAAGGCTTTGAGTTGCCACTTCGTTTAAAGACGAAGTTTGAGGCTTTGGGTAGCCACTTCGTTCAAAGACGAAGTTTAAGGCTTCGTGTTCCTTTTTTGTCGAATTTATCGATAGGAGTGGTCTCCTTACGCGCGTTTTAGATGTTACTCCGAAATTGGAATTTCTATCTATTTTTGAATTTAATTTGAATTAACCCTCTAAAATGTGTAGATGGAAGGAATGCAAACTAGCTGAAATATGCAAATATTCAACATGGAAAAGGAATGAAAAAATCTAAACAAACTACCTATCTTCTCTTATAGATAATATCTTTTCAAGTGAGAAATGTGCCAAGTTCGGGGTACTGGTTCACCGGATAGATGGCCGAGCTTGTATGACCCTTTGCCGAGGGCTTCTTGAATTCGGTATGGTCCTTCCCAAGTGGCTTCCAACTTGCTGAACTTCTCTGCCTTGCTAACTTCATTGTTTCTAAGCACGAGGTCGCCAACTTGAAACTGCCGATGCTTCACTCGGTTATTGTAGTACCGAGCTACTTGCTGTTTATATCGGGCTTCTTGTATGTAGGCTTGTTCTCGCTCTTCTTCCAGCAAGTCCAAGTTAGTTCGAAGTTTTTCCTCGTTATCTTGGGCAGCGAAGTTAAGCGTTTGAGGGCTCGGCAAGCCGATCTCTACTGGGATCACTGCCTCGGTTCCGTAGACAAGACTGTACGGTGTTTCTCCGTGTGATGTCCGGGGAGTAGTTCGGTAGGACCATAGAACTTGGGGCAAATTTTCCGCCCAATCTCCTTTGGCCTTGTCGAGGCGGGTTTTTAACCCTTTGACTATCGTACGGTTCGTAACTTCGGTTTGGCCATTTTCTTGAGGGTGGGCTACCGAAGTAAACTTTTGTTGAATATTGAGCTCGTCGCACCATTCTCTGAATGTCTTGTCTGTGAATTGGGTTCCATTATCTGAGACGAGGGCATGAGGTATGCCGAAGCGACAAACTATGTTTTTCCAAACAAAGTTTAGGGCTTTTTTGCTTGTAATCTTCGCTAAAGGTTCGGCTTCTACCCACTTCGTAAAATAGTCAATGGCTACTATAAGGAACCGTAGCTGACCAGGAGCTTGCTCGAACGGGCCGACGATGTTTATTCCCCATTGCATAAATGGCCAAGGACTTTGCATGCTGGCCAGCTCAGTTTGCGGTATTCTTGTTACTACCGCGTGAAGCTGGCACTTCGGACATTGTTTGACAATGTCAATTGCATCCTGAAGCATGGTCGGCCAATAGTATCCCCATCTCATGACCTTTCTAGTTAAAGCACGAGCTCTGATGTGACTGCCACAGGATCCTTCATGCACCTCGCGCAGTACGTAGTTCGCTTGGTTGGATCCCACACACCTTAGAAGAGGTTGAAGGTACGATTTTCTGTACAGTATTCCCTGATCTAGGATGTACTTAACGGACTTACTTTGAAGCTTCCTAGCTTCGACCTTATCAGCTGGGAGTTTGTCTCTTTCTAAGTAAGTGCGAAGTGGTGTCATCCAATTCGGTTCATCGTCAGCTATCATACTCACTTCGGCCTCATCTATACTTCGAGTTTGTACTTCTTCCACGGGAGAGGTTGTGGATGATGATGCAAGTTTGCTCAGTGCGTCAGCTCGGTCATTGTCACCTCTTGGGATCCGTATCAGTTCGAAATATGGGAAGCCTTGTTGTAAGGTCTTGGCTTTGTGGAGATACTTCTTCATCCGTTCGTCTTTGGCCTCGTATCTGCCTAACATGTGGCTGACTACAACTTGGGAGTCACTATGGACTTGAACAGCTCGTAGTTGAAGGGTTTGCGCGAGACGAAGTCCCGCGATTAGGGCTTCGTACTCCACTTCGTTATTTGTTGTCGGGAAGTTGAATCGTAGAGCATAAGTGGTTTCTTTTCCTTCCGGGCTGATGAGTAAGATTCCGGCTCCACTTCCTTTATGGCCTGATGCTCCGTCCACATAGATTTTCCAACAATCTATTGGAGGTGACTTCGGTGTTTCCTCTTGGAATTTATCCTTGGCAGGTTCAATGGGCTTCGGAGGTTCCGCAAATACTGCTTCTGCTAAGAAGTCCGCTAGTGCTTGTCCCTTGATGGCCTGACGAGGTATGAAGGAGATCGTATGTTCGCCGAGCTCAATCGCCCACTTGGCGATTCGTCCTGAAGCTTCGGGTTTCGTTAGTACTTGCCGGAGTGGAAGGTCGGTTAAGACTTGTATTGGGTGAGTGTGGAAATATGGTCGAAGTCTCCTTGCGGCATTTACCAGTGCAAGTGCGACCTTCTCCAAGGGTTGGTACCTCGTTTCTGGTCCTTTTAGAGCTCGGCTTATGAAGTAAACGGGTAATTGCCGAGGTCCTTCTCATACTAGGACTGCGCTTATTGATTCGTTCGAGGCGGCGAGGTATAGAGAAAGAATTTCACCTTCCTTTGGGACGGATAAAGTAGGTAGATTTGCGAGGTACTTCTTTAAGTTTTCAAAAGCTAATTTATGCTCGTCGTTCCATTCAAATTCTGGAGCCTTCTTTAGTATCTTAAAGAACGGGAGTTGCTTCTCGGCGACTTTAGATAGGAAACGACTCAGCGCGGCTAAGCAGCCCGTCAGTTTATGCACATCGTGAATGGACTTCGGCGATTGCATTTCCTGAACGACTTTGACTTTGGCTGGGTTGGCTTTTAACCCTTCGCGAGAGACCCAACACCCCAAGAACTTTCCAGATTGAACCATGAAAGTACATTTTCCTGGGTTTAACTTCAGGTTCACCTCGCGGAGCAGGTTGAAGACGACTTGGAGGTCGTTTAGGCAAGTGTCAACTTCCTTACTTTTGACGACTATATCGTCAACGTACACTTCGACAATCTGACCGATGTGAGGTTCAAATATCTTGTCGACCATCATTTGGTATGTAGCTCCAGCGTTTTTTAGTCCAAAAGGCATTTTCTTATATGCGTAGATGCCGAAGTCCGTGACGAAGGCTGTCTTCGGAGCGTCTTCGGCGCTCATAAGGACTTGATGATACCCCTTGTATAGGTCTAGAAAACTGAATACCTTGTGTCCAACAAGGGCTTCGACCTTCTTGTCGATATTAGGAAGAGGATAGCAGTTCTTAGGGCAGTGTTTGTTGAGGTCGGTATAGTCAATACACATTCGCCACCCTCCTCCTTGTTTCTTTACCATCACGGGGTTTGCCAGCCACGTCGGATATTTCACCTCGAATAGGATATCAGTTTTTTGTAGATGGCGTACCTCGTCATGGATCACCTGATTTCTTTCGGCTGCAAAGGCTCGTTGCTTCTGCCGAACTGGCTTCACCTCGGGATCAATATTGAGATGATGAGTGATGACGCTCGGTGATACTCCAGTCATGTCTAAGGGTGACCAAGCGAAGATGTCTTTGAATTCCCGAAGTAACCGAACAATTTGACTTCGGAGTTCACTTCCTCCGACGAACCCTACTTTGACGACCTTGGATACGTCGTCTTCATACAATACGACGTCTTCAACTGGCTCCGTAGGTGGTGGTGTCGACTCCATCACCTCGGGGTTCTGTAATTGCTATGCTTGGGGGTGCTGCATCCCGGAACCTCGGAGTGCGACCTGCATACACTCCTTGGCTTGTGTTTGGTTTCCCCTAAGTGTAATCACCCCATTTTTAGACTGGATTTTAACTGTCAGATGGTAGGCCGAGCAGATCGCCCTCGTTGCTATTAGCCAATCTCTTCCCAAGATGATGTTGTAAGGGGAGTTGGCTTTAACTACAAAAAAGGAGATTATCTTTGTAGAAGATAACGGACTCCTTTCAACGGTTACGGGAAGTGAAATAGTACCGTCCGTCGAGGTTTCTTCTTGTGTAAAGTTCCTCAGCGGGACGGGTGCTGGTTTTAAACGTGCTTCTTCGATATTGAGTTTATCGAAGCAGTTCTTGAAGAGCACGCTTACCGAGGCTCCGCTGTCGATGAATACCCGGTGAACCAATTTATTGGCCACCACAGCTTCGATGATAGTAGCATCTTGATGGGGTAAAGCATGGGGAACTGGGTCGTCGCTGGAAAAGGTGACGACCTCATCCTTTTTGAACCTTTTTTGTGAAGGTTCCTCCTTCTGTTGACTTCGGGCCTCGGCTTTTAGTGAGGACTTCGTTGCGCCTTGAGGGAGCCCGGTAATAGCAGCGATGACTCCGTCATATTGAGGTTGGTCTTCGTCTTCGTCCTCGTCATCGGGTCTTGGCTTTTTGTCTTGGTGGGGATAACAGTTTTCCCCTCTACTCTTACTTCTCTTGTTTTTCCCTTGAGGTCGGGCGTTTTGCTGGCTACGACCTCGGTATTTACCAAGGGTACCATCACGCACCAGGAGGTCTATATTCGAGGTGAGATTTTGGCAGTCCTCGGTGTCATGACCGTGATCGTCGTGGAATTTGCAGTACTTGTCCCTGGATCGTCGCTTCAATCCACTTCGGGACAATGGCGGCGGCTTCTGGAATAAGCTCGCATGAAGCTCGTATATTTCGGCTCGGGGTTTTGTCAACGGAGTGAATTGACTTCGATCTTGATTGGACCGAGGTCCGAGCCGGGATTCCAGTGGACCTCGTTGTATCCTCTCAAGAGCACCTCGTCGATTTTGCCCATGATCAGTACGCTCCTCCCTTTTTCTCTTGTCGTGACTTTCAGGTCGGTCTGCCGCCCTTTTTCTTCTGTCAGCCTCGTCCGCCTCGGCAAATGTGTCAGCAATTCTCCATAGTTGTTTGGAGGTTTGGGGGCGCTCTTTTACGAGCTCCCTAAAGAGAGTGCCGGACTGAATGACATTTTGAAATGCCGAGATAAGGACATCGTCTGACAGGCGGTCGACTTTAAGGCTCTCGTTATAGAACCTAGCCAGGAAATCGCTGATTTTTTCTCCTCGTCCTTGTCTTAGCGTAAGGAGTTGGGCCGAACTGATCTTGGCTTTGGCTTTCTGGAAGAAACGACGTTCGAAGGCGTCTAGCAGGTCGGTATACGACCCTATGCTGCAGCGTGGAAGGTTGTCGAACCATTTTCGAGCGTTATCTATTAGCAGTTCGGGAAAGACTTTGCACATATAGACATCTTCGGCGAGCCCTTGGTTTAGCTTGTTGTATTGGTACTGTGACAAGAAGTTGCTGGGGTCACAAGAACCGTTATAGGGTTTAATGGGTGACACCTTATATGTTGACGGGAGCGGAGTGTAGAGTATTTTGTTGGTAAAAGGGGTGGCGATTCGACTGTAAACAGTGAATCTCCCTTCTCTGTGGTCATCTTCGTCACGTCGGGAAGGACCGACGTTTCGACGAGGTGACGTTGAACCGCGCCGAGGTGAGGCGAGGTTATTATTTCCCCGACGATCACGCTGCCTTAGGGGAAGCTCGTCTCTTCTGTCCTCGACGATTTGAAGGCTCGGAGGTCTCTGTTGTGGTGGTTCAGTTTTGTCTCCTTCATCTTGACTTCGTTGCCGATGTTGTTCGGCGAACTTGAGGAAATCTTGTTCGTGGAGGTCTAAGTATGCTTTTAGCGCATCTCCGAGCTGAGGCTGGAGCGTGGCGTTCCCCCATCGATGATCTCCTTGGTTTGGCCCTTCGCTACTAATAGAATCGTTGGATCGACCTGAGTATACGTCTTCCACATGACCTTCAGGAGTTCGGCGGATTACGGGCTGCCTGTCATGTTGGACTTGGCGTATATCCCCTTCGTTGGTTGATGTATGAGGTGGATTGGTTGGCGGATCAGTTTGGTTCTGTTTTCCCTTGGCAGCAGCAGCTATAGCGGTGGAGCGGGTGGATTTTACCATCGTATCTTTACTCAAAAAATGTTGATCGTTTTCACAGAATTTATCAGTTCCCACAGACGGCGCCAGTGTTCGATCGGCAATTTTTCAGAGTGTTTGTACGACAGGAAAATATATAAAATAGGATGGACTCGAGATTACGTGGTTCGATCTTTGGTTTGATCTACGTCCACGGAGCAAAAGAGATTCTTTAATATTAGTGTTCTTCAGTTTTTATACAAGAGATCCGAAAAAAAGTCCCCTTAATCTAGTTTAGGAGTCCTATTTATAGGGAATGAGTTACAGTTATAAGGGAGTGAGATGGTGGGCCGAGCTTCAGGGCTTTTGGGCCGAGGTGACTGGGGTCACTCCTGGGCTCTTCGTTGGGCCGTACTTATCCAGGCTGTGGGCTACCGAGGTCCAGTTTATGTTGGGCCTTGGTCTCGTTTGGGCCTGTTGGTTTGGTGGGGCTGCATCCTATCATTTGTCATCTCTTCTGTTCATGGTTAGGTACTTGTCCGTTCCAAGAATCACCACAGATCATTTTTTATATATCATTGTTGAGGTAATGTTTTTTTTATTATATTCTTCAGAATATTTTATGTTTCAGTCCTTTGTGGTTCAACCTGTATAAATTCGGGTGTTTCTTTTAGAAGCACCATGGATTGAGTTTTAAAAGAAAAAAGAAATTTCTTATCTGCCATAGAGACTGACTGCGTGTATATAATTAATGGTATGAAAAATTAAAGAGAACATTTAGTAGAGTGGTATGGAAAAAGAGGGTACTGATGAAATCTTCATCATCGTACACATGCATGTATGTGTGCATGTAATACGTTGATTTAAATGAAGTTCGTATCTTTATATATACGTCATAATATAGGGAGAATTCATGCATGCATATGTGACATTATAGATTAATGATACAGTCAGAACAAATATCCATTGTGATCCCTTTTAATTTCGTGCATGTACTCACTTTCTAGCTAATTCAATGTTGTAGGAACTTAACATAAAGTATGTATATGCATAAATAAATTAACAAAAAAAATAAGATTCTTTTAATTAATATCTTGGATATTGGAGAAGAGTTGAGTTTTCGATCTCAATAAGGGAATGATGGTTTGTGCTTTTGTCAATTGCTTCCTTGAGAATTGGGTTTCTCCTATATAGTTTATATTTTGTCATATTTAATTCCATATTATATATATATATATATATATATTATGTATAATTTTAGTTTGTTCCTTCTATTTGTAAAAGTAGTTAACTTTATACTTTATATTTGAGTGTGTTTTTATTGATTATATGCCTTTTCCGTTAAATGAGTGATTTTTGTGTTTCATATAGTTTTCAATATGTCGAAAAACAATGGAACAATACATTTGAATGACATAGTAAAAGATACAAGAAGGAGAATGGTGAATATCAGAATATTGCGATTATGGATACAGAAGGATAAGAACGGGAAGGAAGGGATAAAGATGATATTAATGGACGAATGGGTAAATAATTCTTTTGTGAATATTAAATTTTCAATCATTTTTTTATCTAACTAAAGTAAATTGTACTTTGCAATGCAGGGGAATAAAATACAAGCAAATGTCTCGACAGGTTTAAAAAATAAGTTTGTGTCTCTTCTCAAAGAGGGACAAATTTGTAATCTTGCCAATTTTCAAGTTATTGACAATGATTCACAACTTCAAAAAGCCAAAATTAATCATGCTTGTAAGATCACCTTCGGTCTTGCTACCAAAGTGATTGAATCAGAGGTTTTTGATAATATCGCGGAGAATGGTTTTCAATTTGTTGACTTCAAGGATATACACGCACATAACCGGGTTTATGTCTTGGGTATGTATTATATTATTTTTCTATAATCGTAGCATATACCATATATCATATTAAACACCTTCATTATACATTGATGTTGCAGATGTGTTGGGTGAGATCAAAGACCGAAATATACGCATTGATTGAGTTGATTCATGGGGTCAGAGAACAGCCAAAATCAATGTTATCCTTGCTGATGGAGAGTATGATATTCATATTTAGATTTAACTTTTTAATAATTAGTTTTGAAGCTTTCTTGACAATACTCATATTTTTCTTATTAGCGGGATTCAATTCCCTTGCGTCATTTGGGGGTCATTAGCGAGTCAGCTGAAATCATTTGTTGAAAATTTATCAAGTGGTGATAAAGAGCCTTTAATAATTGCTTTGCAATTTGCTATGATATCTGGTTTCAAAGGTTAGACTGAACTTCTTATTCAATTGAATACACATGTGATTGGGGTGACATGATTATTGTCGGTCACTGCTCCTAGGTAAAAAATAATTAGTATATTAGATCAAATAAGTATGCTAAAATAGTGGCTCCAGGCCTTCCCTCTATCACCCACGTCCATACTTTCTTTAGCAAACTTATATTTTATCATTTTTCTTTTATTCTATTTATTAATTTTTACTAATAAATTAATAATAAACTAAACAAAAAAAAATATATCTATAGTAGTTTTTTTTATTATGGGTGAATTGCACCCTATTCAAAATGTTATAGGTGCAATGAAAATTTTGTAGTTCAGTTACAAATCTATTTGTTATTTGCACATGCACGTTTGCACCCAACTTAAAGAAATATAAAAAACATCATCCGAGTCAAATAAGTTTATTTCTATTAGTATATACTCCACATTCTAATTTATATGTTTCTATTTATTAAAATTTAACATATATGTTCAGGAGGATGGGTACTATCTAGATATTCCACACTCCGAATTTGACACCAGCAAGAGGAATAAGCTCACAATCAGGGAGTTCTTAGCATTTAGGATGCAAGACAGGGATGATGAGGGCCAACAACTACTGCTTTCCCGTCGGTTGCTTCAACAATTTGTTGTCGATGGTTACACAATGATGGAATCACAAAGGCTGCAGTGGATCCGTTACAATCAACCTTCCCTAAGGTGTGAAAAATACAGTAACTTGAAGGAATCGAGAGACAAAGGGAGTAATGATGGTTCATCTGTTGGTAAATCCTACATACTGACATCTTCATTCACAGGAGGAAAACGATATATGATTCAAAACTATCAAGATGTGATGGCTATTTGCAGGTGGACTGGATATCCGTCTTTGTTTATCACCTTCACATGCAATCCGAAATGACCGGAGAGAAGAAGGTTTGTTGAGAAAAAGGGACTAAGGCCAGAATATAGACAAGATATATCAGTTCGAGTGTTCAAAATGAAGCTTCAAGAACTTATAAATGATCTCAAGAGCAAGAAAGTGTTTGACGAACACACTGCACGTAACCTATTCCTATAAATTTATTTAAATAACCATTTTTTTAATCTTAACTTAATATAGGTGTAAATATTTTTTATACAGTTGTTTCCACCATTGAGTTTCAGAAGCGAGGGCTCCCTCATGCTCATATCATTTTTTTAAGACGTGAAGCGCAACGCCACCTGATTGAGAATATAGATGATTTTATAATTGCAGAACTCCCACATAAGAAAGATAACCCATAATTATATGAGGCGGTCTCCGAATGCATGGTGCATTGTCCTTGCGGAGCAGAACGACTAAATTCACCTTGCATGGTGAATTATTAGTGTTCAAAGGGATTTCCAAAAAAATACACAGATCGTACAAGAGTTGACGATAATGGATACCCTATATACAAGCGAAGGGATACAGGCGTCACTGTGGAGAAGAATGGAGTATCTCTTGATAATAGATTTGTGGTACCATACAATCCATTTCTCATGATGAAGTATCGAGCGCACATCAATGTTGAGTATTGCAATCAAGGGCGGTCCGTTAAGTATCTATTCAAGTACATCAATAAGGGCAGCGATAGGATGTGCGCCAAAATAACAGACACAAACAATGATGAAATCAGTGAGTACATCGATTGTAGATACATTTCGGCATGTGAAGCTATGTGGAGAATATTCGAGTTCTCAATTCACTATCAGACTTCCACCGTTCAACGATTGTCTTTTCATTTGGAAGGAGAGCAAACTTGTGTGTTTAGGGATGACGATTACATTGATAATGTGATGCAAATGAAGACCGTTGCAGAAACACAATTTCTAGAATGGATGGAATTGAATAAAACTGATGTGGATGCGCGCAAATTTTTGTACAGTGAGATTCCTGAGCATTATTCTTGGAATCTTGAAAGTAGAAATTGGATAAAAAGAGACAAAAGCTTTGCAATAGGACGCATCTTCCATGTTCGCCCGTCAGCTGGAAAAATATTCCATCTCAAGATGTTGTTGAATCATGTTAGGGGAGTGACATGTCACGAGGATTTTCGTAGGGTGAATGGAGTACTTAAAGAGAGTTACAAGGAAGCATGCTACGCAATGGGTTTGTTAGATGATGATAAAGAGTACATTGAAGGGATTATCGAGGCAAGTTCTTGGGGATCCGGGGATTACCTAAGACGTCATTTCACAACTTTACTCCTATCGAATAGTATGTCAATGCCAGAGGAGGTTTGGCAACAAACATGGAGATATTTGTGTGACGATATCCTATACAAGAGGCGGAAAATTCTCAAGAGACCGGGCAATTTTAAGTTTTATATTTATTCACACTTTGGCACATTGTCCAAATTTTATTAATTAACAAGACTAATTGTTATTATTATTATTTTTTTTATTAGATTTGCTACTTACGGATGAACAATTGCAAAATTTTGCTTTGGTAGAAATTGAAAAGTTGCTTGTGGCGAATTCCACGAGTCTAATCAACTTTTCTGGCATGCCGGTACCGAACTCATCAGTTGTATCTTGTGCATCCAATTTGCTCATATTGGAAGAGACATCTTACAATATAGAAGAAATGAAGGCAGAGCATGCGAAGTTATATCCAGAATTAACAGATGAGCAAATGACGGTCTATGAACGAATAATCGCTGCAGTTGATAGTGGTGAGGGTGGGTTTTTCTTTTTATATGGATATGGTGGCACATGAAAAACATTTGTTTGGAAGACCTTATGCTCGGCCATACGTGGTAGAGCTGTAGCCTCGAGTGGCATCGCTTCACTGCTCCTACATAAGGGTAGAACAGCACACTCGAGATTCGGTATACCGTTGGATTGCGATGAGAGTTCCACATGCAGCAAGATCAAATCAGCAAGCGAACTCACCGAACTCCTTAAGGTGACAAAGTTGATTATATGGGATGAGGCACCGATGGCCCACATATATTGCTTTGAAGCACTTGACAGGAGCCTAAGGGATGTTATGCGATCGCCCGAAGAAAGTTGTTCTGAAAAACCATTTGGCGGCTTAGTTGTTGTTTTAGGTGGCGACTTCAGACAAATCTTGCCAGTCGTCCCTAATGACACCCGACATGACATTGTGCATGCCTCAATAAGCTCATATCATCTTTGGAATTCATGTGAAGTTCTTAGGTTAACTAAGAACATGAGATTGCAGGTAAATGTGCTACAACATAATTTAAGAGATTTTAAATTATTACTGTTTTATTGTCCATTAAATGATATTCTAATTATTGTTTTTTATGACAGCGTGGGCCATCTCAATCTGGGGCTGAAGAAACTAGGGAATTTGCTTAATGGATACTAAAGGTTGGTGATGGATCTGTTGGGGACATCATTGCTGATGGAGAGTATAATGTCAGCTTATCCGACGATATTCTGATACAAAATGCAGGTGATCCTATTGCATCGATAGTGAATGATACTTACAAGGGCATATTGCATGCATCGCGTAATCCAGAAATGTTTAAGAATGGAGCTATTCTGGCTCCCACCAATGACATGGTCGATGATATCAATAATTACGTGATGTTGCAAATATCTACCGATGAATGGGTATACCTTAGTTTTGATAGCATTTTCAAAGAAGATGGAGAAGTTGATGTAGATAATGACGTCTACTCAGTTGAATATCTCAACACAATAAAATGTTCCGGATTGCCAAATCATGTGATTAAATTGAAGGCAGGGTGCATCATTATGCTGTTGAGAAATATAGATCCGTCCAGTGAGCTATGCAATGGAACGAGAATGATTGTCACTAAACTTGGGGACCGTGTGATTGAAGCCAAACACATATCGGGGAAGAAGTCAGGGAAAAAATTTTCTATTGCCAGAATGATCTTGAGTCCATCGGATTTCACCAAATTTCCGATTAGATTTCAGATGAGACAGTTCCCTTTGACTATATGCTTTCAATGACCATCAACAAGAGTCAGGGACAGTCTCTCTCTAACGTTGGACTATATCTGCCGAAGCCTGTCTTCACCCATGGTCAATTGTATGTGGCAATCTTAAGGGTCACTAGCAAACGAGGCCTGAAAGTTTTAATAGGTGACACAGAGAATAGGTCGGATAATACGACAGTTAACGTGGTGTACGATGAAATTTTTCAAAAATTGTGAGGTAAGACACTACACTTGACATGATTCTTTTGGTTTCATTTACCATATTTTGTTTCCATGATAATTTTTAGTAACATAATTTTTCTTTCGTTAGGGTGAGGATGATAAATGTGTATCTGTTTTATTATGAGGTCATGCTTGAACTTCCCTTACATTTTTTTTATTGTTTGGACATCTTTTCTACAACTTTCATCGTGTGTATGTGTTTTAGACTTATACATAGCTAATTTTATTGGATTTAATAGATTGAGAAGATAATTATTTCAAACTATCTTTATTATTGTTACATTTTGATTAGTTAATTCAATTTTATTATATAACAATAAATACGCTATATAATTCCTGTCGATTTTCGACGGGCTACACACTAGTAATAATTAAATATGATCTTATCAACATTGATATTTGGGGACTATATATGCAAGAGAAGAGAATGTAACATAAATTTGTGTTAACTATGCTAGAAGATCACAATAGTCATTATGACTTATTTGTTAAATTCCAAAGATCAAATATGTTCCAACTCTTGTGAGTTTCTTTCTTATGATTTGTACTCAATTTGGGGAAGTCGTTAATATGGAAAACTTTATTGCTAAGTTTGGACCGATTGCGAGAGAATAAATAGGGGAGCCAAGATAAAACAAAAAGTGAATTTATTAATTATCTTATACTATGACTCGCTCATATTTAATATTCCATACATATCAAAATGATTTATTTAAAAAAAAAAAATTAGATTACATTAACATTAAATTATACGGCTGCGTCACGAAGGACTCAAACCCGACACCTTAGTCTTGAGTATTAACCTCACTACCATTAGGTCAATACACGTACACTTATATAAAATGAATGACTTTAACAAATGTATGTCGTCTCTATTTATTTGTATGGTTATTTGAATGATTTGAAGTATTTATAAATAAGTCGAAGAAAATGAAGAGTCTTTAAAAAAATGTAGACATTGTATTAATATTGGGTGAAAATGTAGCCACATGATTTTAATTATAAACATTTGTGTCTACTATAAAGGTCTTCATTTGTTTGATTGCATTTTATTTAATTATTATTAACTCGCTTTACTAAAACGAATATTAATAATATTAATAAAAGCGAGTTAATAATAATGAAGTAAGAAAAATATATTATTTTTAAAATTTATGTCATTGTTGATAAAAAAATGATATTAACTTAATTGATACATTTAGAGCATCTCCAATGGGGGTTGCTCAAATAGTGGGTGCGGTGGCATTTTCGTAAATAAATGGAACTTTTTTGGGTGGGGTTTAGGAGATTGTGTTGGTAGGTAGCAGTGGGAGTTTCTCGCTTTGGGTTTCCGTAGTCTCTACTTTAATAATTATAAAATGATTGAATTTGAGAAAAATGATATTAATTAAATTTGTAATATAAAATAAATAAATAAATACGAAAAAAAATAAATAAAAAAATGGAAATTAAAATAAGAATTACAATAATTAAAACACAACATTCAATTTAAAATAGAAAGTACAATACATAAAATACAACATTAGAAATAAAAATTACAATAATTAAAATACAACATTATAAATTAAAATTACAATAATTAAAAAATAACATTAGAAATAAAAATTACAATAATTAAAAAACAACTAAACTAAAAATCAAACCTACTCCTAATTTGAGCACACATAGTGTTGTGCATCTCGAGTTGCTCGGGCGTCATCCTCGACGTATCCTTCAACAAGATCTTGTAATAAGCAAGTCTTGTTGTGTCGTACGTGAATGTTGTAATTGCGTTGGAAGTTTGTTTCAAAGTTTCCAACGCTTCGTTACTTGGTTGCTCGAAGGCGGAGGCTTTACCCTTCCCTTTTCTTTTTGCCGCCTTCGTCCCCATCGGACGTTCCTCGGGTTCGGGTTGGGCGTCGCCTCCTTGGGTTGAGTCGCTCGTGAACCCTTCCCCCATATTATTTTTCCCCCTTTTGTTGGCGTGGATGATTGGAACAACGCGTTGGAATTTTTGCTTGTTTCGCAAAATCTCCCAACAATGTCGGTATTTGAACTCCGACCTTTTGGTTTGTTTATACTCCGCCAACGCCTTTTGGTAGATGTCGTGGTCGGAGTTACCGCTTGCCCATCGATCGCTGCACCGGTTGTAGATTGTGCAAAACTCACGGGTCGTAGTTTGAATACGTTGCCAATGACACTTCAATTGGCAGAGGGTGCGATGCCTCGGCTGGTTGCGTTGCCGGTTGAAGGAGTCGGTGATGCGTTTCCAATAGGAGTCGGCCTTTTGGTTGTTGCCGACAATGGGGTCTTGGCTTGTGTCGAGCCAAGTGCTGCAAAGTATGATGTCATCCTCCTTGGTGTAGGCAACATCCACTTTGGTTCGAGCGCCCACTTTGGAGAGAGAGATAACAAGAGTCTCATCCGTAGAATCGTCGAAGGAATCATTCAAGTTGATTCCGTCGAGTCCTCCGGCTCCCCCGGAGGAAGCGGTTGAGAATGTAGGAGATGGTTGGGAAGAGAATTAGGGTGAGTACGGAGGAAATGGAAATTGTTGGCCGGAATAAGTTTGGCTGGGATAAGAAGGAGTAGAGAAGAGAAGAGGGTTGAATTGAGAGGGTGAAAATTGAGAGGGAGAGAAAGAAGAATTTTGGCTTTGATAATTCGGGTTGCCGGACGACGAATTGTCCGAACTTTAATTATCGGAGCTTCCGCCTTAACTTCGGTATAGAAATCTATTGAATTGCTCATCCATTTTTTTGGCTAACTTGTAATAAAAATGGTTGAAGAAAGATGGTTGAAAGATTGAAGAATGGATGAAGATGTGTGAAAATGTGAGATTGAAATAGGGTATTTATAGATGAATTAAAGAATCATAAAAAAAAAATGAAAAATGGGGTGGGTTCGGGAAACCCACGCCCACAGCGGCAAACCCGTGCGGGTTGTTGGCGCCCGCCCGCGCCCGGGTTCAAGGGACAAAGCCCCGGTTCCGGTGCCCCACAGCCACAGCGGAGGTTTCCCTCGGGGGATTGCCCGCGCCCCTGCCCCCCTTGCTGCCTGGGTTTCCCGCATCCGCACCGCTGCGGATGCTCTTAGTACTCTTTCCCAAATTATGAATTTGGTACTCTTCCATTTCCATGCCACTAAATTTAATACACTTTTCATTTTGGTTCGTACTAATAAAAAGTAGTAAAACGTTACTTAAAAAGGTGTAGGTCGTACTATATTTATAAGTTTTATAATATTTCATACATTATTCTTAATAATTGTGTCTAAAAAAAGTGTACCATACTTAAAGAACCTACAAATTAATAAAATATTATACTCGTCCCGTTATGAGTGATCATAATAAATTAGGTACGACGATTAAAAAAGTAAAATGTTGTATTTAAAAAATTATGAATCAATAAAAGGTAAAACTTGTTTTTTTTTTAATAAAATGACCATCTTTAATGAGACAGACCGAAAAAAGAAACATGGTCACTTTGCAGGACAAGATAATACTACTTAGGGGTAGGGGTGAACAAAAAATGGTAAAAAACTGAAAACCGAACCGAACCGAACCGAACCGATAAGTTCGGTTCGATTTCAGTTTTGATTTTATAAAATTTTGATTTTTCGATTCAATTTTGGTTGACATAAAAAAAATCGAAATACCGAAAATCGAAACATATTATTTAATATTACTTATTAAATACTTATTTAATTAATATTACTTATTAAATATATAAATAGATATTAAATATTACTTATTAAATAATTATTTAATTAAGTATTACTTATTAAATATATAAATATTTATTAAATATGTTTTTAATAATTATTTATTCAATATTTTCCGGTTTCGGTTTTTTTGGTTTTTAACCGAAACCGAACCGAAAATTTCGGTTCGGTTTTGATTTTATATTTTTCGGTTCGTTTTTTTTTCGATTTTCATTATTTTTACCGAACCGAACCATGCTCACCCCTACTTAGGGGTGTAATCGAACTGAAATTAGTCAAATAATATCATACTCGAGTTGAAATTGAAGACTCTATTTCGGCTCGAACTATGTTCGAGTTTTGAAAACCAAGCTCGAGTTTGGTTCGATAAATAAAATTTGAGTTTGAGTTCAATTCATTTATTATTTGATTCAATAGTAAATTTAAATTTAATATAAAATTCACAAAATATTCAAAACTTGACTTGTTTTTAATATTAGTAAACTAGCTCATCAATCGCGAATAATTCAAAATTCGGTCCGTTAAACTTATATTCAAATATGTTCGCTAACCTTTCGAACCGAATACCATTATATTTGAATTCGGTTTTAAAAAAATATTTGAGCTATGGTACAAGTCTCGAATTTAATTTATTTATTAAACTAATAAATTTTGAACAAATTTTTGTTAAATGGAATTTCGAATAGTTGATTTGATTTTTATATAAGGGTAATATACTTAATACAAAAGAATAAAAATGCGATAAGCTGAGGGTCCGAAATCCGAACAAAAAAGCAGCACAAAACCGGAACATTAAAAATTGAAAACCCCAAACACGGCCTTGATAACTTATTATAAATAGATTCCAAATCCCAAGTGTTCTCTCACTTTCTCTCTCTCCTATCTGCAAATTTCGCCCGCCTCTCTTAGGGTTTTTGCATCTCTATTAGGGTTTTGGTTGGCATCCCTCACGATAATGGGCAGCAACAACAAGGAAAGCTTTAACGTCGCTGATCTGGGCGCTGGTGAGTCATAACACTCCGTTTCAATTGTATTTGTTTCGATTTTCATTTGATTTGAAATATTTATTTCCGTGTAGCATTGAACGCAGAAGACAGAGCTGACCTTGTGAATGCCCTAAAGGTGAGCTCCTTTTGATTCTATTCCCGCTATTTTTGTTAATTGCGTTCGCGTATATATATACACACACAAACATATATATATATAGTCTAATTTTATCGTGTGTATGCCATAATAATTTGTGTGAGTTTGTTTTATAGTTAATAACAATGGTTGATCGTGTTTGCAGAACAAGCTTCAGGATCTCGCTGGTAAGCACTCCGATTTGCTCGAGAATCTCTCTCCAAATGTGAGGAAGCGTGTCGACACACTTAGGGAAATACAGGTACATTTCTGAATTAGTGCTGTTTTTTACATCATAAGAAGAAATTTCAAGTATTTATTCTGCAATTATAATGTGATCGGTTCAATATTTCTGAGTTAGCAAGACATCCCTTGTTGGTGTTTATGTATAATGTATGATGAGTTGATGGCTAATTTATAGCCCCTCACGTTTTCATCACAATGTGAACATCACAATTCTGGTAGATTTTCTGTTGCTTTATTCTTAGTTACTTTGTGGCGCTATGCCCAAAGTGGTTTGTATCTTCTTGGATAGGCTCTATCTTTAGCTATTGGTTATCCTTAAAATAATGCTGACAAACTACTTTGTACATGTTTTTTGTGTGGTCTCCTTTGATGAAATATCTTGTTTATATAGTTTTCTTTTGCTATCGGTATTGAATGAGCTTTCTGATAAATGTGAATGTCTGTTAATGATTACAGACAGAACATGATGAACTGGAGGCAAAATTTTTTGAGGAGAGAGCAGCACTTGAAGCTAAATACCAGAAGCTGTATCAACCTCTTTACACCAAGGTGTGACTAGTTGTAGTGCAAGTTATTTTTATTTACTTGACCCTTATTTTATTTTTTTGATACTCATCAACCAGTCAATAACTATATGTAGAGATTTGGCATTGTAAATGGTGATGTTGAAGATGAAGGTGGTGCAAATGAGCAAACAGACCAAGATAGTGAGGGTACATTCCCATATCTGTTTATATCTCCGACATGGAAATATATTTGCTTAAACATTTATATTGTGCAGAGAAAGGAGTTCCGGATTTCTGGTTAAATGCAATGAAAAATAACGAAGTCCTTGCTGAAGAGGTATGTTTAGAGCTTCTCTTTTTTTGATGTAAGGCTCCCATCAATTTATCCTGATGTTATTTCTTTTGTATAATTGTTTCCAGATTTCTGAACGTGATGAGGGGGCTCTTAAATTCCTCAAAGACATTAAGTGGTCCAGAATAGAAAATCCCAAAGGCTTCAAGCTTGAGTTTTATTTTGACACTGCTAATCCATTCTTCAAAAATGCTGTTCTGACAAAAACTTACCACATGATTGATGAAGATGAACCCATCTTGGAGAAAGCTATTGGGTACATTATTCATACTCTGGAGATGTTACATGATACAGATGCTGTTTCAAGCTCCTATTTCTAACTCTATGATGCATTCGTTATTTTTAGGACGGAGATCGAGTGGCTTCCAGGAAAATGTTTGACACAAAAGATTCTCAAGAAGAAGCCAAAGAAAGGATCCAAAAATGCCAAGCCTATTACTAAAACTGAACAATGTGAAAGCTTCTTTAACTTCTTCAGTCCACCACAGGTTCCTGACGAGGATGATGACATTGATGAAGAAGCTGTAAGAATGGGTTATCAAGCTATTGGAAATTCTATTATCTGTCACCTATTATTGGAGATTTTATAGTTTTTTTCTTGGCAGGCTGAAGAGCTGCAAAATTTGATGGAACAGGATTACGACGTTGGGTGAGTATTTTTATTTTCATAGTTATGATAACTGAGTCTTAGGCTATTTCCCAATTGTATAGAATATGTTGTTGCAATTAGAACCTCGAGTTACTATCATATATTGCTCATGACAACCTCTAGTTTCTGTCAAGATATGTTCATGAAGTATTCTGATCACAATTTTTAAACTGTTTGGTAGGTCAACTATTCGCGACAAGATTATTCCTCATGCTGTATCATGGTTCACTGGAGAGGCTGCACAGGACGAGTATGGGGATGTTGACGACGATGAAGATGATATGGATGATGAAGATGATGAGGACGAGGACGAGAATGAGGAAGAAGACGAGGAAGATGATGATGATGATGAGGATGATGAAGAAGACACCAAGGCCAGGAAAAAGGTTAGATGATGCATATATTCTTACTGATTATCACTTGGTTTCTTTTTGGCTTATGCCAAACCTTGCAGTGTACTAACTTGTTAATTTTTTGTTTCTGATTATCACTATTTGCAGCCATTAGCTGCACGCAAGGTGTGATTTCTATTCCCACACGATTAATCTCCTTGGATATATTTATTCCACCGTTGGGCTGTGGATCATTGATTATTTTTATTGTTATGATATGCAGAAGAGTGGAAGAGCACCTGCTGGTGAGGGGCCGCAAGGCGAGAGGCCTCCGGAGTGCAAACAACAGTAGTTAATTTGGCTACTTTGTTTCCTCGCATTCGTGCTCCATTTTGTGTGGGAATGTGTTTGTGGAGTTTCCCTCATCATATATTCGTGTATTTACGAGCAGCCTTTTATTTCCTACAATTTTATCTTCTTTTAGATGAAAAATTATTTCTTTTTAGTTTTCCTTGGAGAGTGATGATATAAGCTAGAAGCTTGTTTTAATTTGCCTACTGCTTGCTTTGGTGCTTTTAGTCCCCTTATTGGATCTTAATATTTTTTCTATAATTTTGTAGTCACATTGGTATTCGGAGTTCCCATTTTTGCTTTCATATTGAGTCTGTTTTGAAAATCTTGGGTTACATTTTGTTTTATGTTATAACTTCAAACCCAATTATCAGCATTTTGCTTAATAGTTAGTAAAAGCTGAAAAAGAAGTAAATTTTAAACTTTAATTGATAGAATGCTTGATATATATAACTCCACTTTATGAAAACATTTTCTTTATTGAATGTTAAAATTCTTCAAAATCGACTAATTCTAGCAACCTTTTCAATCTTTAAAACACCTTCCGTTTTGCTAAATGCGGCCACAAGAGATCTGACATGAAGTTTATGAAAGTAAGGCAGCGTTTGGTATGATGTATAAGACTAAGGATGATAAGATTAATAATATAAATAGTGACAAATTAATAATATGAATAGTGTTTAATAAATTATTTGGTAGGTAAAAAAACATGGTAACTTAATAATCTGTTTGGTAGAAAAGATAAAAAGTTATGATAACTTAATAATGTGTTTGGTAGATAAGATAAGGTTTGATAAGATAAGATAAAACAATAATCTGTTTGGTAGAATAGATAATGGACAATATAATTTTATATCTTGTTTGATATATATGATTGAAAGAAGAGAAAAAAATTTGTCTTGAGTTACGTGTCTTTGAACGATTTTCCTCCATAGCCATATCAGAATTTCCCTCCATAGCCATAACAGTGAAGCATAATTTGGATTGTATCTTCAAATTGCTACAATGGCTTCCACCGAAGAAGGTATGAATTTCTCTCTTATTTGTTCGATTGTGATATTGAGCAGTGCCTGTTCTTTGATTCTTGTTCTATTTATCTTCGATTCTTGCTTGCTTTGTCCAGTAGAGATTACATTTGTTATTGGATTGTTCGATTGGGTTGCTTTACTGTCTATTGTTATATTAGGTTGTTGTACTATGAATTTTAGGGCAGTAGAGATTACATTTGTTACATTTGTAATTTAGGGTTCGGTTGAGCGTACCCTTTTCTGTGAATCTTGCTTTGTAAAATCTCTTATTCTTGCTTGGTTTGCAGCGATTACATTTGTAATTTAGGGTTCGGTCGATTCTTGCTTGCTTTGTTCAGTAGAGATTACATTTGTTATTCGATTGTTCGATTGTGTTGCTGTACTGTCGATTGTTATATTGGGTTGTTGTACTGTGAATTTTAGGGCAGGGTTGTTCAGTAGAGATAACATATGTAATGTATGGTTTGATTGAACTTCGGCTGTTGTTCAATTGTTGTTCTATTATTTTTGTTTCTTGCTTTGTTTAGTAGATCAATATTGTAGGTCGATTGATGTTATGATATGAGTGGAATTCATGGTTAACTTAATATCAGTTTTAGGGCAGAGCATTACAAATCAATATGCATCGATTGTTCGATTGAGTTGCTGTACAGTCGATTGTTTGATTGGGTTGCTGTACTAATTGATTTAGGTCAGGGCATTACAGAGCAAAGACATTATATATTGTGCATTATCATTTCATTTAAGTTTTAGGTATTATGTACAAAGTGAAACGAAACCATCATATTATTCAATGTTATTTGTTATGTTTACTTTATAGTTTATTGCTCTGTTATGCATTTAACTACCTCAATTACATATGTAGTTGTAATGCAACTAGCGGTAGGGGTAAAAGATTGGAAAAAAGGACGACGTGTGTGGACACAAAAAAGAAGAGGAGATGCTACTTCTATCCTAAAAGAATTAGTTGCTAATGGTTGGAAATCGAACAATGCTTTTAAGGCAGGATATTTAAACAAATTAGAGGATAGTTTTAAGAAAAAAATGTCTGGAACTGATTTGAAAGGCAGTCCACTTATGAATCTAAACTAGCTATTTGGAAGAAAGACTATAACTCTTTGTGCACAATTATTAACCAAAGTGGAGTTGGTTTCAATTGTAACGAAACTCATACTATTGATTGCGATGATGCTATATGAGATTTAATAATTAAGGTATGTGTTTAGAAGTTTCATATGTTTATTATTTTGAAGTAGCAATTCATAAAGTAGAATACATTAATATAATGCAACGTGGCTGTTCTTGTTAATATGACCACAGATTGACATGAATGCGAAACGAATTCAGAAGAGATCTTGGCCGATGTATGAAGACTGAAAAGAAATTTTTGGGAAAGACCGAGCAAACGGAGAAGGTGCGTTTGATGTAGATGAAGTCATTAACCATTTGGAGCAACTCTATGCATCTGTTGATGATACCTACAATCCCAGTGACTATCATGTGGACTTGGAAGACATAATCTCCAATGATGGTGCATCTAATACTTCAAGTCAGACTAAGCATCAGTTGAATCAACTCCTTCAACATCTAAGGGTAAGAGCAAAGTACAAAAATGTAAGATAGTTGATGGAATAGACAAGGTGTATGCGTTAATAGAAGGAATGAGTCGAAATGCAAACTCTCGAATGGAGACGATTGTAGCTCGCTTTGGTCATGAAGCTGTCTTAGGTCAAGCTAGGATGAAAATATTTGATAAAATCCCTCATATATATGGCTTTACTATGAGTCAGAAGTTGTCTGTGTCTGAAATTCTTTGTGATAATGATAAGAAGCTTGAGCTCTTCTTAGGCCTACCAGAAGATGCAAAGGTGGAATATATTATCCGTCTACTTGGTTCTCATTAATCTTCTTATGTAATTTTTGGTATTTGAATATTTGGATGATGAATTATGTTTTGTGATTTAGAAAACGATGATGGATGTATCATGGTTTTTAAGTTTCTATTTTGGCATGTACTTCAGATACAGTAGACTGATGTTTCTATTTAGAAAACGATGATGGATGTGTCATGGTTTGTAATCAGATACAATAGACTGATCTTTTTGCTAATACATGGATGGTTATCAATTATGTACCTGTCGTTTATATGTTTTCTATTGATTGCACCCATATTTTTGGGCTGGTTTTGTAGCATGTGTTGGGCTGTATGTTAGGGAATGGGTTGGATCAAGATTTTATAGCATTTTTTTGGGATTAGTTAGATGAAAATCAACTTATAAGTTGGATCTGTATAGTACAAACATAAAAGGTTATTAATCTGAAGCACATAATAAATACTTACTCAAATGACACGTAAAAAGTTCTTAAGATAAAAGACACAACATACATTGAAGGATACGCTAATACATGATTAGCACTTAGGAGCAACTAACTCGACTCATACATGAACAACTCAATACGAAAGCTTAAGAACCACAATGAACGAGTACAAACGACCTGGATAATAAAACGAGAAACATCTCCTAGTACGATACATATAAAACGAGACATAACAAACGATGAGTTGATAATGATAACGAGAAACATGAGGAGCAACACAAATACAATAGATGACTCAATTATTTGAAGGGGCTTGACGATGCACATGACGAGGAAGTCAAATTCTTTGTTGCCTTTGATTTGTTACCTTTCACCCTGCGTGATCCACATGCAAAGTTGAGAGCTCTACGACTTGTGCCCGTGGTGTTATTTGCATCAATAGAAGTTGGGATCCTTAGTGGAGGTGAAACTACCTCATCATCATTTGAACTTGATGAGTTGATAATGATCACATTATTTTCCTCTTCAATCTTGATACTATCATCATCATCTCCAAATAGGTATGCCAACTTCTTAAAAATCGGCTCATCCTCATAATAATATGCTTTTGCGAAGTCATTTTTCTAGTAATGTTCAAAAATAAATTATTCATTAGATATATGAATACATAAATAAGTATGGATGGAGAAATAACATTTTACCTTAATCAGATAAGTCCACACATCATCACTCGCAACTACTTGATGTTCTTCGATATCCCATATTGTCCCTGATGTACGAGCAACTAACTTGAACACGTTGTAGCGGGTGTCCAAGAAATTTGTCCTCTCAAATACATCAGTTGTGGTTAGATTTGAGCCATAGTGCTTGTTGATTGCAAACCTCACATTGTGAAGAGTTGTGTGAGGTACATATCCTTTTTTCCACCCATATTTTTCCTTATATAAAGATAATACAACTACTAGGAGGTCATCCATCTCCTTGTTCCATTTAGTTGATGCAAAGTAGTAACTTTGTGGGGCAATATCAAGTGAAACCATGATTTATGGGGAGCTGGTTGTGAAAGAGTAGTAGGAATGCTTCGTTTAATGAACCAATTGAGGTTGTTTATATATGTGAAGTTTATAGTGGTGTTAACTATTGCCATGTGAAACTACTATTAACTAGTGGTGTTAACTATTGCCAGTGTACTCATACATTACAGATTATTACTCGTAACATGTGTTCAATAACCATATTTCGATCGCACACGCCCAATGTGTTTGTACAAATTTCGTCTTTCCTTGATCTCTACCTTGGTTTATCTAGAACTGACACTGTAATACTTATGTATGTTCCATCTAGAGCACCTAAGCATCCCTATTATTCAAAAGTTTTGATAAAACATGATTATGATCTTTGTTATGTAATTTTAATTGATATAGAAGTTATAAATAATGTTTAATTAAAATACCTTAAACCATTTCCAACGGCTGTCGTTGTTATCTTCAGATATTGGGGTCAGGCTTAACAAGTAACCGTGTGTGAAGTTTAAAATTTCCTTTAACACAATGTGAAAGTAGTTGGACACTGTTTGTCCAAATCGACTATAATCAAAACCTACAATTTTGTTTTTCTTATGGTGAGCTAAAATAGAAAAGAACATTGCTATTTGCTCTTCCACACTTACATATATGCGTTCCCTCACGCTATCCAATTCTCGTAGCAATATACAAAGTCTCTCAAATGTGTTACGATCCATTCGAAGATTTACAATGCAATCTGCATCACTTAATTTAATTACCCTATTCAAGTGTCTTACTTGGTGTGGAATTTTATTAATCATGTTGTAAGACATATCTATCAACCTACGCCTCTTATTTCTTTCACTTATGACTAGTAAGGTAACTAAAATTAACATTTGTGTTATTGTTTATTGGAATATGTCATCTATGCACATGTTGAGTTATGTGGACGTTGCTTAATTATGAGTCATTTTGCTTAAAGATTAATATGTTATCTCAAATGCTTCGCAAAATCTGCATTGAACGTACGAAGATATATAAGGAGAGATACTATACATTACAATATGAATCTAAACAATACAATTGATTGCAATATAATAAATTAGGAAAACATGTAACATATGTGCAATACAAGTGCTTATATAAATAGTTACAACATCATGCAGTATCAAGTGCAATACAAGTGCTTATAGAAATTAGGAAAACATGTAAAAAAAATGTGCAATATAGGATAGGTCCAGTACGGGTGCTTATAGAAATGTGAAATACAAGTGCTTATAAGAAATTAGGAAAACAGTTGATTTCATTTTCCTATACCACAAACAAATAACATTCATTCCAATTACTACTACATCATGCAGAACATGTACCTATATTTTACTATAGGTACATATATTTACTACAATATTATGCAGAACATGTACAATATTTACTACAACATCATGTACATATAGAAAGAACATGTTACTTTCATTAGCAAATAACCTTCTTCAAACACAACCACATCGGCTATCAAAATCTAAAATCTAATTGTATGTTATCTAGACAAACAGACAAATATAAGAAATAATAATATGGAGTCTTAGCATGCTAAAATAGCACATGATGAGCTTCAGTAGTTTGAAACTAAAATATCCTATAGAAGAGTGAATATGCTAGCCAAAACAACATTTGAGAGGGCTTCTTCAAATTTGACACAACTAAAAGGAAACTCTAATTGAATTACAGATTTCAGTAAATATACTAGAGACCAGTAAACATCATAGGCCAAATAGATCTTTGACAGGGCCTCTTAATTTTGACAAAGCAGAACATGATTACATAGTAAAGATGCTAGGCAAAACATCATGCAGTGTAAATATCCTATACAAGAGGAAGATGTAGACAAAGAGTATGGGAGGTGTGAATGAAGCATTAGGTTTATGTCCAACATTTAAAACTATATATAAACTGGGCAGCCACAATGGCCACCTCAATGGATACAAGAGTTCCCTGGGTTATGTGTCAGCAAAATGATGCTCCTAGTCCTATTGTGAGTTCTGATTTCATATTTTCACTTGTGGGTAAAGCCCAATTTGATTTGTATTTCAGAAAACATATAAAGCTAATTAACTATCTTTTTCATTTTAAAAAATGCAGATCAACACTTGCAATGGGTTATGCAGAATAGTCAATATGAAAGGCAAAACAACATTTGAGAGGGCTTCTTCAAATTTGCCAAACAGTTCAGTAAACATCCTAGGCCAAAGCAAGCTTTGAGAGAGCTTCTTCAATTTTGAGAAAACTAAGCAAAATAGGATTACATAGTAAAGATGCTAGGCAAAGAATCATGCAGTAAGAATATCCTATAGAAGAGGGGGGATGCTAGGCAAAGAAGCATCTACATAGGGCTTCTTCAATTTATGAGAACATACGAATAATAAAAAACCTAATCAGCAGAAAATACCTTTTCGTTTAAATCCATTGAAAATATCATACCTTTTGGAGACGTTCTTCAAATAGATACCACAAACATCCCTACCACATGTGTTACAGTAATCAATCAACTACTTCAACAAAAGAAATCGAACCAATTTGGGTACAGTATGCTAATCAGATCCAACGCCTAGCATTGAGAAATTACAATTGCTAAAAATACAAATCAGACAAAAATCGAAAAGGGCAGGAGAGAGAACATATCATACTTATCGAAAACCTTCTTCCATTATGAATTGGTATGACGAATTTCATACCTTCTTCAGCTAAAAATGTATGTCTTGGTCGATTATCTAGTTTATCTCCTCACAGAAACGGGGATGAACCCTAGCTATTGTTCAATGTGTGTATGTATGTGTTGGTTGATTATCTCGTTTATCGATGTTATGTGGATTACTGTTCGAGCAAAATAAAATTATAACACCACTTTGGTTGTATAATTAGTAGAGCTCCAACAGTGAAATAAGACCGGGCTTCAAAATTATATCGGGCCCTTCTCATAAATAATATGTCCTACCAAACGGTAGATGAAGGCAGATTAATAATATTATTTACCTTCATCTACCAAACCAAACGGGCCCTAAAATGTTGTGTTTTAAATAAGTAGGAGACGTGTTGTAATGGTAAAACTTTTTCCTTTTTAGGAAAGTGACCACTTTTAATGGGACAGCCTAATAAGAAAACGTGACAACATTTAGCGGGAACATGATTGAATTAATAACAATAATTATTATATTGTATCATTTAAATTATACTCAATTTGCAATATAATATTATTAATAAAATAAACATTCAAAATTTTACAGGAGATACTATTTTTTATCAAGTGAGGTTCTCTCTGCTTAGATGAACTCGTGTTTTGTGGGGCCAAAGAACGAAAAAAAAAATGGAGTGGAGGACATGTGTGCATAAGTATATTAAAAAATTAAAAATAATATTTTATTCGTTCATAAAATTATTAATTTGATGTTTTTACTCGCTAAAAATAAATAAAAATAAAAAAGTAATAGTAGTTCGGACTAGAATATACAATGAGTAATTATTTATTGGACTGAAAAGTTAATAATATCTTGGAATGAGATTATGTATTGTTTAACAGCATAATATTTTTATTATATTAATAAAATCTCGTGATACAAAACATGATTAAAATTTAAAATTTAAATTATTAATTATTAATTATATCAACGGTCCCAATCTTATTAATACAGCCATTAAATAATAAATTATCTATATAATAATAGCTTGGTTTATTAGATAACGTGTACTTTCTTTTCCAGAATATTTCAGTTTTATGAGAATCTTCATGAAATATAAATTATAATATATATAAAATAATCACTAATATATATTTTAACTTTTTTTCTAATTATAAATAATTAAATACGTATTGAGTGGGACCCCCATTGTTTGAATTATTGGACCTCTCCTGAGTAGGCATATAACTTATACCAAGCCAATTATAGTTCATAAATATTTTTCAAAAAAAAATTATAGTTCATAAATATGTTATATGAAGATCACTTGCATGCATGATTCTCGAGTGGTCCTCATCATCTGATGCTTCAGCATTTGTATCCATTATCAATAATATATCCTCAGTTAAAAGGTCATGCATCTTGTGAGAAATTGTATATATCTTCCACCTCGTAAGTTATATGTTCCTCCTACATCAACAGCTAAAACAAACTTTTAAACTAGTTTAAATCCAGTGTATAAAATGGTTAGAACAAGCAAAATATCATATATTCACCATTAGTCGCAAGTTCTTTTGAAAGGAGAATGCAAACAAGTAGGGATCTTTGACAACCTCAGATGTAACCTTCTTACTGTTGTAGCTTTCTTTGCTTTCCTCCAAAAGGATGAGCTTTCAGTTCCTTCCTTCCATGGCATGCTTGATGGTTGATCCCGGCTGAGTTCATGATGATAATAGGTGATCAATGTTGTAAATTGCAAGATATTATTGTGATATATTAGTTGCAGAACTGCATACTGCTAAATTGCTTATTCTGGACATTGTTGGGGTAAGTTCATCATAGCAACCTCAATCATGGGGAAAATAACTTATTAGATTAGGGATTAATCTCATAACAAATAAAGGAAAAAGAGTATAAAAACTCCAAAAAGTTGGAGATTATACCTCTTCTCGAAAGGTGGGATGCAGTCTTCTGTTATATCCGTATTGATTCTGCAAGTCGAAACTTGCAAAACAAAGCCGGAGGAGTGGTCGAGGTCCTCCGAGAAGGCACTCCGACGCTCAAGTCAGTGTCTTATGAAACGAGAGAATTATTTGCTTAGAGTGAGAATGTATGATAATGAATGTGACTCTTAAAGAAACAACAAAAAACGCTATAGTATGGGATGTAAGGGGTATAAGGGTAATACTTCCCTGACAACACTGCATATATAGTACATGTTAGTTAAACATTCTCTCCAATTGCTTAGCTCCACGTCATAAGGGGACCACTAAATGGTTACGGTCACCTTTATCCCAATAGCAACTTTTAGCTTGCATTGTATAACAGAACTTGACGAGTGTTAGCATACATAACTAAACATTGTTCTTGGATTAATCAGAGCTCTAGATCTGCCCGAGAACTAGTCCCTATTACCAAACAGATCTGGCATCGAAGTAGACTTATTTCATTATCCCAAATAAACTATGTGTCCCGAGGTCTGTCAGGCAGACCACCCTTCCAAGATCTGCGTACCAAACCTCAAGCAATCCATCTTACTTCTTTTAGTAAGTGCATATATGTCAGAGAGGCTTCTTGTTATTTCTTGATTTATTAATAATTTGTACTACATGCTATACTGATATCTATCCATATCAACTTCACCCCCCAAAGAGTTTCAGATGAGATTCTCAATCACTTCTGAGAATCATAACTGAAAATGCGTTCTATTTTGAAAACATTTCCTCTTTTCCGTCCTCTCATTTTTCTTATTTTTCCCGCTCTTTAAAAGGACAATTATGTAATTTTGCTCATCTCAAAAGGTAAAAAAGTCATTATTAATTAATGCCCTGTCAAATCAACAATCAACTTCCTAGAAGTTTACCGCTATTATTTTGTCGATTCTGCTTTCCAAGCTTCTCATCTTGGGGAGCTAAAACATCCCTAACTCACTGTCCTTATATAATAATTGCATTTTTCTAACCCAGACACGTGTTTGCCTTTTACGCTCCCACAACTTTTATAAATATTATGTAAATATTTATAAAAGTTTGAATGTTTATTTTATTAATAATATTATATTGCAAATTGAGTATAATTTAAATGATACAATATAATAATTATTGTTATTAATTCAATCATGTTCCCGCTAAATGTTGTCACGTTTTCTTATTAGGCTGTCCCATTAAAAGTGGTCACTTTCCTAAAAAGGAAAAAATTTATGAATGTTTATTTTATTAATAATATTTTGAATGTTTATTTTATTAATAATATTATATTGCAAATTGAGTATAATTTAAATGATACAATATAATAATTATTGTTATTAATTCAATCATGTTCTAGCTAAATGTTGTCACGTTTTCTTATTAGGCTGTCCCATTAAAAGTGGTCACTTTCCTAGAAAGTAAAAAATTTATGATTTCAAGACAATTTTAGAAAGAACATCATAGGGACTTGAAACTTTGCCTTAAGCAGGTATTTTCATCATTAACAAATTGCTGCTTCAAAAGTAAAATCCTTTGGATTTCTGCCACTTAGTATCATAACCCACATAGAATTATGATACTATGCAAATATGGAAATCACTTTTGTAATGTAATAAAATAGTAATAGATTGTATATATCATAAAAGAAGAGATTCCCATATATATATAGGGAGATAAACTAGGGTTACAAGAGACTGAGATCCTGAAGTTTATTTCAACGTAATGCTAACCTTAAAAAATTCAGCAATTTTGGCTGCCAGTTGTTGCTGTTCAAAGGTGCCTTGAGCACCATGCCAGCTGAAAACTGAAGATCCAGATTGCAGCAGAAAATATTCATTTGAGTTCAATGGCGTTGCCGCCTAAGAAAAAAAAAATTTGATAAGATGTGCGCATTTTAGAAAATTTTCGGCAAATAACTAGAGGTCCAATAAGTAATCTTACAGCTTCAATTTGAACCGCTTTGTTGTAATGCGGAGAAGTCCCAGATATGCGGATCAGAGCCACACCATCAGAAGTATATGTTTTTCATCATTTAAACCTTTGTCAGCTACATAATTCTTATATCCCCGTACTGCATCCACCCCAATAAATATTTCTTTCCTTCCATGAAGTCAAAGGAGCACCTTTAGGACAATCGTAGGCTGGAAATATACAAAACAATTCAACTAGGCTAATCAGAGCAACCACAAATGCATAACAGAAGTTAGACCTCTGCTTTTCCACCTCCTTCAAGCAAGGGAGGGAGTTCCTCATTTACAGGGGCAGCATTTTTACCAGCTCCCTTCGTTACTCCACCTTGCTGGCTTCAGTAAGGCTATAAAAAATCTCCCAAAAATGTATAAAATGTGGAAACATTTTACATTAAGATACGACTGAACCCTGCTGACTGGCATGTACCTGACACTTCTCCCCTTCCCTCCTCAGCAACAGGAGCGGCTGATCCTGATGGCCATGAACCAAAGTTGGACTTGAAGGAATGAGTTTCATAACCTTGAATTAGCCGAGTTATATGGGTTGACTTTGGCTATTTTGGCTGGCCACAAAATCCTGAAATATTATTTGCACATGAGAGTTTATATTTACGAGTTGTATAACCGTAAGTGAAGTAGGAATTTAGTCTTCTACCTCTGCAGCTTGAATGACAGCTTTCCTTTCATCAACTTGAGTAATCCGCCCAACCCAAACAAATGCATCAGAACCACAATCCAACATATAGCATTTGTTATTTTCCAAAATTGACTTGGAAAGTTCACCATCTACGCTCTTAACTTAACCACCAACAATACTGTCAAGAGATAAGAGAAAATGGAAGTACTGCGCATTGAGAAGACACTAAGGAAAGTGGACAATTTTAACACAAGTAAGCAAATGCAAATATATTAAAGAGTAGTCATCATTATTTAAATTTGCGCAATGAAATACTGATGAATATGGACTAAAAGTTTAGTAATAACTTAAACAAAAACTCTTGTATTAACAAACGGAGAAAGACTTTCAGTACCATCTAGAGTTGGAAGCAATAACTCTAGTTACAGTTTTATATTGCATCTATGTCCTAAAAAGAAATTTCAGTGTACTAATCTGCTACATGATTAGACTAACCGCTTTTTTGTGGCCCTCTCTAATTATATCCTCATCATACAATTATCATCAGTGTTATGTGGATGTCTCAAAATGTGCTTCTCGTAGTTAAGTTCTATTCCTTCAGTCTAGATGTTGGTTCCCCTATCGCATCTTATGTGCATGCATTTGTGCTGGGGATCAATGCATTCGTGGGCAGGGGTGGATTATTTTCATCTTTTGCAGTTGAATAGCCATCTTTGCTTTTCAAGGATTCTGTCATAGGAGAAGAAGATGACAGAAACTGAGCAGTTAAACAAATGTAATAGCAACTAAACCTGAGTGAAAAGTAAATACAACATTTCTTCGGTTTCGCATTTAGTTTTGAGTTGAGGAACTCAGTCACTAGTCAAAATAAACGATTTCAAATTTCGCAAATAAGAATTTTGTTACGATTATTTAGTCATCTTACCTAGTCTTTCTCTAATAGCTGCAGCATTCTCAGTTCCGCTACTTGTTTGAGCGAAAAATTGTATATCCTTGTACATTTGAGCAGAAGATGGGACTCCTGCATCCTCCATCCACTGCATTACCTGCATCAAGTCACGTTTCAATTTTGTTGTGCGTTGCCAGCAGAAAGATATACATTATATAATATGATTAAGGTTAATCTAAAACTCTTCTGAAACCGCACAATGTGTAGCCAGTAAAGAGAGTTTGAGATATTACCTCAATGTATTTTCTCCAGTGCCCAGCAGCTAAAAGATTCTTCAATAATACAGCATACGTAGTCTGGTCAGCTTCTCCACATGATGCAACTATCTTCAGGAACAACTGCAGAAGTAATGAGAAAAGAAGACATGAATCACTTTTCAACTTGAATACTGTAATCTGATTGTATCTAATTACAAGAAATCCATTTTAGGGGAAAGGTTTCTAATATTCTGTTGCACACTCTTATACAGTAAACAAATGCAAGAATACAAGAAGGAATACAGAGTAGTTTTACTACAATTACCTTCATCATGGAATCAACCTTTCCTACTTTGCCAAAAGAATGAAGAAGATGGTTCAGAGTTCCAACTGAGATATGAGGAATAGAAGTCTCCATTAATTTAACAACTTTAGTTAAGGTCTTCCAGTCCCGCAAGCTACAAAAAAAAGAAGAGATAATTCTCAGTTTCTACAGCAATGATTCATAATTTGGCCCTATAGTTTCCATACTTTTGGCCCATAGGTTATCAAGTATTTCAAGATAAACATGTTTGCAGTATATCCTTGATTTCGCAGGATAAACATTTGACATCTGAAAATGCAGGACTTACATGCTACATGCAGAAACCATTTCAAAGAACACTGCATCACTGTATTGAATATTTTTCTCTCTCATAAGCTCGGCAAGAAGCAGGGCATTTCCTGGTTGGGATCCTTTATTGAAGGCTCTCATAAGAGCTGCACAAGCTACTGAGTCCGGCTGGACATTATTAAGCTCCATTTCTTGAAACACTGCAAAAGCACTCCCCCAATGCTCTGGCAAAATGTTTCTGGCAAGTTTAGAGAACTTTTCTAATCATCACTTTCACAATTGAAACACTCAATTGAACTCACCAGCAGTACTATAAGTATGCAGCATAGTTGTATATGCAATGACATCTGGTTGCAAACCATCATTTTTCATCATGTTGAACATTAACTCGGCTTCAGCAAGTTGACCCTAGAGATATAAAATATACACTTAATAAAAAAAATCCACACTATGAATTGTAAAAGTACCTATATAAATTACTTGCCTCTCGACTATAGGCATATATTGCTGAAGAACACACCTCTTTTGAAAGAGGAATATTCAAATTCCTCATTTCAAGAAGAAACTCTAGTGCTTCACTGTACTTTGACATCTTGCAACAACCACTTATCAAAATATTATAAGTAACAGAATCAGGTTTAACTCTCTTTTCCCTCATTGACCTATATAGAGCCAAAGCTTTCTCGTATTCCCCGACACTCATATAACTTCCAATAGCAGAATTATATGCAATGGTATTAAATTTTATGTTTCGCAACTTAGCAGCTTTTAGTACGGAATCAATCTTCACGTGTTGACAGCATCGACCACAAGCTGCTAGCAATGAACTAATCGAAACAACATTTGGTTGTAGACCGGCTTGCTCCATTTCGCGCAGCAGATCTACAGCTTCAGCTAGAAAGCCATTGGATCCATAGGCATCAATAAGCGCATTGTAGGTCACCAAATTTGGATTGCAGTTGTTTTTTCTCATCTTGTCAAATATTTCCTTAGCCTTCAAGGGCTGTTCTGATCTTCCAAATGCGTTGAGTAAAGAAGTGTAGGATACAACATCCGGGCGGAGGCCATTCTGTTTCATCTCGCTAAAAAGTGCTGATGCTGGCTCACTCATTCCAAGTGAGGCATATGCCCCAAGTAATGCATTATATGAGACAATATTAGGTTTCAGACCTTCTGCAACCATTGTATTGAAAACACAATGACAATTTTCAACCTGCCCGCAGACAGAGTACATATGCATAATACTTGTATAAGTCACAATATCAGGGCAACATTCTGATTTTTTCTCTCTCATCGCATTGAAAAGTTTAATAGCTTCCTCATTATTTCCCAGTTTAACCAGACAATATATCACGATATTGAGCGTTGTAGTGTCTGGCCGAACATTAGTCTTCTTCATTAGCTCAAAATAAGAGAGTGCTTTTGCATACTGTGATCCTGTTTTATATGCAGATAGAATGATATTGTGTGTCACCAGATCAGGTCCAATTCCATTATCTGTCATCTTTTTACAGAGTTTCAGAGCCTCCCTCCAATTTCCACTTGATCCACATGCATTGATCAGATTGTTATAAGTTGTTCTACTTGGAGGAATCTGCAGATTTAAAACATTTCTTATAAAGGCACCACCATAAATACAAGAGCAATGAAAATATAGTGAGACAAGTTAAAAATTCATGGAACCTAATATAAGCAACAGTAGGAAATACCAAAATTGACATTATATATATATATATATATCAACTGGGACAACTCCGGTACCTTAAATTTGAAATAACAAAGGCCACCCAACAGTCAAGACATAGCATAAAAACCAAGGAAAATCATCAGCCTCAGAAAACCATGGCATTCAATGAAATTAATTTTAATACCCAGCAGCACGTCTCAACTCCATGATACGTATAAGACATTCATTTTGTTAAGTGAACTGTACAACTCACAGGAATAACTAGTACTTAATAGCAACATAAAAAGGTATTCTATAGTAGTTTCAGGTCATTTTAGAAGGAATTAAATTTTTTGCAAAGGGAACCTAATTAGTGAGATAAATAGATAATAAAGACTGAAAAAAGAAGCTAGGTGAAGCATAACATTATTACAAATACGGAAGCTCACATCAGAACCAGAAAGACTGATTATGAAGTAAAAATGTAAATACGCACAGCTGCACGAAGCATGTCTTCCATGATATTCATACCCCAGCGCCATTGACCAGCTCGTCCATGTGCATGTATGAGAGAATTGTAGGTTTCAACATCAGGCTTGCATCTAGAAGCGATGGGGAACGACAAAGTGAACTTGAGATTTTTTTTATTAATATAAACAGAATAAGGGGGAAAAGGAAAGAAGAAAGGGATGTAAGAGGGGAAGAGCTATTCCACAACAGAGGCTACAACGACCATCATAAAGACACTGCATACATGTTGAGAGAATAAGCATACCTCCATTTTTGCATCTCAAAAAATAGCCCACGTGCCTGATCGATACGATTATGTCTCACATGTAACCTAATCATCATGTTGTAAATATCATTTCTTGCACAGTAGTTTTTTTGGTTCTTCATCCAATTGAAAACTTGGATGCTATGCTCTATAGAACCCATGTTGGTTAGTTCCTGAACAAGAAAGAAAAGTTTAAAGCTTCTAACAAATTTTTTATAACCAAATACATATAGTAAAGTACGTTTAGGCACTCTCAGAAATTTATGCTGCTCAAATTCATCCAATTACTTGACAAACACATCATCAGAATTAAATTCCCTAGCGCAACAGTCATAGCAAGTACACCAGCGGCAACACCAAGCAATGCTTAAACCACAAACACAGATTGAGTGAGAGTGACAACATTTACCCTAATCAGAACCGGAAAATTCTTGCGCGCAAACCGGCCGGCCCACCGTTTCAGCACGTTCTCGATATCTTCCCAGTGGCCGAGCTTAATAATCCTCTCGACCACCTCTGACACACTCCAGTCCTTCTGAAAGCGGTCGCCTTCGACACGCAAACGGTGTCTTTTAGGGAGGTCGGACTTCCTGATGCCAGAGATGTTGGTGTACACCCTGTGGGTCCCGATGTCATAGTCAACTTGCGCCTGCTTATTTTCCTTGAATGGATCGGGATTCTTTTGCTTGGAGAAATGGATTGTTGACGCGGTGATTCTCACGGTGGGGTGAGGCTTTTTCCGGCAGGGGAGGAGGGGCGACGGGGGATACAAGGTGGCCATAAAGTGAGGATAAGACCCGAGCTCGCACCACCGACGACAGTTCAAAACTAGGCGTACTGCAGGTACTAAACGAGTGGTTAATGTAATCCAATTTAAAAAAAAAAAAGAAGTTGTTATTAGTTACTAGTGATTTAGGTCTCCAACAACTTAAAGTAGCTTGCTCAATAAATTCAACATTTATAATATGTGTTCATTTTTTAATAAATTCAACTTCAACATTATCGGATGAATAAATTAAGAAATAAATTACCTTGAAGTTCACTTGCTTGAGAACTGTGCAGCCACTGTTAAGTCCTTGAACGAATCAGGATAAAATTGGCTGCCACCATAGTATTTTAATATAATAAAATAAATACTTATCCACTCTTTTTTAATGATATAACATAATATAGATTTGTGTATTTTAATTTATTTAGGGTGTGTTTGGTGGGCAAAATAGAGTAAGATAGCTAAGTTATCAGCTTTTATTTAGGTGTTTGGTAGCCTAGTTACGTAAGCTGATCGGCCCGCATTAAAAGTTCAGCCCGCATCATATTTACTGTTCCTCTTTAGTAACTGGAACTGGTTACCTCCCTCCGATAGACAATCTTTTTTCAACAGTGTCACCACCTACTACAAAATTACCCCCAAATTACCCTCAATTCTTCTATTCATCTTCACCATCCTTGAAGAAAGATCTAAAAGAGAATTTCATTTCCTGTCAAATTTACAAAGAGAAAAGCCATCTCCTTTCAAATTTACAGGTGAGTGACGATATAGTTTTAATTTTTTTTTGCTGATTTTGTATTGTTCATATTTATATAATCACATGAGATTTAATAAATCTCATAAAAATCACATGAGATTTCATAAATATGATAAAAATTATTTTGGGTTAAAATAGTTTCAACACCTTCCTACTTTTTTTTATTTGAGCTTTTAACCATAGTTTTTACCTACTACGCCACGAACAGTCGGGCTTGAGTCGGTGGCGCTGCCGCTGCTACTTTGGGTGAGATAATAGACGAATCCATTTTCTTTATCTCATATATTTCCCCTATTACTCTACTCTTTTTATATGAGCATGCTCTATCTCCTATATTTCTCATATTTGCTCTATCTCCTCTGCTCCTTTTTAAAGAAGAAATAGATGAATTTACACCGACGAGTTCATATTAGTTGATGTTTATTGATCTATTATTTCTGCTGTGAAGTTTCTTTTTCAATTATTATCATCTTTTTTGTTAGAATTTACTGCTGTGCTCTTCAAATTTACTCATGAAGAGTGCATTATTTATGCTGTGAAGTTTCTTTTTGAATTATTCTCATCTCTTATCCAAAGGAGTAAAAGAAGTGGAAATATTAATTGGAGGAGCAGGACAAACACATTGGTATAAGGTTAAAACTCCACTGATGTATTTTCATGATACGGGAGCTGATGTTCTGTTAGGAAATAATTTCCTACAGATGTTCAAACGATACACGCAGGACAATGAGCGAAGAAGATTAGTGTTCACAACCAATTGTGAGCATAAAATCATTGTTCAAAGGCTGAGGAAGACGTTTAATCGACAGATTCCCGTAGCCTTTCGCAGCAAGCGTGGTGATATGAATGATGAAGGCAAACTTCGTCATCCAAAGATGAAGGATCAAAGACGATTTAGCGAAGCCGTGCTTAGCTGCATCCGGGAGGATGATCTTCAAGAGGAGGAAATCCAGATCCTTAAAGCAGCTTTGATTTCTAACAAAGAAATTAGGGTTGAAATGCAGGTGTCCCTTGCCGATGTCAAAAGGAAGATCTCGAGATGCTACAATGAGAATCCTTTGGCCTGGTGGGAGAAGAACCAACTCAAAGCAACCTTAAAGGTGAAGCCGGAAAGGGTGCATGAGTTCGTGAGATTCAGACCTATCCTGATGAACTTGATTGATCAGAAGGATATGAGAATTATTATCAAGGAACATCTTGATATGAAGTTGATCGAGCCTGCTAGTTCACCTTACAGTAGCCCTGGGTTTCTGGTAAGGAATCATGGTGAGATCAAGCGAGGTAAACCTAGACTTGTCATTAATTACAAAGGGATTAATGATATTCTAGAGTTTGATGGATATTTTATTCCAAGTAGAGATCACCTTATTAACTGCATACGCAATGCTAAGGTCTTCTCAAAGTTTGATTGCAAGTCCGGTTTCTACCAGATTCGCATGGAGGAAGAAAGCAAAAAACTTACAGCTTTCTCAACACCACAGGGGCATTTCGTTTGGAACGTAATGCCAATGAGGTTAGCTAATGCTCCCCAGATTTTCCAGAGAAAGATGGATAATCTTTTTAAAGATTATTTTTCTTTTATGTTTGTCTATATTGATGATATACTTATAACATCAAAAGATATGGATGAACATATCAAACATCTTGATTTATTTGCAGATGTTTGTTATAAAGAAGGATTAGTGCTTTCAGAGAAGAAGGCAGTAATTGCGACCCAAAAAATGGAGTTTTTGGGAATAGAGATCGATGAGTCTGGAATAACTTTGCAAGATCATATTGTGCAGAAAGTCCAGGATTTTCCAGAAACATTAAAAGAGAAGAAACAACTTCAGAGTTTTCTGGGAGTTGTTAATTTCGCAGGAATGTTTATTAAAGATCTTGCGAAACACAGGAAGGTCTTTAGTAATCTACTAAAGAAAGATGTTCCGTTTATATGGACGGAAGAACATCGACAGGGAATGAAAAAGCTAAAGGAGGAATGTAAAGATCTCCCAAAGCTTTCTATTCCACAGGATGAGGATGATATGGTCCTCTATACAGATGCGAGTGATCATTGGTGGGCAGCAGTCCTCATGAAGATCACTCCTTATGGAGAAGAACCTTGCAGATATTGTAGTGGTTTATTCTCAGAAAATGAGGCCATCAGATGGCATATCAACGAGAAGGAATTCTTTGCAGTAGTAAAGGCTTTTAAAAAATGGCCTTTATTTTTATTAGCAAAGAAATTTACTTTAAAAGTTGATAATACACAGGTTAAAGCTTTCCTAAAAAATAACATAGCATCAAAACCTGAAAATGCTAGGTTACTTAGATGGCAAGCTTTATGTCAATATTATATTTATGATATTGTCGTGTTAAAATCTCATGAAAATATTCTTGCAGATTTTTTGACAAGAGATGGAGCCAGCTGAAGTTAGATCCATCATGCTAGCCCAAAAGCATCTCCGAGAAAATTTGGAAATGCTCTTGGAGGAATGGGACGAGTGCGTTCTCCATGCCGATCAAATGGGGAAGATGCAAGCTACCGATAAGACGAAAGTCTCTGGTAGGATAAGAGTCAGTATGCTGACCAGTACTCAGTTATGGTCGGCTTTGGAAAAGCCAATCCTGCGGGCTTCCAGAAAACCTCTGGAGATAGCAGAGTTTCGTGTTCCGGCACCTAAACCGGTAGATGGGGATTCAAATACCCCTCTAGCAAGTTCTAAGTCAGTGGAGTCTGAACCACTGGCCCAAGAAAAAGATGATTCTAAGGCTTCACCGCCTGAAACATCATGTCAACCCTCCACCTCTGGGGAAAAAGAGGGAGAGATTAGTCTCAGGCCCATGACAGGCAAATCTGAGTCTAATACTAATTCGATTATTTTCTCCTCTGCTGAACAGGTTTATCAGGCAAACTGGGAGAAATTACTCACAAGGATGGGTATTAATCCAAGCACTACTAGGATTGATACCTCGGGGAAATATCCGAGGGTTTGGATGATGCTCGGATCAAAACCCCATGAAGTCAAACAGTGGTATGATTTTGGGGCACTCGCCTCAGTTTATACTATGTCACCATCGTTTCCAGAGATAAAGGGTTTACCCCGATGGATCCAGGAAGCGGTACATGATACTTGGGCAAACAATGAACAACTTTGCCGAGGAGATACCTTGGAGCTGTATTTCATCAGTGCAGCCCCAGAACCAGTAGGGAAGGGGAATCATGAGGCCTTTCATTACATAAGGCTTCGAAGACCCCGAATGGATGCCTTTAACCAAATTAAGGCACCAACAAATGATGTTCCAATGATCGCCTCAATCTCAGATGATCAAATCACTACCAGGCGAGCATGGGGATTATGGGTCTGTCTCACAGAGATGGACAAAGTCAAGTTTCCATTCAAGTTCTTTCAGAACTCGGCGAATGGATCATTCCTGTTAAATACCATGACAGGGAAAACAACCAAGTTCGCAGAAGACGCGTTCGAACGAAAAAGAACTCTTCTGTGGGAAAACAAGATGGCGATGAGTAAAGAGACTCATCGTAAATTCTGCAATATGGCTCATGTTGGCCACTGGGAGTCCAGGATATGTTCGGATTGTCCGGTCCAGCGTGAACCTGAGTTCGGAAAGGGCTTCTTACCCAAACCAGATAAGAAGAAGTTCCGAGCCCAAGAGTATGAGGAGACGAAGACTCCTCCAAAAGGAAAAGGCCTAAGGGGCCCTCCAAAAAAGACAGATGGCCGACAGAAATAAAAAGGCCATGTGAAGATAAAGCAGGAGATGCTTTCGGTAAAAGAAAGCATCTGATAAAGCAGCACCCACCAAAAAGAAAACGACAATGGTGGGTGGAAGAAAAGGACGTTCCACCATAAAAAGAATCGTCGGTGGAATAAAAAGTTAAAAGATGGACCACTAATTCAAAGAAGGGGTCCAGCCATTAAGAGATGTTTGTGTCGGCAGCATTATCCGGACCCAGCTTCACGTGAAGAAGCATTATTGAAGGATAAAGTATCCGAGGCAATTATTGAAGGAGGGAGGAATCTTCTAACCTCCTATATAAACAAGCCATTGAGGAGAGTAGAGATCATCGAAAATTTTCCTTACTTCTCTCCAACAATAAACATTGTATTCCTAGATAGTTTATGCGAGTTTTCCTTTCTGCTACCATAGGTAGCTAAACAAGTTAGTCTCCTCCCTAAAGGAGATCTAATTAGTATGTAATATATATTTATAATTCCTTAATAAGATTTGGGCTTTTGTTCATCCTCTTCTGGATTTATATTTTCCTTATTTTTACCAACCAAAATACTTATACGCCCCGGGTAGGAAACGAACGAGGGCTGTGCTGAAAGCTGTTGAAGGAATCTGCGTCTGGAATCCATAAGATGTTCCTGGTGGTTGGACGTGGTCCCTAAAAATTCCGGTGGATACAACCCGACAGCTTATCGGTCAAAGGAGGTATGAAAGTTGGTATTAATATAGAATTTATTGTTACGGAAGTGTGATGGGCTTGATAAGAAATGCATGATTTACTCTATTTTGAAGTATTAATTAGTTTTAACTATATGGTTAATGGAGAAATTTTGTTAAGAAAGGGTATTATGGTCCAAAACACATAATTTGGGTACTTTTGATAGAGTTTTACAAAATAGGATAGTTTTCAATTTTAGTTATAAAAGAGGGTATTCTTCATATATAGCCCTATGTTAAAATTCATATAGTTGCATGTGCTTATATTCTTTTAATATGGTTTGTTGGATATAGATTATATATAATAAGTGAAAATACGAGCAATAAAGTTTGTTCAAAAAAATGGGTATAAATATAGTTAGTATTATTTAATTTAAATCACATCAACCTAACTAATATTTTGTTCAAAAAATGTTAAAATAAATTATATTTAAAATTATAAAAAATGATAAAATAATATATTTGAAATAATTTAAACCCAAAATCAAATATTTTGTTATTTTAATTTCGAATTTTAAGTTATTAAATTATCAAATATTTTGACAATTTGAGTAAAAATTCAACGTGAAACTGGAGTTATTATTTAAATTGTTATGTATATTATTCTCAATTATTATTTTTATTTTTGATACATGTACCAAAAATAGCAAGTAATTATGCATCAAATTAAGCAATATAATAAACTAAAAATAAGCAAAAGATCTTAATCAATTAAGCAATATAGAAAAAAAATTAACTAAAAAATAATGATGAAGTTGAGTCTATATCAATTATATATACATGTTCAATTATGTTTTTAAGATATGTGCTAATTGAAACGATTAAAAAAATTATGGATGAATAGAGTGTTATTTATAAATTAGTATTCAAATTTTCTTATTAATATTTTATTAGTTTGGTATAGATATTTTGTTCACTATTCAAATTTAATGCAACATACCAAAATAAGCAAATAATTAAATGAAAATATGTAATTTCGTACTTACCAAAATAAGCAATATATATTACGATCTATATTAAACTTGAAAAACAATCTATATATAAAAGCAAAATAATTTTGTTATTTTTTCCCAATTCATCCGTAATTTTATTTTATTTTATTTCATTTTATAAATTTTGTAAATATATGAATCAATTTGAGATTATTCATTTATCTACTCTCCTACTACCTAATTATTATCTCTTTAATTAACTCTACATAATTATTATCTAATAAATTGATTTATTGAACTTTTTCATTTTTTTTTTACTTTATTATCTTTTAATTTCTATTTTAAACACTCCCTCAATCCCTCTATAAGCGGATTGCTTGTTTTTTGCACGTAAAATAAGTAAGATGAAAAAATTATGAGGTTCACAAATTTTAAAGGGTTATCTTATACAACTATTTTTTAATCAAGCTAATTAGTGAGACAACTCGTAAAGGAAAAACAAGTCATTTTTAACGAGACGGATTGGGTATTAATTTGAAACTATTTGGTGAATTTTTACTAAATTGGCATAAGTATGTTGTTTACTATTCAAATTTAAGACATCATACAAAAATAAGCAAACAATTATATCAAAAATAAGCAATTTGCAACACCAAAAGAATCAATTTTGAAACCAAAATAAGCAAACAATTAGATCAAAATAAGCAATTTGCAATACCAAAAGAAGCAATTTTTTTAACTAAAATAAGCAAACAATTAGATCAAAATAAGCAATTTGCAATACCAAAAGAAGCAATTTTGAAACCAAAATAAGCAAACAATTAGATCAAAATAAGCAATTTGGAATACCAAAAGAAGTAATTTTTTAACCAAAATAAGCAATATATATATTTCGAACTATATCAAATGGTTAGAAAAACAATTCATATCCCACGTTATCATTGATCTTTGACATAATCATGTCAGATTCGTCATCCGACTGAAAAGTGGTCGTCATTCTTGTTTTCCCTTCCAATTCGTCGGGACCGTCGATGTGTTAATTTTGTTATTCCATGAAGCGATATATTCTTTGAAGATTAGTATCAATAATACTTCCATTATAGTGCAATGATCCATGATTATACAATGACACCTCACAAATATGTTTGCGTGAAATCTGCTATTGCTTAATTAAAGATATGCACAAAATATTTGCATGGAATAAGAACTTACCTAAAGTGCATGTGCATGAATTCCATTATTACCCTTATACTGGAAAAATAAATGAGTGTCACGGATTTTCAGAGATTTTTGGCTAATAATAATCAATAAATCACAACCATTAATTTATATACATCAATGGTTTAGGATGGTTCCTAGTTTATTCACATGAAAAGGTTTGCATAAGATCCTACCCCTATATATATATATATATATATATATATATATAATTTAAAGATACAAAGAGGAAGGATCAAAAGGAAAACAACATCACATGAGAACTAACATTGCTATTGAAATCATATCTGTCATGAAATAATTCCAACTAGCACCCACAACTTCGCACATAACATTATCTTTAGTAGAGCCATTTTTAGAAAGCATGAAGGAATACCATAAGAGTTACAACATATGTAGTGAAAAAAAGAAAACCTCAAGGAGATTAAAAAGGGGTAAAGGCAAATTTTCTTCATACGAGCAAAGTCGTCTAAAATGCAACCCCAATTTATATAAGTTGTTGAGGCAAGCAATGCACCCTAAATTCAGGATGAGGCCATGAAGTTTGCTTATCATAGGTACATAAAATACAAGAGCAGTAAACGACATTAGGTGGAATCACCTCAAAAGATAATCATATTTCGTAGATAGTAGTTAATATTACAATCGGGATTACAACAACACATCCTGGAAATATGCATGACTTTTCAGTTTTCAGTAAGCCTTGAAATTGCTAAACATTTCATATGCAAAGAAAGACGTTGATATCAAAGACATAGATTAATTGACTATGATTTAAGGAATTAATGAAACCAAACCTTGATAATAAGTTATAAATTTGTGAAGTCTACTACCACTCCAGCGATTACAAAAAGAAAACACATCTAAACAATTTGTTCATTAAGAAGTTCCATCAATCTAAAGCATTTTTAAGATTTTTACCTTTAACTCAATTTGAAGAACAGGAGACGCGTAATGGAGATTAGACTGTACTTCTTCGAAATGGAGTTCGAGAGATGGAAGATGTCGAAGAGTGTTCCATGAAGGAGAAGGGTGTTACACCGTTAGATCATATATTAAGATCTATGGTGGAGATTTAATCTTGTTAGTTAGTTGCTATTAAATAAGGAAGAAGTGCTTTCATGTTTTTACAACTAGAAGTTGTTTAGATTCTAGCTACGTGTAAAACTGGAATAGTATACATGCATAATGTGTATTTTACAGATAGAAAGATATATATCTCTAGCTTCTTCCATTGTAACTGACTTGAGTTTTCAGTTTTCAATCAATGAATTTCTCTTTACAATTAGCTTGTTAAAATCCAAATTCATTATGGTATCACGAGACCAGTAATCAATCCAAAGGTTGATTGCAACCATGGTGAAGCAGAAGAAGGTTCCATGGCAAGTCCTAGCCGATGAGGAGCAGGAAGGGAGCCATGGCAATCGAAGAAACAGGAGTGACGAAGAGCACAACGAAGAGCTTGAGGAACCCATGCATTCTCTGGCTTCTGATACTGATGACCACAGCTCTAAAGAGGAGGATGATGACCACTGGCGAGTTGCTCTTAGTGATAAACAGTTGAATGAAGTTTTATCCATCAATAATGCGGATCATCCAGGCATGCAACTGCTGACATCCCCTCTAACCACGGAGAATTTTTTTTTAATTGGCGCAAATGTATTCGACGAGCTCTTGGAGCGAAGTTCAAATTGGAGTTCGTTGATGGCAGAATCAGCATTCCACCGATCACTTCTCCGCACTATAACAATTGGATATGAGTTGACTATATGGTAACATCCTGGATACTCAACTCTATATCTAAGGAATTAGTTGATCCTTTCACTCATATGGATAGTACAAGACGATTATGGCAAGCGTTGAACCAAAGATTTGGCCGAAATAATGGCCCGAAACTCTATCGCTTGAAACGTGAGGTGTGTAGTTTTGTGCAAGGTAATCAAAGTATTTTGGTGTACTTTAATAATCTCACACACTTATGGAAAGAAATTGATATGCTTCATAACCGTGTGAGTGCGTGTGTGGTGCGCGATGGAGCTCTAGGAAGAAAGAACAGGAGAGTCGTTTGATGCAATTTCTCCTTGGGTTGAATGATTCTTATGATGCAGCTAGGAATCAAATATTGTTTATGGATCCTTTGTCGTCCATTAATCATGCATATTCTATGCTATTGCAAACTGAGGATCAGAAATCAGTAATGGATAGTGTTGATGGAGGGAATCAATTATTGATGCATCCTGGAAAAGCTATGTTCAGTAATGCTGGTCAAAGCTCTAGACAAGATACTAAAGGGAAGCAATCTACATTTAAACCAAGGAGAACTAAGGAAGAGAAGACGAAATTGTATTGTACACATTGCAAAATTCATGGTCACGAGGAGAAGGATTGTTTCAAATTACATGGGTATCCTGAGTGGTTCCAGAAATTGAAGAACAACAGAGGGAAAATTAAGGCTAACTGTGTAGATTTTGGTCCAACTAATGAGCATGACAACAGAGATTTAAAAGGTCTTGAGACATCTGCTGACTTGTGTAGATTGATGAGGGAGATGAAGGAGGTCCAATGTGAAATAGCTAAGTGTATGGGTAGTTTAGCTAAAGGAGATCCAGTGGGTATCATGAAGCATGATGCTAACATGATACAAAAGTCTGCTGCTGATGATATGTTGTTCACATGTCACTATGCTTTTACAGTTGGAGAAGGAATGGATGCCAACTCTTGGGTATTGGATTCAGGTGCTTCCTCACATATATGTGGAAATCCACATCTTATGTACTCAGTGAGCAAGCTTGAGCAGAGGCATGATATTCATCTTCCTGATGGTTCTTCTAGAACAATATGTTATAAGGGTGATGTTAAAGTAAATGAGGAGATGGTTTTGAAGGATGTTCTGTATGCACCTAGATTCACCCACAACCTTATCTCTGTAGCTCAGTTAATCAAGGACTCTGATGTGAAGTGTCTATTTTTGAAATCTCACTGTCTTGTCCAAAGAGACAGAAATGAGAGAATACTTGGTATAGGAAAGAACATAAGAAATCTCTATGTTTTTAATCCTATCCTGCAGCAGACACCCAAGGTTCATACTCTTCATCAGGCCTTTCTTACAGTGGGTGAATGGCATGAAGCTTTAGGACATGCTTCTTTGGAGACCATGCAGCACATTCCATATATAGAGGGCAAGCTGACTCCACAAGAAGTTGCTAAGATCATGCAATGTGAGGTATATCTCAAGGCTAAACTAGCTAGGAGTCCATTTTCTACATTGCATAGAAGATCTGTAGAACGTTTGAGATGATTCATGTTACGTTTGGGGTCCCTACTTGCATTAAAACATATGTAATGCTAAGTACATGCTTACAATTGTAGAGGATCATACTAGGATGGTTTGGACCTATTTGATGTAGTCTAAGGATCAAGTTTTCTCTATGCTTAAAAGTTTTTTTTAATTTGGTACAGACTCAGTTTGGTAGGAGGGTTAAAACTATGAGATCTGATAATGGAAGTGAATTCTTAAATCACAGCATGCCTTCCTTACTTAATGATCTTGGTATCATTCACCAACAATCTTGTGTCTACACACCCCAACAAAACAGAATAGTTGAAAGGAGGCATATGTTGGATTTTTTAGTGTAATTGGATTGACTTGTTTGATCAGTGTCGTCATAACAATACATCGTATAAGTTCGGTGGTGCGGAGTGCACGCTTGTATGAGATTGTTATGATGTTAGGGGCGAAGCCTCTAAAGGACGGGGGTTCGGGGGCAGCGCCCCCGATCGCGGGGTCCGAGGGGCGGCAGCCCCTGGTGGGGTCCAAGGGGCAAAGCCCCTGGCGAAATTTTTTATGTCCAATGAACGCGCTGTAAAGGAAATTTCATTTTGGAATTACAAGAGGGACAGAACTATGCAGCCAGCGACCGCTGGGTTGTCAGCGGTCGCTGGGAAAGCCGTTTACAGAAACAGAGAACAGTAGCCAGCGGCCGCTGGCAGTCGATCTCTGAATTTTACTGAAAGCAATAGCCAGCGACCGCTGGCTTCCCAGCGGTCGCTGGGTGGCAGTTACGCACGAGTTTTAAATGTTCCAGACTCTTGTTTTTCAGGGACAGACATATAGATACGCGTTTTTTCTTTTCCCTAGAACACTGATCAAATATCTCTACACAATACATACATTGTTCAACTCTGAATTGTATCCGGTCGAGTAATTCGATAGTATCGTCGAATTGATTCGATCTGAAAGTGATCACACGCCTTTCAGAGCATCCGTTTGTTTGTTTCTTTGTCTACTTCATTTCCTTCATATTCTGTAATATCCCCAACAGCATAGAACCCTATTACAAATAGCTAGGGCTCTTATGCTTCAAAGTAAAATCCCACATAAATTTTGGCCATATTTACTGTTAATGGACATGGATTATCAACAGACTCCCAAGTAAAGTCTTAGAGTGGAGCAGTCCTTATTTTCATCTCTTTGGTCATAATCCAGATATGCAATCTATACTAAAATGTGGTTGTCTTGCTTATGCTGTGAATCTGGATCCTAAGAGAACTAAGTTTGATGATAGAAGTGTTAAATGTGTTTTCTTAGGGTTCTCTCCAAACTATAGAGGTTATGTATTGTATCAGCTGGAGCATGAGAAGTTGCTGATTTGCAGAGATGTTAGGTTCCTCTCTATATATGCATTTGATGGGACTTCTGATATTGTTGTTCCTAATATTACATTTTCAACCATGCCTTCTCAGATTGTTGATGATGAAGATACTTCCATATCTGATTCTCATTCTCCACATGATAATAAAAGAACAGATTCTGATGTGGAGACACCACAAAATATAGCATCTCCACAGTTTCCACATGGTGTGTTGCAAACTAGACAAACTGGAAGACAAAGGGAAGGAGCTCGGGCTATCAGACCTCCTGTATGGATGTCTGATTATATAAGAGTTGTTGTGTGCCAAAATCTGTACTGGTTCCTACCACTTTTCCATTCTTGCTCACTCCACATCTGTCATTGGAGCATACTTCTTTTCTGATTAATGTCACCAATCTCCAGGAACCTTCATCTTATAAAGTTGCTAGTCAGTTTGTGGAATGGGACAAAGCCATGGAGGAACTTAAAGCATTGGAGGACAATGAGACTTGGTTTCTTACCACACTCCCTCCAGGTAAGAAACCAATAGGTTCTAAATGGGTATATAAGGTTAAGCTTAAATCTGATGGAACAGTGGAGAGATTTTAAGGCAAGATTGGTTGCAAAAGGTTACAACCAGGAATTTGGTATTGATTACAATGAAGTATTCTCTCCAGTTGCAAAGCTTGTAACAGTTAGATTTCTTCTTGCAGTGGCAACATCTAAGGGTTGGGAAGTGCACCAAGCTAATGTCAATAATGCATTCCTACATGGGTTTCTTCATGAGGATATTTACATGAAGCCACCCCAAGGATATGCTAAAGCTAAACCAGGTGAAGTATGCAAACTGTTGAAAAGCTTATATGGTTTAAAACAGGCTTCCAGGGAATGGAATGCAGTCTTTTGTCATACATTATTTGCTTGTGGGTTTTCTCAGTCCACAACTAATCAATGTTTATTTCTAAAGGGGTCAAGCCATGATTTCATATGCTTACTTGTGTATGTGGACGATCTTATCACAGGTCCTAACATTGTTGCCATTCAGGAGTTGAAGGATTATTTACATAAGTCTTTCACTATTAAAGACTTAGGCTTGATTAAATATTTTTTGGGGGTTGAGATAGCCCGTAGTGCTACCGGTACCTATCTCAACCAAATGAAGTATATCTTGGACTTACTAGAGTCTTTTGGAATGACGGGTTGTAGTTCAGTTTCCACACAACTACCTACTGGATTACAACTGAGTAAGGAGGATGGTGAAGCTCTAGACCAATCACATACCTACAGAAGGCTTGTAGGGCAATTATTATATCTCAATCTCACGAGGCCTGACATTTCTTTTGTTGTCCATCAATTAAGTCAATTCGTTGTTTATCCTACTACTTCTCATTGGCAAGCTGCCTTACAGGTTTTAAAATACTTGAAGGGTTGTCCTTCTTTGAGCCTTTACTTTCCGGCTTCAGATGTGTTTGATGTTTATGGGTATTCTGATGCTGACTGGGGTTCTTGCAAGGATACTCGCCGTTCTCTTACAGGGTTTTGCATATACATGGGGGGTTCGTTGATCTCATGGCGATGAAAAAAGCAATCTACTGTATCTGTGTCCTCAACTAAGGCAGAATATAGAACATTAAGTTCCACTTCGAGGGAGTTGGTATGGGTGAGTTATCTTCTTCGAGATTTTCAGATTGCTGCTAAGCTCCCTATACCTCTTTACTGTGACAATGTAGCTGTTATTCACATCACTAAGAACCAAGTATTTCATGAAAGAACAAAGCATATAGATATAGACTGCCATCTTGTGAGGCAGCATTATAAATATGGCTTCTTATCAATGTTTCATGTGCCTACCAAAGATCAACTTGCAGATTTTTTTACCAAGACTTTGGCTGGCCCTCGATTCCACTTTCTGAAGTCCAAGATGGGCGTAATGGATGTTTGCCAGGCCCATCTTGAAGGGGGGGGGGGGGTAATGGAGATTAGACTGTACTTCTTCGAAATGGAGTTCGGGAGATGGAAAATGTCGAAAAGTGTTCCATGAAGAAGAAGGGTATTACACCGTTAGATCATATATTAAGATCTATGGTGGAGATTTAATCTTGTGAGTTAGTTGCTATTAAATAAGGAAGAAGTGCTTTCACATTTTTACAACTAGAAGTTGTTTAGATTCTAGCTGACGTGTAAAGCTGAAATAGTATACATACATAATGTGTATTTTACAGATAAAGAGATATATATCTCTAGCTTCTTCCATTGTAACTGACTTGAGTTTTCAGTTTTCAATCAATGAATTTCTCTTTACAATTAGCTTGTTAAAATCCAAATTCATTAACGCGCCGTACTAATTTTGGCCAAAATATGAATCTTTCACCAGAAACTAGCGAGCAGAGAGTTAAGGGATTCCAATTTCTGAAAATTGAGAGCAAATCAAGGGAGAGGGAGCTCGAGAGTGTATAGAGAGTTCGAGAGAGATAGAAAATATGAAAGGAGGGGGAGAAGGTAAGGTTACCTGAAAAGGGAGAGCAGGAAAAGCGGCAACCAAGAGTGATGGTCAGTGTCGAGTGAGGAGGCGCCGGGGGAGAGAGTCCACCGTGAGTAAGCGAGAGAGACGAGTGAAAACAGATGAGTTAGTTAGTGCAGGTGTTGGGTTTCTGATTTATTTTAACTTTTTGATGGATGATATGATTGATTAATAAAAATAATTCAAATTAATCTAGTGTTTATTTTAAAGTATAAATGATGGAATTTTAAATTAATTTAACTATCATATCTTTCAAATAATCAATCATATATTTCATCAATCTAGTTAATCAGTCAAAGTAAACGCCGTATTAGTACAATAATAACTATTATTATGTTCAAATATAGAGCTATCTTTTATCCTAGTTCATTAGCTTAGTTATTATCTTAGGATTGGGATATGACACAGGTTCGATTCTCTTTTAGTGTGTTTAATGTTATTTTTTTAAATAACTTATTATACATTACTTTTCTCTACAAAAATGTATTCTACACAAATCACATAGATTACATTATTTAAATACCTTAATATATTAGAAATATACGTACATAAATAATAATTATTAAAAATTATAATGTACTCCCTTGTCTCACTAAAAGTGGATGTTTAGTATGTTTTCGTTATGTTTTTTGTTGTCATTTTGTCGTGTCTAGTGTTTAGATTGTTTAGTTTCGTGTCTTTTCTTGTTCGTTTTTACGCCGATCGTGTGTTTTTATGCTGTGGATATAGGATGAAGAAACGAGAGAAATATAGAGCTAGAAGTAGTGTCTTGTGCGTCGCCTATGCAAAGCCGAGTGGAACGAGAAGAACCGAGGAATACACGAGAAGAAAAACCAAATCGAAGAAGCAAGAGGAGGACCCAACGCTCGCTGGGGTGCAGCTGCAGAAGAATTCAGAGAGCAGGGCCCAGCGGCCGCTGGCTGACAGTTGTAGGCGGGTTTTAAGTATCATTTAAAGCGTCATTTGGAGGAGCTAACCGCCATGTAACTTAGAATTCTCTCAAACACTTTACATTTTCTTGCTTTCTTAGTTAGATTTTAGTGAATTCCAATGGATTGAAGTGGATCCCAACTTGAGATTCTTACATTTCACTTAGTAAGCTTTCTTTTGATGGTTTCCTTTTGCAATTCTACCATGTATATCATGCTTGGCTAGATTCTTACTAGGATTGAGTGTTAATGATCTTGTTTGATGTTTGATTGACTCATGCTAGTTGATTAACTTGTGTTGATTGGAATTTAGTGCTTGATCACCATTAAATTCATGTATACATGTTAAAGTAGATTGATGAATTGCTTTCACATGAGAATTGGGGTTAATCAACATTATTCTTGAATTGGAAACGTTGGAATAAGAGTTTGTACGAGGTTAAGTAAGTACTAGAGGCGTGAGATTGATACGAAAGTGAAGATTATAACTTAGTATATAAAAACGAAAGTAATTTGCTAAGCAACCTCTCGTGTTCCTAACCAAGTATGAATGTATGGTCAATTAGATATTGAATATGAGCTAAATATCAAATCATAAATTTCAATCCGTTGGTATTCGTTTTAGTTGTTTTTAATCGTTAATTTGTTGTGGATATATCTTATGGTCATAGAGTGTCTAGATTTCAATTTAGCAATGTAGTACTAGTAATTAATAGTCCTGCATAGTCTTCCACGAAATTCGACATTCGAGTCAGCTTAACACGTATTACAACTTTAATTTAATTACTAAACTTTGAGTATACGTATTTGATCGAACTGCCAACTTTTAGCCGCATAGAAGAGGTATATATTAAAAATATACCCACGTAATAGAGTATCAAGGAAAGATGAGTTTTGGAAATAAAATAAAGGAGAAAATTTTAAAGATGAGGTGGTTTAGCGAGAAAAAAGGTGACTATGTTTAAAATTTTTCTAATTATTTACATTACACCCAGGCCAGGCCCAGTTTTAAATAAAATTAGAAGCCCAATCCAACTATTTAATTTATAAAATAAAGTAAAAGCCGACATACTATTTTTTTTTCCTTTTTCTTTAGAAGAATATCTTTCATCTTCTCTCTCTTTCTCGACTAAAAAATCCAGAAAACACAAAATTCCCAAATTAAAATTAGCAAACCCTAATTTTTCTCTATTTTATTTTCTGGTGAAAAAACCGAGCGCCTCTTCAACCCTCATCCTCAAGGCTCACCACCATCGATGGTCTGCTCCACATCCCCGCCAGGATATCAACGCTGATCTCAGTTTCTCCTATTACCAGCTTCAGAAGACGAAAAGCAACAGACTACAAGGTCAGACTCAACCCCAGGTTCGATTCGTTCGAATTCAGTAGGTTTTGGTTCAGCTTTGAAAATATTATTATTTCTTCATTCTTTTGTTACCTCAAGCCGTGGAAACCCAAATTATTGGAACTGTATTTTTATGAAAAGTTGATATATGATTTTGAGCTGATGAGTGAATCAGGAAATTTAATGAAAGCATTATAGGATTTTAGATTATTTAAATTTTGGCATAGAACTTATCAAATGCTCAGAGTTTGTTTCTGGTATGAGTTATTACATAGCTAGTCCGAATTTCTTCTTGAAAGCTTTTGAGGAAACTAAATATTGTTGCTGAAATTTGTGTTTGAAAGTAGGGTCGACGGTGTTGTGAAATAGAGTTGATAGATCATTGGATTTGAATTTATAGGTAATTTCAGCAGGTTTTCAATTTTAAGGTCTTCAGAATGGTGGCAGAAATTGAAACCGATGGGCTGAAGAAGCTAGAGTATTTATCTTTAGTTTCCAAAGTATGTACAGAGCTGGAGACGCATTTAGGTTTTGGGGATAAAGTGCTGGCAGAGTTCATCACGGAGATGGGTCGGAATTGTGAGACGGTGGACGAATTTGATGTCAAATTAAAGGAGAATGGAGCAGAAATGCCTGATTATTTTGTCCGCACACTTCTTACAATTATTCATGCGATTTTGCCACCTAAGCAGAAGTCAAAATCTGACAAGGCTTCAAAGGAGGGAGATGATTTACCCTATTCAGCTTTGAAGATCAAGGATGGTAGAGAGAGGGTGAAGGAGCTGGAGAAGGAGATTGAAGAGGAGACAAAAATTCGAAGGAAATTGGATGAGGGAGATGCAGAAGATAGGTACCAGAATAGGGACAGGGATGGTGATAGAAGGGATATGAATGGTGATAGGAGAGAGAGAAGACACGATAGAGACAGAGACAGAGACAGAGACATGGACAGAGAGAGGGACAGGGACAGGGGAAGGGCTAGACATGGGGATAGGGGAAACAGAGGTAGACATTGGGGAAGGGAGGAGAGGGGTGCTGATGGAGATAGGGATGGTTATGGTGATGAGAGAAGCAAGCAAAGGCATGGTGACAGGGATAGGAATCGAGGAGAACGGAATTGGAGGAATGAATATGATGAAGAGAGAGAGGATGAGAGTAGAGATACAGGGAAGGGAAAGAATAATGAGTCTGATGAGCCAGAATTGTACAAAGTTTACAAAGGAAGGGTTTCAAGGGTGATGGATAAGGGGTGTTTTGTTCAGTTTCACGATTTTAGAGGGAAAGAGGGCCTGGTACATGTGTCCCAGATGGCAACCAGGAGGATTGCGAATGCCAAGGATATAGTGAAGCGAGATCAAGAGGTATATGTTAAAGTTATTTCGGTTAGTGGGACTAATATGAGTTTATCAATGAGGGATGTGGATCAAAACAGTGGAAAGGATTTGTTGCCCTTGAAGAGGAGTGAGACGGATGATGGATTGATGGCTAATCCTTCGGGTAGGAATGATGGCGGAGGGATGGGGAGTAGGATAGGCCTGTCAGGTATCAGGATAACTGAGGAAGTTGATGCTGTGCCATCACGGAGACCACTAAAGAGGATGAGTTCGCCTGAGCGATGGGAGGCGAAGCAACTGATTGCTTCTGGTGTTATGAGCGTAAAGGAGTACCCTATGTTTGATGACGAGGGAGATGGGATGCTTTATCAGGAAGAAGGAGCAGAAGAAGAGCTGGAGGTTGAGTTGAATGATGATGAACCTGCTTTTTTGCAGGGTCAAAGTAGGTATTCCATCGACATGTCCCCTGTCAAGATATTCAAGAATCCTGAGGGGTCTTTGAGCCGTGCAGCAGCACTTCAATCCGCTCTGATAAAGGAAAGAAGGGAAGTTAGGGAGCAACAACAGCGAACTATGTTGGATTCCATTCCAAAGGATCTGAATAGGCCTTGGGAAGATCCAATGCCAGAAACAGGTGAGAGGCATCTTGCTCAGGAACTTAGAGGTGTTGGCTTATCTGCATATGACATGCCAGAGTGGAAGAAGGATGCATATGGCAAAGCTCTAACTTTTGGACAAAGATCAAAGCTTTCCATTCAGGATCAGAGACAAAGTTTACCCATTTATAAGTTGAAGAAGGAACTGGTTCAGGCTGTTCATGAAAATCAGCTCCTTGTTGTTATTGGTGAAACGGGATCTGGCAAAACAACTCAGGTAACTCAGTATCTCGCTGAGGCAGGTTACACTACTAAGGGAAAAATTGGATGCACTCAGCCTCGTAGAGTGGCCGCAATGTCTGTTGCTAAAAGAGTTGCTGAGGAATTTGGTTGTCGTTTGGGTGAAGAAGTCGGATATGCAATCCGTTTTGAGGATTGCACCAGTCCAGAGACTGTAATAAAGTACATGACTGATGGCATGCTTCTGAGGGAGATTCTAATTGATGAAGACTTATCTCAGTACTCAGTGATAATGCTTGATGAAGCTCATGAGAGGACCATTCATACTGACGTCCTTTTTGGATTATTGAAGCAACTTGTAAAACGGAGACCCGACCTTCGTCTGATTGTCACATCTGCAACTTTAGATGCCGAGAAGTTCTCTGGATATTTCTTCAACTGCAACATTTTCACCATTCCAGGTAGAACTTTTCCAGTTGAGATACTATACACCAAGCAGCCAGAAAGTGACTACCTGGATGCATCACTGATTACTGTGTTACAGATACACTTGACTGAACCTGAAGGTGATATACTTCTGTTCTTGACTGGTCAAGAAGAGATTGATTATGCTTGTCAATGTCTTTATGAGAGAATGAAGGGTTTAGGTAAAAATGTTCCGGAACTGATCATTTTACCTGTATATAGTGCTCTACCTAGTGAAATGCAGTCCAGAATTTTCGACCCTGCTCCACCGGGAAAGAGGAAAGTTGTGGTTGCTACCAATATAGCCGAAGCTTCTTTGACTATTGACGGCATATTTTATGTTATTGATCCTGGGTTTGCAAAGCAAAACGTCTACAATCCTAAACAAGGGCTCGACTCATTGGTTATAACTCCAATCTCACAAGCATCTGCCAAACAAAGGGCAGGGCGGGCTGGACGTACTGGACCAGGAAAGTGTTATCGACTCTATACAGAGAGTGCTTTTCACAATGAAATGTCTCCCACCACAGTTCCCGAGATCCAAAGAATTAATCTTGGAATGACTACTCTTAACTTGAAAGCTATGGGTATTAATGATCTATTGTCGTTTGATTTTATGGATCCGCCTACACCTCAGGCTCTCATTTCTGCAATGGAACAACTATATAGTTTAGGAGCTCTGGATGAAGAGGGTCTTCTTACTAAATTGGGTAGGAAAATGGCTGAATTTCCATTGGATCCCCCGCTGTCCAAAATGCTTCTTGCCAGTGTGGATCTTGGCTGTAGTGATGAGATTCTAACTATTATTGCAATGATCCAAACTGGAAATATATTTTACCGCCCACGAGAAAAACAAGCTCAGGCAGATCAGAAAAGAGCAAAGTTTTTTCAGCCTGAAGGAGATCATCTGACTCTTCTTGCTGTTTATGAGGCGTGGAAGGCAAAGAATTTCTCAGGTCCATGGTGTTTTGAAAATTTTGTTCAGTCACGGTCTTTGCGGAGAGCACAGGATGTGAGGAAGCAGCTTCTCTCCATTATGGACAAGTACGTAATTCTCTTACTGCTTTGGACTTAAAATGATGTTATTCTCTTACTGCTTTGGTCTGGTTAAATATAGAAACAGTATTAATTCAGTCACTTAACTATTTGAATTGAGATAAAGAGTAATGTACCGTGACAAAGAATGATCACCATAAGAATAAATTAGTTCACTGCAAACATGATACTGTGCATCTTACGTTTTATCTTAAAAGTGATTTTGTATCAATCACTGTGTAATGTGTATCCCTTAGTTTATATGCTTATGATTATCACATGGTAATTGATCAATATCCCTCTTGTCTTGCATATACAAAATGCAATATGTTTGCAAGTTACTAATCCTTGGCTCTTGCAACAGATACAAACTTGATGTTGTGACTGCTGGTAAGAATTTTTCAAAAATAAGGAAAGCTATAGGTGCTGGTTTCTTTTTCCATGCTGCTAGGAAGGATCCACAAGAAGGCTATAGAACACTTGTTGAGAACCAGCCGGTGTATATACACCCAAGCAGTGCTTTGTTCCAAAGACAGCCTGACTGGGTTATTTACCACGAACTGGTGATGACTACTAAGGAGTATATGCGTGAGGTAACTGTTGTAGATCCAAAGTGGCTGGTTGAACTAGCTCCCAGGTTCTTCAAAGTCTCTGATCCTACCAAAATGAGCAAGCGCAAGAGGCAAGAGCGCATCGAACCACTCTACGATAGATATCATGAACCAAACTCTTGGCGATTAAGCAAAAGGCGTGCTTAGTCTTGTTCGCTATTTTGTTTTGCTTTTGAGAGACTTTTGTATTATTGTAATATATCTTTTCAAATTGAGGCCCTGAATATGTTTTCTTGTTATCCTACCACAAATATTCAATATATTACTCTTTTTTGGCAAATGATGTTCATTCTAAGCTTAATGTTATAGATTTTAAGTTTTCGCCAATATTACTCTCTTTGGGTTTTCTTAAAGTTATATTTGGTTGTACTCTTTTCCAATTTTGTTATTTAATATTTTCTAACTATTTTTGTAGCCAATTCAAGTAACTTCAGATGAAGCATGAGCTAGACTTCTGTACTCAACCTCTGTGCTAGTGCTAGACCTCGTGACAACTAACTGCTTCTTTGCACACTATGAAATAAGGTTATTTCTAAGGTATGTGCAGTAATATGTAGTAGATCTTCTGCCATCTAAATCATATACACAATCTGAATATGAAATGTCATTGCAATAATTTGTGGTAGATCTTTTGTCATCTAAATCAGATACCCAATTTTCATTAAAGCACATGTATTGACTTGCCTTATTCACGTTGTATGTGTACATGTGTTATTCTTGTGATAGAAGGTAAATGTTCGAGATAATAAGTTTCGAATTCGAATCCTTTATGACGTGATTTATAATTTTAATTTTAATTTAATCCAATTTTTAAAAGTAGTACGCTTATAGAGTAGTTTTGTCTTATGTACTCCTGTTTATAGTCTCCATGTTGTCGCTATATTTTACTAAAGTTGTGTTCTTTTTTATAGATAAATTTATCACTTCAATACAAGATTTAAGAGTATTATTACTCTTCAAATCCTTCGTTTTATCCATCAATTCTATCTAAATTATAATTATGCTATTTTTTCTTTCTCCATCCCATTCTAAGGAGAGATAATATTATCAATACAAATTAAATTTTAAGTGATAAAATTATCCCTCTTTAAAGTGAGATGGAGAAACGAATAAATGATAGAATTATAATGTAGATAGAAGCGATTAATAAAAATGAAAGATGATAATTTTCTTAGCCCCATTTTAGAGAAATAAATTTATCCTTCAAAAAGAACACAACCTAATAAATTAGGAGCATCATGCAATTGTGTTGATATGTTTTCCTATTAATCTATTTGGAAATTTAATTGCTTCAGCTTCTACTTTATCAAAAATGATCATCCGTCTGTGGCGGGTGCGCGGGGTTAATGCGTCCGCAAACGATGCGTATAAATAAATATTTAATTTTTAATAAAATTTTTATTAATTTTTATTAATTTTTATTTTGGACTAATGTTTATTGATTATGATATAATTTAATATTATTTAATATAAAATAATAAAAAATAAAAAATATAGTAACTTTGATGTGACATTAGGTGACAAGTCACATCATTGGTGAATAGTTTTGCCAACTTAAAATGGTACTGGAATGCAATAAAGTAAAATCACTTTAAAATTCAATTTATTACTTCATTGCCAAAGGTACAAGCCGACTCTCGTTCTTTGGACAATTTATGATTGAAAAAGGGTTCCATAGAACTTCACATGAAAATACGACGTATCAATCACTTCCTACAATTCAGTCCAAACCTTTAAATAGACTCTGCAGGATCAACAACAATAGTTCTTTACTTGTCTTCTGGCATGTATAATGTGGCATTCCCTCTTCGGAAAGGAGGGGGTTTCATCATGTTCTTAGTCTTCTTCCGACGTGGGTGACTGGTGAAGTTGAACCTGGAGATGACGCCTACTTCTTTCAAATTTCACGTACGGTTCTCTGAGAAGGGAGTGACTACCTACTGAAGCTTCGACCAACCACCACCAGTCAAAATTTTATATTCCATAACCTAACTTTCGAAAGCCTTTACCCTTCGACTCAACAGTCTTTGTTTCATAGCCCTGGAACTTGCACGGAGTACGGTTGAATTTCTCTTTATTATCTTTAGTCTACTTGCATAGTTGCATTCTTCATAAGTTTTGCTTCTTGTTTGGTAGCAATATTCCTATGAATTATAGCCGAAAAATAAATAAATAACCAATACAAAATAGGAAGGTAGTGAATAATAATGAATGCTCTATTAGTTTTGAGGTGAGTTGTTAAGCTATATTAATAACACACGTAACCATAATTTCATTTGGCACATCTTCAAGTAACATTTGATTTGAGTGTAATAGTAAAAACGAGTAAATATCAGTTCGAATATTCTGAATATTATTTAAAATACATCCAATAAGTCTAACTCAATTTCAAATCCAAAACTAATCCTCTTGTCACCTAGTCTGCTGTTAGTTTTCGAGTTTACTATGAAAATGACAGCGCTGTCCAAACTAAAACACTATATATGATACCATCTTTTTTCAATTGTAATTTTCAGTTACCAAGTTTCTGACTGCAGAAAAATCGATTCATTTTTTATGTTACATAAATTATGATTTAAAATAATGACATCAGTAATACTTTGAGCACAAATTATTGATATTTTATGTACGGAGGAAGTATCAGGTTAATTATTATTGGTTGTAGTGTTTATATTTAAAGTTAACAGGGTTTTGTGATGTTAATCCACCTACGGTGTATTACGTTTATTAGGATTATTTAGTCTATATATATTATATATTCTTGTAATTAAGGAATCGATCAATGGATATAAATTAAGAAGATCTTAAAATTACTTTTAAGAGTTCCACTTTCTCGAAAGAAAATATAATTCGTCACTTGAAAATGTTATTGATACGATTCCAATCTGATCGTATCACAGTTACTATGAAAACAAGAAAGATATTAAAATAAAACACTTATTAAAAAAATTCAGTGAGGATTTTATTATTTCAGTTACAACTTTGGCACCTAACACCATTAAATTTCAGTTTCGAGATAAATCCAAAATGCACAATGACGTTGGAAATTAAATAAATATAGTATCGATGACCTTTATTTTGGGCTTCCCTTACTGTACGGTGTACATATTCGAATGTATCGAAAACTTATATTATAATGTCGCATAATAAGTCATCACAATAATAATTATTTTTATATATTAATAATTAGTTAATACCATTATTCTATATCATAATTTTACTAAACATTAATTAATGGAATAAAATACTATTTAACAGTAATATATATTATATAACACGTATCGTCACTCATAAACATGTTAAATATATAGTTTGGATTTATGTAGGAGCAATCATGAAAGATGTAAATCGAGTTAAAAATGAATTACACATGTATGAAACCTAATATATTGAAATCTGATGTCATGTAATAATTAGCGCACATTCACACACTGCAAGAATAAATAACTCCCTTTTTCATTACCACCGCACACCACATTTCTTCTGCACCTCTCACCATTTTTCCATTCTGTTCTTCATCAAAAATCAAATTACGCCTTCCTTCAACTAGGGAATAAACCCAGGTAATTGTACCAAATCTAACGTATATAAATTAGATAGAAATTTCTTCAACATATATATAAGTAAATTAAAATTTCAGAGCAGCTATGCAGCAAAAGGAAATCACAATTTTAAACAAGCAAGGAGCGAAACTTGAAGGGTTGTTGCATGACGCTAAATCTACCCATGTCGTTGTCCTCTGCCATGCTTTTCGATCCTCTAAGGTTTGGATTCATACTATTTCTTGTTTTTCTTTTTGTGTTGTAAAATTTTATCAAATTTTCTTACATTGATTATTAATGATGCGCAGGAGCACTCTGTCATGGTGAAGCTTGCAGGTGCTTTGGAGGATGAAGGAATCAGTGTATTTCGTTTCGATTTTTCTGTAACCCAGTGAGTCCACTTAATTCTTAATTTTACTTACAAACATATTAATTAAAGATGGAGTAATGGTGTTTTTAATAAAGAAAGAAGGATTTTGTTATGTGTAGGTACACTGAAGACTCTTATTACAGTGGTAACTACGATAGCGAGATCGAAGACTTGAGAGCTGTGGTTGAGTATCTCTCTACAGTACTAAACCGTCCAGTTGGTGCAGTTCTTGGCCATAGTAAAGGTTGATCTAACTTAAATTTAGATATTCATTGTTTTTTAAAGTAATTAAATAATTTGTTTAATTGAATTAAATTAAATTAAATAATTTGTTTAGGTGCCAATATTGTCCTTGAATACGCGTCTAAGTATCAAGATGTGGGTGCTGTCATTAATGTTTCTGGCCGTTACGATCCCTGGCACATTAACCTCAAATGTAGAACAGGTTATTTATTTATTTGTTTGTTTTGTTCTCTCGAAATTCATTTATGTTTAAATTTTCATTAATTCAATTTCAACTTTATAACCATAACATAAATCAAATAAGTAATATTGTTATGTTCTGTTTAATTTTCAACAGCACCATTAGATTGTGAAGTGACAGAGGGTAAGGTTATCAACAAGGATGCAAACATTGATCAAGTGTGGCTTACCATTCACCCCAATTGCAAGTATGTATCGCTAAATAGTTAGTATTCCCTCTATCCCATCATGCAGGATATTTTTTTCCGACATAATTATTAGAAAAAGAAAAAGTACTCCCTCGTCTCGCTATTTATGTCTTGTTTTGATAAAAAAAACTCTCACAGTTTTGATCAAAATAAGACATTTTGGTGGACGGATGTAGTATATAAAATAGCGTAAAAGTTATAAAGATTTACGTACCTTTTTAAAAGAAATAACTTTTTGTTATTTTTCGGTTGTGGGTGAGAATCCAAAAAGTGTCATGTTTAGTATACTTTATTATATCTGTGTAAATTTGGAAGTGATTTAACTTTTTAAAAACGCATGTCCTGCAGGGTGTTGACTGTGCATGGCACGGCTGACGTCGACGTGGACCTCGAGGAAGCATATGAGATCGGAAAAGTGATACCGAACCACCGGCTGGTAATTGTCGAGGGTGCTAATCATCCTTATCACAATCGCCTCGACCAACTAGCTGCAGCTGTGGTGGCTTTCGCCAAGGAATACTTCGACCAATTGGCCAAAGATGAAGAAGATAAAGAAGGCTTGGGCAAAGATGAAGAAGATAAAGAAGAACGATGATATCACTTCTTGTGAAGAAATTGAGCGATCAAAATAATGTTTTCCTTCATTCAATTCTGAGTTAGACTTGTCAAGGATCTTTAGTTCCTGATCACTAGGATTTATGCAACATTACTACAATAGTCCAATAATTATCATCATTATATATAATACAACTATGGTTATTTGCGTAGAAGCGAATGACCTTTTTTTTTTACCAGAAAGCAAGCCTGTTAGAAGTCATAAACCGCATCTTCCTCTAAAAAGTAGGAACAAGAACACATCTTGCTCGCCTTCTTTTGCCCTTGCCCGACTCGTTCTAGAAAGCGTCGGCCCTCGGATTTAATCTCTGTGCTTCATCACTATCTCCTCTCGTCATATCATCCTGCAAGTTACCAAAAACAGACAAGATACGCCTTACGTAACGCAGTCGTCGAAAATTTAAAGGTTGTTTCTAAAATTTTAAAGAGTGGAGCAATTCATACTAGCTGCTGCTTCATCTTCTCGATTCTTTCCTCAAGTTCCATAATGTGGTGCCTTAGTCCCTGCATTTATTCAACAGTTTATGCATCAATGAATATTATCTCTAGATGCCATCAAATTATCTAATGACAGAAGCAAGATGATTACCTCACGTCGCTGCAGCTCAATAGATCGAGCAAATGCTTGCCTCTTCGTGAGAAGATTTTTAGGCCTAAATGCAAGAGGGCGCTGGTAATTCTTTCCACGATACACTAATATAGTGTAGCCTGTAGGAGTTCTGTCAACAGATACCAACACCCCACCACTCTCAGCCTCCAACGAGAGCGCAATGTGTCTCACTTGTGCATAAGTTTTCCGTTGTATCATTATCTTTACCAGCTCGCGGTACTTCCAGTGTAAGTGCATATTCTCGATAGTACCATCAAATATTTCGCGCCTCCCTATCAGTGAAAGAAGAAAATGAGATATAATTGAGCGGGATGGCCAAAAGAGAGAATCAAATTCTTACCTAGAACTAGAAAAGGTTTCATGCTAGACCCAATCCTACGAAACAAAAATCTTTCCTCATCGGTCAAGGTCTCTAGATCAGTAGGTAGCTTTTCTGGTTCGTGATTCTTAAGCACTTTACGCAAGGTCTTCTCGGCCTTTCTGATCTTCTCCTTTGCCTGCAAACAGACATCTATACGGTAACTAGTGCAAAAATATCATCGAACCGTTTCTTAAATATAAAATACGTACATAATCTAGCTTCCTCTGAAGAGAGTTAACTAAAGCAGCCTGTCTAGAAACAGCTGCCTCTCTCATCAACTTATCCATGTCTCCAGTGTTAGGTTGGTTACCCCAGCGTGAAGTTGCTGCCATGGTTTCAGCAAGGGTCCCGGCAACTAATTGTTGCTTGGATGCTTCGGATTTTGGATCAATCAGTGCTGCAGCTCTTTGCCGAGCCAGCTCTTCCTCATTGTGTTGAAGGCCTGTGCGTTTCTCCCTGTCTGCAAGTGCGCTTGAAACACGGGGTGGCAAGAAGTCATTACCCCTGTACAAGACAATATACTCTTTGTTCCTAGAAAGTAGTGTTCCTCCAGTCAATACCTGCAAGGATGAACAAATTGATCATAGCTGTGTTATGATACATAGCTGCCAGATGAATATTTTCTATGATCCAGACAAATTGCTTTCATAAATATACAAGCGCATGCACTTGTGCGCGTTCCTCCATACTCATCTGTTGGTTGACCTTGATTCAAATTATCTTCCCTTGATCTTTCAGGATAACTCTCATGTAGAAACTAGAAAGAATTACAGAATTGCTACTAAACAGAGATATGCAGGCAGTTTATTTATTCCCAACCTTGAGTTCTTCTGCCATCCTTTCATTGTTAGTATTTAGAACACCACGCTTAATGACTATTTTAGCAATAGAACTCTTTTCCCATAACTTCACCATTGCTGCAGCAAGACCTTGTAGTTGTCTGCTCCTTCCTAAATAAGCAATACAGAATCAGCCAAAAAAAACCCAAAAAACTAGTTAATAAAATATGCCTGTATCATAGGTTACATTATACCTAGAGCAAAATGTGGAGGCATTTCCCGTGCTGTCCTACGCAAGAAGGTCATTTCCTTATCACGCAATGTTCTCCTAGTCCCATGAGGTCGAAGCCTAAATGGAGTCGTATATCCAGGAACAACAGCCGGCAGTAAGTCTGCATCAACAGGAATTGGTTCTCGACCTGACCAGTCCATGAACCTCGGCCCAAGCTCATCCATCAAAATATTTATCTCACTTAAGTTCATTTGTTCTTCTTCTGATAAACTCTTGAAATACGCCGAGTTATGTAGTCCAGATGACCGTGAAGCTTCATTTAGGCGTTCAATGTTGATACTTGTAGGAGAATCTTCTTGTGTTGATCCTGATTCGATAGTATCTGCTTGCTTGCTATACGATTTTACACAATCAAACTTGTATGTTAGCCCTCTATACAACACTACCGAGCTTCCTGATCTCCATATCACCAAACCTCCAGTTCTACTCTGACATACAACACAATGCAGCAAGATTATTTGAGGAGTAACTCAAATTTAGTTAATCAAGAAAGCACAAATGCACCAATGCAATAATGGAACAGAAGTGAACTTGCCAATTAAATCAATGAACTGATCATGATTAAACTATAAGCCATATTATCATCAACGAAGCAATATCGAAACGAGTAGTAACCTCAAGAAACTCATGTGTTCTCTTCATGTTCTTTGAGGGAGGGCCTTCGAATTTAAGCTTCACCACCTCCTCATCTTTCCACTTCTCATGGATATCATTAACCAGTGCTTGTGTCACACCAGCAGCTCCAACTGTGATCCTCTCCACCATCCTCAACGACACGTTCCTAAGTCTTTTCAGCTCATGCTCGGGTATCGACCTCTCTGCTAACACCGTCTTCCTATTCCTAAATCCTTCACTGTTCACAATTTCCTCACTATCAATATTCTTCCTCTCCCATGGCAATTTCTTCAGATCGCCTCCAACTGCAGAGCTCTTGATCCTACCCGCATTTCGTCGAACACTTGGCGGATCCTCCTCAACACTTGAACTTCTACTTCTCTCAGCAACCAAATTCCTATTCGTTTCAGACAATCCAATTGGGACTTTACCATATCTCATTGCATCCTTCACCACATTCTCAGAGCTTTCATTACCACTATCCAAAGATCCCTCATTTCGTGCAGAATTCCTCGAGCGCTCAGAGATGAAAACATTCCTATTTCTACTTCCATGAACCCAAGGAGCTGAATTTGTCTTGATTTCAGAACGAGCATGAACTGGTTCGCCTGCCGCAATACTCTTTTCAGCCTCTTGTACTGAAGAAACATCGGATGTTAACTCTTGAATTGTGTCGGGGATTTCTTGTTCTTGCCAGGGGAAATTTTCCCGCGAAGAAGGCATTTTGAGGGACCATTTGTTCTGAACTTGCTCGAGGAAGCTTGGCCTCGGCTTTCTCTTCTTGTGCTTCAATAAATTGGCTTCGTTGTCGAATTGAACGGTTTGCTGGCAGCAAGAGATCTTGAGCTTTCCTGCTCTGAAGATTCTGGAAGAGCATGGGTTTGGGTGGAATTCGAGAAAGAAGAGATATTGTCGAAGAGAAGGGTTTGAGGGAGGGGATAAGAAGTTGGATGGCAGTGATGATGAAAACGCCATGGCGATGATGTTTTGAGGTTTTAGAGATTTAAAGAAAAACCAGCCAAGGATAATATTGTCATATTAATTTATTTGGGGATTTAAGTGAATATCAGTCTGGTTCTTATACTTCTCATCCATTGCTCAACTAACCCTCTCTTCTTCTTATTACAACCTCCGTCCTAAAGTTAGGAGTAACTTTTTTTTCGTACGATTATTAAAAAATATATATAAAATAGTGTAAAAGTTATAAAGATAGTAGAATTTGTATCTTCTATAAAAAAAAACTTTTTTTATTTTTGGTACTTTCCATTTTTAATGATACGCTTCGATGAAAAAATGTATAAAACTTAATGAGACAAATAAAATATTATTCTTCTTTGATCTCCTTCTTTCTTCTTCGTCTAACCCTTTCTTCTTCTTGTGCTTCTCCTTCTTTCTTTCCTTCTTCTCTTACTCCTCTTTCTTATTCCTATTCTTCTCATTTTTCTTCTCCCCCAATAGCATGTTCACAATTTTGAACTTTTAAAATCAGAACTAAATGATCTCATACACCGTTACCATTTTCATAATCATCAATTCCAATTTGATTAAAATTTGATTCCGGTAGTTATGATTCTCTTGACGTCTAATTACGGTGCAAATTGCAAAAAAGATAAACAAACCTGACATATAAATAAATAAAATGATATGTTAAACAAATTGGGTTCTCAAAAGAAAGATAAAAGATAATAAACAAAATGATTTTGATTTTCTTATTTTCGAAAATGTGTTCAAATTCATTATATTGCTACAAACTCGAAATTGTCGGCAAAATAAAATTATGAATATTTTTTAAATGCGTTGTCAAAATTCAAATTATAAACTATAAATTATATTAACCAATTTATTTAAGATGAATATCGTAAAATAAGAAGCTTTATTGATGGGTAAAATTATCAATTTTCACAAAATAAAAACAAAAATACTTATTTGAAAATAAAAGATTAAAAAATATCTACATAACAAGATAACATGAGAAAATTTCTTATGTATTCGTGTTGAAATAACTTAGTTTGTAGTTGTTTACGTTCAAAGTAAATTAGAACAAGAACTGCGACAAAGATCGTTTGTTGACTCAAAGGAAATTGTTGCTACGCAATTTAAACATCCAGTTAGGCAAAGACTTGCCTACTACTGGTGGGTTATGCCAACCAAAATCCACTATAAATAAAAGATCAGAGATACAAGAAGTTTCTACTTCTACTCACTCGTCCTTCTTCTATTCTATAGTGCCTAAACAAGGGGACCGAGGTGTTACTCTTTTTACACGAGATTACTCACAAACCCATAATTAAACCAGAATAATGATGTATATATAAATACTTATTCTATTCGCTCAATCCCACAAGTGTATATTTCTCTCTTCAATGCGTGAGGTCTTCAATCTTTCTTGTTGCGTTTATATAGACGTTCATCCTTCTCTTTAAGGTTGTTGCAACAATATAGGGAAGGTTTGTTACACAAAATCTGCTTTTGAGCTTGACCGTGTATATCTTTTATGTCTTCCATATTTTTCTCAACAGCCTTGTCATCCTTTGCATGTAAGACAGGAATTGGAACATGTCTTCTGTCTTGATACACAATATGCCATATCATGTATCTCACAAACTCCCCCTTGACATTTGTGTATTGAAAACACATTCGCTTGAAACTCCCTTTTGTTGTGATAGCTCCCCTTTTTTCTTATAATTGAAGTTAGTGTAGTGTAAATAAGTACATGAGAGTGGCAACGGAAAAATGTAGATTAAGAGTAATAGATTGCAATCAAAAGCAAAAACATCCAAGCATCATTCAAGAACAAGAACATCAACATTTGATGTCCGCCGCACCATTACATCAAAAACAATAAGTTCTTGGAAGAAACAATAAGTTTTCTAAACAAGTTCAATAACAACAACAAGACAACAGTTCAGAAACAGCAACAAGACAACATTTTTTGCACTTTTTCTCCCCCTTATTTGCAAGACAGAAATGCCAAGCTAGTCCTCTTCATCTCCCGTTGGACCCTCACCCTTGATTTCAATGAGCAACATTTCAATCTCCTTTCTTCTAGCAACATTGTCCTTGATTGTTTTGGACAAATGCAGATACTCCTTCTCAAGTTCAATCAGGATTGTGGATGACATGGTGGCCATCTTTACAGCTTTGGAGTCTGAATCTTCAAACAGGTGCATTGGGAGCTTCTTTGGTTTACTATCTGAAGTTGAAGGTAAGTCATTGATGTGAAAGCTCTCGTCAAACAACTTAGGCATGAGCATAAGTGGCTTGGGATCTTCAAGAAATACATCACTTGGCTACATAACATCGACAAAACCTGTGATAAACTCAAATAACAGTCTAGGATAACAAATTGGCCACTTGCAAGGCATTTTTTCAGCATGGTCTTGTAAGGAGGAGAAAATCATTTGGCCGAAGTTGATAGCCCTACTAGTGCCAACTTTGTACAAGAAAGTTCATAGGGATTGACTTAATGTAGACATATGATCGCCAGGAATCCAGTTTCTTATGGCAATTTTATGAAAGATTGCATACTTCATAGACAGTTCGGAACTAATAAAATGTCCTCTAGTATGCCATTTTGAAAACTTCCTACCCGTGATGTTTTTACCTACATTATTGATGTCAATATCACTAGATTCCACTACCCCAGCTGGAATTCCCAAGAACTCATTTAATTTGGCAGGAGAAACATCAAACAGTTTACCCCTAAGAAAACATTGACAGTAATCAGAGGACCTAAGATCGAACATGGTTTTACTCAAGTTGGTATAGAACTCCAAGACAACATCTAGAACACACTTACGAGCAAGCAAAATAGTGTTTTCAAGATGGACATATTTGATAATATCCAGAAGACCTATGGCTTCTATATCAGAGAACTTCACAGGACGATCAAAAATCTTGTTCTTAGTCAAATTAACTGACTAGAAACGTTCATAGAACAAATTTCTAAATTGAGGCATGAATGGGGTCACCTGGGCTCTGAAGTCTTCTTTTCCTTCATTGTAATTGTTTCCTTCACTTTCAGAACCCTCTTTCAAATGAGATTCCTCCCTAGGTCTTTTCTTGGAGGATTGTTTCTTCTTTGGAGCAGCTTTAGTGTTTCTCGACCCTGTTTGGATCTTGGAAGATGTTTCCGCCCTTGAAGACTGCCTCGTTTGTCATTTTGGCATGAGATTCTTGACTACAACAATTTTAAATCTCTTTCGTCATACTTCTTTCACAAATTCCATCGGAGAAGAATCGTCAGCAGCAACATCTTTGTGAACTTCTTGTTCCTTTGGTAGTGGATTCTTGCTTTGGATTTCTTGGGACACTTCTTTTTATAGACTTTCAAATACGTTGATGGGAGAATGAAGATCATCTTCTTTTTATTCAGGTGATTTAGGATTTCTCCCTTCCGTCGACTGTTCTGTTGAGAGCTTCGAGGATTGTGGGTCCCTTGCTGGGTATTTTGTCGAAAACTTGTTCATAGCTGCTTCAAATGAGTCATCGTCGGAGTGAGAGGAGTAATCGACAAGATTCAATGAAATTTTGTCCATCGTTGAGTTGAATGGTTTTCTGGAGAAGGAAGTATTGGAGAGAGAGTTTACTTGAATATGAAGAGTCTGTACCTCTTTTGTAGATGTGTTCGAGTAATTTTTCCCGCTTTTTAAGACAAAGAGGAGACGTATGCGAGTGTAGAACCTTCTTTTTCTCTCTCTTATGACGTAATGTGAGACAAATATTAGTCTTGGATCCCGCATTTTTCTTTGTTTTGTTCGTCCATAAGTACTGAGACTGTCTTCACCTTTTGTTCTCAGTTTTATCTCTAATGAAACAGTCCTCTTTGTTCCATCTATTGAACTGTGCATAGACCCATCGCGGCTCTTAAGTACTCAAATCTATCTCCATCCAATGGTTTTGTGAATATAACGGCCAGCTGCATGTCAATTGAGATATGTTGAATATCAAGAATTTGATTTTCAACTAGATCTTTAATGAAGTGATGTCGAATGTCTATGTGCTTGGCTCGTGAATGATTGACTGGATTCTTGGAGAGGTCAATGGCTCATTTATTGTCGCATAGCAGTTCGAACCCTTTGTGTTTGAATCCATAATCATTCAACATCTTTACCATCCATAGTAATTGTGTACAAGCACTTCCCGCATTGAAGATAAAGAGATGCTATTTTGTTTCTTGTTATGCCAAGTGATAAGATTTTCTCCAAGATAGAAATATCATCTGGTTGTGCTTTTCTATCGTTTGGATTTCCGGCCCAATCAGCATCACTATATCCTCTCAATAGTATGAAGCTTTCCTTTGCAAACCATAGTCCAATTTTGTTTGTACTTTTGACGTACTTTATGATGTTCTTAACTGCCTTGAGATTACTCTCCTTTGGATTTGATTGAAACCTAGAACAAACGCCAACACTGTATGCAATGTCTGGTCTACTTGTGGTTAGATATAGAAGACTTCCTATCATGCTTCGATAGAGTGATTGATCAACAGACTTCCCATCTTCATCAATCGTGAGTTTTGTGGACAAGCTTATGAGAGTTCTCTTGGACTTTGAATTCTCCAAACCAAATTTCTTCACTAGATTTTCCACATATTTCCTTTGGCACACGAAAATCCCTTCTTCCTTTTGTATAACTTGTAGGCCAAGAAAGAAGTGAAGACTTCCCAACATGCTCATGGAGAATCTTTGAGACATCTTTGAGACAAATTTAGAGTCAAGTTCTTTGAATCTTGAATCAAATATTATGTAATCGACATATATTTGAACAAGAAGTACGTCTTGTGCTCCTTTCTTGACGAATAAAGTCTTGTCGGCTTTACCTCTCTCGTATCCTTTAGTTATTAAAAATTCTAAAAGAGTATTGTACCAAGCCCGAGTAGCTTGTTTTAGACCGTAGAGCTTTGTTTAATCGGTAGACTTGATTTGGTTTGGTTGGATCTTCGAAACTTTTTGGTTGTTTGACATAGACTTCCTCTATGAGATTTCCATTTAGAAAAACACTTTTCACGTCCATTTGGTAAAGATCAAAGCCAATGCTACAAGCCATTCCAATTAGAAATCAAACTGACTCAAGTCTTGTCACATGAGCAAAATTTCTCCATAGTCAATACCTTCTTCTTGAGAGTATCTTGAGCCACCAACCGAGCTTTGTTTCTAGTTATGTTACCATCTTCATCAGTTTTGTTTCGGAACACCCACTTTATTCCTATGACGTTAGCTCCTTTGGGTAGATCAGTTAGATACCAAACGTTGCATCTTTTAAATTCAAGAAACTCTTGTTGCACGGCCGTTATCCAGTCTTCATCCTTATGTGCTTTGGTAGCATTTTTTGGTTCAACTTTGATACGAAGCAGGATGTGGCAATGTAGGATACTAGCTTCTTGAAGTCTATTTCCTTCTTTTGAGTTTGGATTCCCTCTTGTGGATTTCCAATTATGTCGTCCGTGGAGTGATTCTCGAGCACACGATTTTCGGTTTGTCTTTTCTCCTCAGGTTCCATCTCCTGTTCTTCTTCAGTTTTTGCTTGAGTTTGCTCATTTGATTTTGAAGGAGTTGGAACAGAACTTGGAACAAGTTGCTCATCTTCTTCCTGAATTGTTTGATTTTTCAGATTTTCACCATTGAAAACAATGTTGATGAACTCCATGATGGTTTCGTAACCTTATTGTATATTATGAATGCACGACTATTCCTTGAGTATCCTAGGAATATGGCTTCGAAGCCCTTGTCATTAAGCTTCCTACTTTGTTCATGATCATTTAGAATATAGCAAGTTGAACCAAATACGTGGAGATGTCGGATGTTTGGTTTCCTTCCTCTCCATATCTCATAAGGTGTGGTTTGAGTCTTAGGCCGCAAGTATACTTGATTGCAAATGTAGCAAGCAGTATTGAAGGCTTCGGCCCAAAACTTGTTAGCAATTCATTTTACCTTCATCATGGTTCTTGCCATCTCTTGGAGAGTTCTATTCTTTCGTTCAACCACTCCGTTTTGTTGAGGCGTTCTTGGAGTCGAGAATTGATGCATGATCCATTTTGTGTTGCAAAATTCTCAAAGTCCTTGTTCTCAAATTCTTTACTATGATCGCTTCGAATGGCTTTTCATGGATGCTCCTTTTCAACTTCAAGTCTTTTGCACAATATGTTAAAGGCATTGAATGAATCAGATTTGTCTCAAGGAACTCAACCCAAGTGTATCACGAGAAGTCATCCATACAAACGAGTATGTACTTCTTTCCACTAATGCTCTCAACTTGCATCGGTCTCATTAGATCCATGTGTATTAGATCTAGGACTTTGTTGGTTGTGATTCTTTGAACTCTTTTGTGAGATGTGTGAATTTTCTTGCCTTGTTGACATGCTCCGCATATCTCCTTTCGTTCATAGGATATATTTGGTAGTCCAACTATAGCCCCAGTAGATACGAGCTTTTGGATGTTTTTGTAGCTAGTATGTCCAAGCTTTTCATGCCATGTCTCGGATGGATTTGAACAGGAGATAAGACAAGTGCTCTCTGGTGTGACTATATAGTAGTTTTCCGGAGAACGCTTTCCAACAAGTAATACATTTTCTTGATCCATGATTTTACATTCTGCTTTTCCAAATTTGACGTCAAGTCCTTGGTCACAAAGTTGATTGATACTTATGAGATTTGCTTTTAAACCTTTCACATAGAGTACGTCGTCAAGCTTTAGCATTCCTTGGATGTTTAATGTTTCTGCTCCTAGAACTTGGCATCTTGATCCATCTCCAAATATTACTGTTTCATCCTTGCAAGGAGCAATATCTCTTAGTAATCATTTGTTGTCAGTCATGTGTTTAGAACATCCACTGTCCAAATACCAGCATCATATTCCTACTTTTGTTCAATTGCAGGTGTGAACTACAAAGCTTTTGTAGTTCATTCTTGGTTTGTCTTGGTGTCTTGATGACTTAAGAGCAAGAAAGGACCTACATCGTGTTGAATATTTCCAAGGTTATCCCAGTAATAGCAAATAGGAATGAATTTGTCATTACTTCTGGATCGTGTGTAGAAGTGACCTGGTTGAGGTAGTACCTGAGACTTGATGTTACTAGTGTCATTCTTCAGTCTCCAAGTTGTCTTGTTTGCTGAATTGTTGTTCCGTTTTATCATAGGCCACTTTTTCTTGATTGACTATCTCATCAAGTTGGTTGGATCTTCCATTCATCATTTTGGTCAACTTCTTGGGATGAGTCAATTCCTTGTCTCTTTCAATGATGATTTCTTCTTTTGTTGCATAAAGTGGTTTGGAGTTGAACTATCTTGTCCTTGAGTATATCCCTTTCTTTCACAAAATCATCAAGTTCTGCTTTCAGAGATTTATCATAGCCACTTTTTCGCACTTCTCCATGGTCTTACGATATTCATTAATTAGATCTTCTTCATTAGAGTTGTCATCTGAGAAAGAGAAATCAGAACAACAGTCTTGTTCCTGATACTGTTCAGAGTCAGTATTTGCAACATGGACGGTATGACTTTTGATTTATTCATAATCTTCACTTTCCTCATCATCACTGAGAGATATAAGATACACCTTTTTTGCTTTGCATTTGGTATTTGAACAAATTAGCATACTCCTTCTTGATGTGTTCAATACCACCACATTCGTAGAATTTTGGCCCTTTGTCCTCTTCTTTGTTCTCATCTTTTGAGCGATCTTTGGAATAAGATGTAGATGATGAATCACTGCGACGCCCTTTCCCTTCATTATCACCAAATTGCTTCTTTCCAAATCTCTTGTTGAACTTCTTTTTTAAAAGAGTCATTGCTTCCAGAAGTTCTCAATCAGTGACATTATCTTCGGACTGTGTAGTTTTGAGCGCTATGTTCTTCTTTTTGTCACTGTTATTTTTTCGCCTCCCCATCTCAAAGGTTCTTAGAGTTCCAATGAGTTCATTCGTGGTCATGGAATCAAGATCCCGTGCTTCTTCGATGGCTGAGACATTGTACTCGAATCTTTCAAGAAGAGATCTCAGAATCTTCCTTACTAGTTTATTTTCAGGAATTTTCTCATCAAAGAGAAAACATTCATTGGACAAACTAAGTAATCTTGAGTGAAATTCTGAGATAGTTTCAGTTTCCTCCATTTTCAGCATTTCGAATTTGGTGGTAAGTTGCTGAATTCTTTGGTTTTTGACTCTGGTATTTCCTTCATATGTGTTTTGAAGAATTTCCTAGGATTTCTTGCATGTTTCGCACGTTGAGATGAGTGCAAACACTTATACACTAACTGCACTTTGTATTGCGTTTAGTGCATTCTGATTCATTCCTGAAGAAAAATTTTCATCCGTAGTCCATTGGTCTCTTGATTTTGGATTTCCCTTTTCATCAGTAGGAAGAATTCATCCTTCCACAATAGAGCACCAAGCAGATTCGTCAATGGACCTTATGAATGAAGACATTCGAACCTTCCAATATCCATAGTTGGTTCCGTCAAATAGAGGGGGACGAGTAACTGAAAAACCTTCATTGACAGTAGTCATGACGAGTCTCTTCCACACTAAATGAATCCCGAGATCACAACATCAGTAAATCAGGTGACTTGCTCTGGTACCAATTGAAATAACTTAGTTTGTAGTCGTTTACGTTCAAAGTAAATTAGAACAAGAATTGCGACAGAGATCGTTTGTTGACTCAAAGGAAATTGGTTCTACGCAATTTAAACATTCAGTTAGGCAAAGACTTGCCTACTACTGGCAGGTTATGCCAACCCAAATCCACTATAAATAAAAGATTAGAGATACAAGAAGTCTTACTTCTACTCACTCGTCTCTTTCTATTTTGTAGTGCCTAAACGATACCCAAATAAACCCAAAGAGTAATCGATCACAAGGGAACCGAGGTGTTACTCTTCTTACACGAGATTACTCACAAACCCAGAATTAAACCAGAATAATAATTTATATACAAATACCAATTCTATTCGCTCAATCCCACAAGTGTATATTTCTCTCTTCAATGCGTGAGGTCTTCAATCTTTTTTGTTGCATTTATATAGACGTACATCCTTCTCTTTTAAGGTTGTTGTAACAATATAGGGAAGATTTGTTCCACAAAATCTATTTTTGAGCTTGACCGTGTATATCTTTTATATCTTCCATATTTTTCTCAACAGTCTTGTCATCATTTGCATGTAAGACAGGAATTGGAACATGTCTTCTTTCTCGATACACAATATGACATATCATGTATCTCACACGTGTAATTCAAACTTTTTTTGATTGTTGGTTCGTATCATAATTGAACTCTGAAAATTTTCTAAAATTTGAAATATTTTCAAAATTTTTGGATGGTAATCTCCACAAAAATTAAAATTATAAGAATTGGAAAAAGAGTTATTATCTCAATCCATAGAAAAATATAGAACGAGATAATAAAAAATACAAGTAAAGAAAAAAAAATTTGAGGTGTATAAAAATATATCAAGATTAAGACTAAACTGTTCGCAACAATCTTAAACTGTTACACTCAAGATATGAACTCCAAATTTCTTTCAACATTTATTCTTTTTGCTCTTTGTTTCTCTCAACTATGCTTCTTCCATCATCAACCTCATACCTTAACTTCCTCTTTCTTCAGCCCAGGAGCATTCACCTCGAACACGTGGAGGAGGAAGGAAATGCGTTCAACCGTTGTTGCAGTGGTTATCAAAAAGGCTTGGAATAAACAACATTAGAATGTTTTGTAGTTTGATTGTTGGAGATTGCTTAATTTCGTGAAACTATATATATTTTGATTGTGAATTTGGTTGGAAATTGACAACAATTTATAGCGGAGGTGGAAAATTCAGGCGATTAATTCAAGTGAATATTGGAGTTTTGATTATAATTCTCTAAATTTTGTTGCAATATTATTTATGCAAACATTCTAGATGACCTTTTCCAATATTTGTTGATCAAGAATTTAAGCTTCTTAACTATAACTAACGTTTCATATAACTCTATTGGACCATGCTTCACTTCACCTGTAACACAAACGAAGGGCTAAAATGCATGAAAGAAGTGTAATTCTATATATTTTTATTAAATTAATATACTATTATTAGATTCTAAACTTAAATAAATACTCAAGTTAGGGAAAAATATATAATATTTCATTTAAATAAATATATTTAAAAATTATTTCATGTTTACTTTATACAAATTTAGATTGTATTCTCAAAGCTTCGAGTGATAAATTTATTGTCCAAAACGAGGGTTAATAATATAATCATTTTTTGAATCTTTCATTTTTATCCCTCTCATCAATCTAAATTATACTTCATCCCAATCATTTATAATATTATCCATTCTTAAAGTGAATAAAGGATAAATGAAAACTATCGTGGAGAATTGAGGTCAAGAATTGATAATATTATCCTTTCTGAAATTGGGATAGAAAACAATGACAAAATTATACTTTATGATCTAAGATTCATGATATTTTTTTTTTATTTTGAGACATTCAATATTGTTGTCCTCTTATCCAAAATGGCAAAAAGATCACAAAGGTTTTTTGATATAATATTTTATCAGTGAATTTTTATTGGTTTGCGTATTAAAAAATAAGGGGTTATTTTTACAAAAAATGAATAAAAAGAAAAGATTTTAAAGACCCATCATTCTCTTAACTCTTATTTTTCAGAAAAAAAAATTGGATTACATTAACATTAAATTATATAGCTTCATCACGAAAAATTCGAATCCGAGACCTATTGCGTTGGACATTAACTTCACTACCACTAAATCAACACAACCACGTCATTTTAAATACATAAATCCTCCAGAGTCAATTAAAAAAAAATTAATATACTCATTTCGTGAATATAAATATATAAATACTCCCTTCGTTAATATATATACGTAAAATGAAGACTCTTGACAGTTATACTTAAAGGACAATAATTGCATAGCATGTTAATAGATAATTGAGTTTTTATTGAAACTAGTATGCCAACCCCGCGCGAAATTTATTATGCTATTATTATAGATACATGCATTTTATTTTTGTATCTCATACTTTATGTTACATGAATAAATTTATTTTTTTAATTAATATTTATTAAAATTAATATTTTAAAAATTATATACCTGAATTTTAAATTTATCGATATCAAACATTACTTGAAAGGGAGATTAAATACTAAAAAATATTTTAGTAATAATTCGTATAGGTTAGTAAATATGTGAACGTGTGAAGTTTAAATTTAAACTGTAAAATATATTTATAATTTAAAATTATAAGTTAGTTAAATATGGACGTGTGCAGTTTAAATTTAAACCGTAAAATATAACAATAATTTAAATTCTGGCGGGAAAAAATATTTGTTAAAACTGTGTTTTTATATATAATAGATTAAGAATCACTTTCAACTACGGATCAAAAAGGATATGCATGCATCTTCACTCTTATTTGCTTTCAACCAAATATTATATTGAAGCCATATTAATGGATTTAAGAAATATTATTCAAGTTTTTGAAAAAAATAAATTATTCTCTATCAAAATTACAGAAATTAAATGGCCAAAGATTTTTAGGTGCTCCAAAATTTCAATTTTTTCATTAGATCATTTAAGCATATCAACAATGATTACAATTACGGCGGAAGTGTTCCATTAATTAATTTGCCTTCAAAATTTTCACATGCAATTCATAAATTATAGATTACAACAAGTCTCTACGTGAAATGCAACTGTTAGACCCAAATTATATAAATTTAGGTTCTCGTATATATACGAGGTCTATTGTACGTGATAAGTTAATTCCGGTCAAATCTTGATGGAAAGCTTAGCAGAGCGATTCTAATCCTAAATGTTATTAAAACAAATGAAAGAGAAATCATAAACACTCTAATTAAGATAAGCAGAAGAAACAACAAAATAAAATGAATAAACAAGAAAAATGAAATGGTGGAATTCCGAATTTAAGGGCCTAGAGTTGAGAAAATCAATAATCAATTAAATCATGTTCCTATCAATCATGCAATTTGTTCATTCATGACTTCCTAAAAGTTAGTCTAGTTACTAATTTACGTATTCGTAAATAAACGGCAATCATGACTCGCGTATTAGATCACACTAAAAAGAATTTATCAATTAAGAACAACGATTCGTAGTAAATAAATGATTTCGTAGAGTCGCTTAATCATCTAACTTGAGTATTCGATAACTAGGCCGTAATTCTAATTTTCGTATTTGAATCACACAATAGAAAAATCATAAATAAATCACAAATACAATTCCTAAGTTTTCGATTTAGAATTGTTGTTTTATTAAACCCTAGGTCGAATTTTAGAATTATTTCTCAATCTTATCTAAAATTAAAGGTAATTAATTTTTGGTCAATCATTCAATTCAATTAAGAACAAGTTTAATCAAGAGCATGAATCAAAGAGTAATCAATAAATAATTTAAGAAATTCTAAACTCTAGGTAGAGAATGACAAATCAATCCATTCAAACAATCAAATATAAGAATTAAATCAAACTTACTAAGAAAGAATCTTGGATTGAGCGACAAACTCGTCCTCAATCCTTCGTCCCGTGGAAAAATACAATGGAAAACTAGTTCTAAAGTGGTTTCTAGGATTTTAGAAAGGAAAATAATGAATGGTCCCCCAAGTCTACGCCCAAAAAGAGTTTTAAATAAGAAAAATACAAGATCAGATCGCGCAATCAGCGAGTGCTGGGCACCCAGCGGTCGTTGGATACCAATCTCTGATTTTTGCTGCAGCACAGGCCCAACGACCGTTGGCCTGTGCAAACTACGAAAATTTTTGAAAGCATGAGATTGAACCTCGTCTCAATAGGAGTCTGTAGCCGCAAACAGATTCAAAATCGGAGTTGTAATGAAAGAGAACCGGCCAAAACAAAATTGTTGCACATGACATAACAATTTTGCATTTTGTCATGTTCTCGCTTTCTTTCTCCTCTAGTCTTATGCCCGTAACTCCTAGCAAGCTTCCGTTAGGCTTCATCGGCTTCATTTCTTTGTCCTTTTGCTCCTTTTTTGCACCTATCATAAAACATACAATCTCAGCATAAAAACGAACTAAAAACAACGAAAAATAAATTAAAAAGACGACTCAACTAGACTCAACAAAAAAACTAAAAACACAACAAAATCATGTCAAACAACATTGAGGATTCCGAGTAGAGATTCTAATCAATATTGTGAATTCAATAGGAGATTTGAGATTACGAGAATCAAATTAGAGAATATATAAAATTAAGAATGGAAGGATTAATCGACGGAAATGGTGGAACGTGTTGAACAAAGTCAAAATATGATGGCAAGTGTTAGAAACCAAAATAGAGGGATTATAGATAGATCCTTACGACGCTGAATAGAAGACGAATGATGAGATGATCAAGTCTCTTGGCACTCTTAAAATTCAAGTTAAGTTATAAAATAAAGGAATATTAATTAATGGTGTTGAAAGGTAGTAACCGACATGACGCTCTACCGACATGAGACCAAAAATATCTGGTCTACAAGTAGACTGCCCCTCTCATGTTTTAAATTTTGTCATCTTATACTACATTTTCTCAGATGACTTTTCTTCTTCTTCTTTTTTTTCTTCTTTTTATCTCGTGTTAAAAGTTTCAAATATGGGATGAGGTCATAATTTTTACCAAAATATTTCATCTACATCGTCACATGTATATCTCCATACCTGTTAGATTAAAAATATATATATGAAACATTTAGTACAATGAGGTGATCAAGTTTATTCGAAAATAGAAACTCCATCAAATTTAATCCAACCAAATCCAAATATCAAATCTATCATATTATATATAAAAATGAGATTTTGGACAGATAGTGCTATATTTTTGTATGAGATTTGTTCTCTTAATTTTAGTTAGCATATCAATAATTTGAAAAGATTATGGATGATCTTATTTTTTTGCTATAACCATAATTTAAAATTGTACTCCTGCACTCTCATTATTTATAATTTCGTTTGACAAAATTTATAAGTGTTTTATTGACTTTTCAGCCATAAATATGAGGACATAGTGAATAATAATTTCGTGAATGGTCTAATTCATTTTAATTTATCCACAAAAAATACACACACTTTCACTTTTTATGTTTGGTAAATATTTGATTTTAAGATTGACTTAATTCAATCCAAAATGATCTCAAGTATAATGGACTTGGACAATTTGGTGCAATCCGATTATTTGACATTAAAAATTATATTTTAGACATGTATGTATAGTAAAAATGATAATTACATCATTGAATTTTAGTTATATAGCTTAATGGAGCACAATTTAATTAGTAGTAAATATGTTATTATTATTCAAATCAAGTGATACTACATCCATCTACTAAGGATGCGTTTTTATTATTTGTTTTAGACTTTCAATCAAATATTTGGTGTTTCATTTTTTGGACATATTTACACAAAACATCAGTATTTTAAGTTTCCTTCTCAATCAAAAGTATATTTTATATATTTTTAAATCTGTATTGATTTTCTCACAATACACTTTTAATGAACGACATGAATATTAGTTATCTTTTAATTATCCGTGCATCGCACGAGATCACATACTAGTTTGTTATGACATGTACAATTTTTGAACTTTCAGTCCTAACTTCCGAACTGGTTATGAATGTTGTTTCTAGGCAATGTGGTGGTTGCTTGCCTTCCGCCCTGGAACGTGTTGGGTTGTGTTTGATGAATAGTTGAATAGGCACAATCCGTTGTTCCAAAGTACATGCCAAGGTTGCAACTCTTGCTTTCATAATACATAATAGTAGTAAGCCCTTTGTTTAATTCATATCATTTTTATAAGATTTTTATAAACTTTTAAAATTTGGGTGTATTCAATTCAAATTTTAAAAAGTCCTTCAAAATTCTGAGGTATTCAGTACGGATTTTAAAAAGTATTTTAAAATCTTTAGATATTCAACAGTCTATGGACTTTAATAGTCTATAAATTTTCATGGATTTTCTTTCAAAAATATATATAAATTGTACTATATAAAATCTCTTGTAATAACCAGTATTTCAACGGATTCTCTCGAAAAATTTTACAAACCCGACTATGGATGACAATTTAACCCCGCACAACTCAAACCTGACCTGATATTAATATAATTAATATATAAATTATAAATTAAATATAGTATTAATATTATTATTATAATTAACATATAATAAATATAAATTAATATATATATATATTAAATAACATATACAACTTAAGAAATTTGGATTTAATATTTATTTATATTTAAAAGTATAATAAATGTTAAAATATATAAAATGCAATTAAAGATAATTATATGTTTTTTATATATGAAAAATCAAAAAAATATTTTAAAAATTAATTAAAAAAATCACGGGTGTGGCCCGAGTCCACCCAATTTATATGGGTCTGGGCTTGGGCCTAATTTTCAGGCCTGACTGGGTCATGAGCATGTACATATAACCGCAGGCCGGATCTGGACATAGGGAAGTTCAGCCCAACATGACACATTGTCATCCTAAACCCGAACCTCTTTCTCATATTTTGAGCCCTTACTAAGAATGATAATTTTACACGGTCCGATCAAATCTATCCAAGCCCGACCAGATGACATTATGGTTGGATTTGGACTAATGTTTAGACCCGACATACCCAAGCCCGACCCAAATATTTAAATATCTTATATTAAATCATAAATTTAAAATAATATAAATATAATTATAATTTTTAATGTATAATAAAAATAAATTAATAGACATATTAAATAAAATATATGAGTAAAATAATATAAGTATAATCATTGTTAGTAATGTATAATAAATATAAATTAATAGACATATTAATGAATATTAAAATATATAAATATATTTAAAAATAAATTAATTATATATATTTTTAAAATAATAAAGTAAAAATAAAATATGGATGTCCGCCCAATCCACACGGGCCTAAACTTGACTTGAATTACAAGTCCGGTTGGGCCATGTGCCGAACTTGGGCCCATCCACAAAACTGCATGTCGGAACTGAGCATAGGAAAGTCCGGTCCAACCCGACTCATTGTCATCCCTAATCCCGTATTCTATGTAAATCTATGTAAAAAATGTATTCTAAATTTTCTAAATTTATACTTTTTATAGTCCAAAAAAACCCAATAGAATCTCAATTGATAAGATTAAATCCATATACTTTTTAAGGGTATGTTTAGTAGACAAGATATGATATAACATGATAAGATTAAATTTGTATAGTGTATAAAGATTATTTTAATCTCACCACTTCCTTATGATTAAAATATATGAGAAAATGATAATTTTGGCACGGGCCTAGTGTTTAATAGTGGACCGATGTATTAATCACATTGCTCCCAAACACAATAACTTAATCTAATCATATCATATCTTCTCTACCAAATAAAACCTAAGTATATAACTGCTTTGTACTCCCTTAGTCCCACCATTTTTGACCCATTTGATCAAAAAAAACTCACAATTTTGATTAAAGAGACCAAAAATGGTGGGAATGATGGAGTATTAAGTTAACTAATCATATCATATCCATTATATTATAACCCTGAATATTCAAATTAGAAGGTATTTTACCTTTTCAAAGTTCAAACAGCGGAAAAGATCCCACAGCATTTTATCATCTCTTTTAACATTCAATATTTACACAGAAACCCTAAAAAATCCCAACAAGTCAAATAATAAAGCAAGCAAATCGAAATCTTGATATTCAGAAACGAATCAAATTCCATTTCTTCCTAATATGAAATGAAGACTAGGTTAGGTTCCTTTCCAGTCATGCATTCCCTTCAGTCCTTCACTGTGAAGCTACCCTTCTTCTTCAACATACACAACGGAGGGTAAAATTGTAAAGTCAAGAAGATCACCTGCACTCCCCCTACCCTACCTTACCCCCTATTGATCATATCGTTATACCTTACAAGTGAGTCCATTCTCTGCAACTTGAGCTGCTTCCTAAACTTTATGATAAAATCATCGGCTTTCCCGTCCACCTCGCCGTCCCCCGACGGCCTCGCCCTTGCCGTCTCCGGCCAACGCCGCTCCTCTTCCTCCTCCTCCTCCTCCTCCATCACCATCAGGACACTCTCGCTGGCGGACTTCTTCAGCACCCTCACCAACGGCGCCGACTTCGTCACCGCATCGGACTTCGTTCTCGCCACGTGGTGCTGGGGCTCTTCGGTCTCGCGGTGGATCTCCTCTGCCTGAGGCTCCAGCACCGCCGCCACGGCCAGTTCTTCCGCTGGGGCTGCGACGGCGTGGTGAACCGGGTCGGATTGCTGGATCTCGGAGCTGGATAGTTTGAACGACTTCACTCGTTCCAAAAATGAGGTTGGTCGATCGAAGTGGTGGTGCTTCTCCGGACGCGGCGAGTGTTGGTGCTTATTTTGGTACTTGGTGCGGGACAATGTGGAACCAGATCTGAAGAAGATGGTGCCGATCATGAGGTTCATGACGCAAAAGAGAACGGTGGGCGTGAACCAGCTGGCCAGCAATTCGACTGCGTTCATGGTGCTAACTGCCGCTGCGACGTCGTTTGCTGAGATGCTTTGTAACTGTGCTGTTAACGTGAGAGAAATATGAGTGTGTGGAGAATATTTTGTGCAGCTGAGTGTAGCGCGTTTATATAATGTAGCATTCTGATATTTATGGGTAGGTGCATGTGTCAGTAGATGTGTGGTTAGATTAGATTAACAAAGAATGGAAATAATACATACATATCCCTCTTTCCAAATACCGTCACAATAAATATGACATAAAATTTTTGGGTACGATTATTAAAGATAATGTATAAAATAGTGTAAGAGTGATAAATATGACCTTTTTAAATGAATAACTTTTATTATTTTACGAATGTGTCAAACTTAGATAGACGTCATAATAAGAGAATTATACCAAAATTAGTAGAACAGAGGGAATAGTAAATAGACTAGACTGGGGTAGAGTACACCCTACATTACATGCATTGAAGTAAGGCTTGAGATTAAGTCACATCATCAACTTTTTATGTTACTTTTTCTAAAAATAAATTAAATTTATCAATATTATTTAATTAAAATATTATATTATTTTATAAGGTTAATAATGGTTAAAATTTTATTAACTTTTAAGAAAAACAAAAAATTTATGAAAAAATATGAAATTTAAAAAAAATAATTAATAAACTTGTAGTGATGCGGCAAGATCTCCACCTTGAAATAGGGTTAATTTTTCCCTAGACTGGGGATGTTATTTAGTTGTTAACAAATAAAGTTATTATTTCAATTAATATTTATTTGAAAAATAATTTCTAAAAAATTATATATATATATATATTATTTTTGAATTTATTAATCCTAAAAATTATTAAATATGATATTAAATATTTAAAAATATTTATATATCTTATTAAGATAGGGTGAATAGATATTATTATGTGGAGTACAAATTTAAATTAAAATATAAGTATATAATTAAAATTAAAACAAATAAAAAAAATAATATATTAAAAATTGCTCATAGCAAGTGAAGTTAGGAAGGATACAGAAAAATTGATAGATACATTCCATTCCATGCTTGCAATTTATTGAACAATTTATGACAATGTCGGCTTTCTTTTTTCCTAACGCTACCCTCACAATGAATCTATCAACTATTTCTTTTTCATAATTATGACGTTTCCGCCATTGTTAACATCTAATTAGTTAACTTCTCATAATTAACCTCACGCATATATGATAAGTATTTAGATCAATATTCCATTTCTCTCCCACTGTAACATCCGTTTTTAAAAAGAAAATTTAAAATACTATTTTCTCAATTCTAAAAAAAATATTATTAATAAAATATTTTGAAATAAATATAAGGTGGAAGTCTTTAAAATAAAATTTGAATATTTAAATAATAAACAAGAATTTTTACTTTAAAATTAAATATAATATAATAAGGGGTGAGTATATCCACGAGACATGTAACAACTCATATTTAAACGATACACAACATAATCATGCATAACGTAGAATGTATCACGCATTGCACGGTGGACTTTTATCCAAAACTCTTTGGAATTTTGAATCCTTACTGAATCTTGAATCCATGGCATTTAATGTATTGTCGGACCCTTTACTGAGCTCCTCGCGTTCGTACGCTGCGGAAAACATTTCATAGATCATATAATAAGTTTGACATTGCAATATAATTAATCATGTATACAATAAAAATATTAACAATTACATTTAACCATAGACATCTGTCACGTCATAATAATATTAAGATCAGGAAGTCACACCTATAGGAAACTCTAATAAATCTAAAAGTTATAAGGTTGAAGTAGGTTGAAGAGCGGCGTATGATTGTGATTGAAGATGTTGAAAAGTAAATGAAGATTTTGAAGATAATACGGTGTAGCTAGGATTATGATTATATCATAATAAAATAATACATAAATATATTTATAATCTTTAATAATATAACAATTCAAATTAAAATATATATTTTTAAATTGATTGTGCGAATTTAAAATTTATAATATTATATATATATATATATATATAAAATAAATGTGGTTTCACACCCTTTTACTTAATTGAAAGGGGTGGGGTTAATCATTGCAAAATGACAAAATGGTAAAAGTATTCAACATAGGGAGAATATGACAATTGCCAAGTATCATAATCATACATTAATGGGATGAACAAATTACCAACTAATATCCCAAGTGTGAATCAGACTTTTCAAAATATCCAGAATGATAATTAAGTGCATGCACAATTGAAGGCTAATTTTTGCCTCGTACTCGTACGTGTACTCTTCAAACTAATACTATTTGAGGAACTCTACTTAATTTATTTTAAATATATACTTCTTCTTCAAAAAGTTTTAAGAACATTGTAGGAAAACTCTATTTCTATATTTCTAAAATTGAGGTTCTCAATAGTCTTAAAATTACACTATATACAACATAACATAAAATACAAGCTAAGTATATATGAGGACAAATCCTACGATTTAATATATCAGTTTATCCAGCAATTTATGTATTAATACAGGAACCAATTACTCATACAAATGTGTTCAAACAGTTGGTTAAAAGTAAAAGAAAAAACAAATATAGTTGGTACTACACCTAAAACTATTTCAATTTTATAATTATTAAATTAAAAAAATTAACATTATTAGGATTTGATCTCAATACCTTTGATTACAAAGGTTATATTATGAGTCAATAAAGCAGCAAGATAAGTTGAACATTAAACAATTCATAACATACATGTACAAGCTGATTTCGGTTTAGGTTTTGAAATTTATTTTTGGATTTAGGGTTTACGGTTTATTTTATTATTAAATTTAGGGTTTAACTTACATATTATGAATAAATTAATTTTTAAATTTTATAAACTTTATGGTTTATTTTCCCTTTCCTATAACGTTTTTCTCCTAAAATTATTTTATTTTGTTCGTAAAAATATTTGTAATATTATGCATATTAAATTAAAGATCTTGACAATACCTTTAATTTGATATATATTATATAAAATATAAAAAATTATAATACATTAATAAATTGAAAATAATTATATATATATACATATTCTTATACATATAATTTCTACATATATATATATATATGTTCCTAATTAAGAAGGTAAATACTCTTTATAATATGTTTTAATACTATGTAGAAGGGCGAATTAGATATAGTGTTCCGATCTATTTTTACTATAAAATTTTAATGTTATTTAATATGTTTTCTTAATTTTATTTTATTTTATTGATGCTTCATGTTTTATATATATATATATATATATATATATATATATATTTCTTTATTTAGCAAATCTTAAAGCACAAACCATGTACTGCAAAAGCTATTACAACTAAAATTGGAATGAGTGTCGAAAGTAAATGAATTTAAATATGTGAGACGGAAGGAGTATAGTTTTTCAAAAAATATTAATTATAATGTATTATTATAAATATTAATTACATGCTAAATTTAATAGTAAAACATAGAGTGGAATACAAATGGGCATTCCATTTAGGAGCTCTATTAATTTACACGGTACAAATTATACATAAATATTAAATATATTGAATTAAATAATTTCAACTTTATTAATTTACTAGCTTTATTTATAGATAATTTTAACGTTATTGACAAAAATTATATAAATATTAAATATTTAAATTATATATTTTTTAAAATTTAAACAAATAACTACTTTTATTTTCTCTCTTCTATAACCTTTGCCTCATAAAATTAAAATACATATATTATTAAAATTAATTAATATATAATTATTAATATAGTTGTGATATATGAAAAATATATAACAATGTGGTATTATATGTTGTGATAACTAATTTGATCAAAATTATATTTAAGATTAATATAATTTAATATATTAAAATAAATTTTTAAACAATAACTAATACACGAATTTGTACTAAAATTGAAAATCAATGTTTAATGATAACTTTGTAGTTGACTTCAAATTATTAATTCGTTATTACATAAATTTATGTCAAATATTTATTATTACATAACAAAATTAAAATTTCACAACAAAATCTAACTGCAAATAATAATGACTTCAAATATATGTATTATTAATTTTTATCAATATACACATATGTTTAAATAGTTATGCAATATCCTCTTATTTGTTAATTTTAATGTATTGTTATGAATTAATAAAAAATGACCCTTTATAAAATAAGAAATAAATTAAATAAGGTAAAATAAATCGAAGTTATTATTTCAAATCGTTGATCACGCTTCTCAAATTTTAAAACTGTTACCGAATTGTCATCAACATATCACAATTGAGAATAGGACTATCGATTACGGTTCTAAAACCACCGAATAAAATCGGATTACAATATTTTTGATTTCTTTAAATATCTCTATGCATAAATTATTTATAAATAAATAATCTCGTTCATAGCACAGTGCAATACCTAATTTAAGTATTTAAGTCTACATCGCTGGAGAAATTCTAACAATTCAGTCATACAATTATTATTTTAACAATGAACTAATTAAAAAATTCAAACTGAAATTTAAACTTTAGTTTCGGTTAGATCTTCAATTATCAAAAATTCTAAATGTATAATTTCTTGATTTTATAGTTTATTTTCCCTTCATTGATAAAGTCCTATATAACGCATGCATATACTTAATTATAAATTGGGTTTCATAAAATATAAAAAAAATTAATATCTATAATTATATGATCGATATCCTCAGCCGTCAATCTTGTATTCCAGATATTCCTTTTTTATTAAAGTTCGTGTCACATAAAACCCTAACCACTCCTCATTATTGGATAAACATGGTTATTAATTACATATATAATCCTTTTAAATTTCATAAAAATTGCAAATATGACATGCATGCTTAACCTTTAAGTGTTTGTGAATTTCATATATACATGAGGCCTTAGATATAAGAAATACCTAATCCACCATTCTGATTTACAACATGCAAGTTGATGATCATGATATGCACGCACTAGAGAGGTCATATTATGAATTATTAAACAAATTGTAAGGTGGGAATAGGCTATTTTCTTTAGTTAGTAACGTCATGATCAAATGTGATCACAATTAATATCATTAGTGGTTTTCATGTCAAAGTCAAGAAAATTGTTTAGCGTCGCCCAAAAGATGGAATTAGCGTACATGTCACTGTCTTAGTTTCTTGCCAAATAAAGATAGAGTTGGATATATATGTATGGTGTCATAAGTTATCTTTGCAACTTGTATAACTACATGCTCTAAAGTAATAATTAATATTCATGTCGACCGTACATAAGCATCACACATAGTAGGACGAATAATAGTTAAAATGAAAATACATCTATTTGTATTAATTAAAAATAAATTTGAATTATCCATATTTTTTATCAATAAATCCTACTCAGAAATAATATCAAATTTCCTATTTTTAGGGATAAAATATTTTAAATCAGATATATATCAAAATTATCTTTTAATCTATACCATTGATCAATATAATTTAACAGTCAAGATTTATTTTTAGTTAACTCATAGGTAACCATTTTTATTTGATCTCTTCCATATATATATATATATATAAGGATAGCTAGCAACTAGGTTTTGTAATCTTTATTATTCCATCCATCCAGTTAAAAGTGACCACATTTATTTTTTGGGATGTCCCATAAAAAATAGTCACTTTTTCAAAAAAGAAAAAAAATACTTTTAAAATATTAAGTCATACTTGAGAACTTACTTTCATATGTACAATTATCCTTTTATGATATATGAAAAGTAGTAGGGTGGATTTTGAAACGTGGATGGTTATGTTGAGGGGAGCTTTTGTGGCATCAATATATACAATTATCCTTTTATAATAAATATTTATTTATCGAATATATCATATTATTTACAAGCGTGAACGGTATTTCTTTTTTCTTTTTTTTTGAAAAAGATTTAGAAAATAGCTAATGCAGATGCAGCTCAATAATGGGCTCTGATATACAGAAAGGCCCAAATCCATACAAAATCAACATTAAGCCCACATGCAGTTAATGTGTTGTCCCCTGCAAAATCACAATACTACAAATTAATAGTTACTACATGTGTCCCAACTAGCTTAAGTCGTATTCCTTTTTGGGCCATCCCAACTAACTTGAGTCATATCATTTTTAGAAAACCTTTATTACACACACAAATTTAAATAATATATATTTCTATTATCACTTTATACTTTAAACATATACTCAACATACACTTCTTAACTCTTTAATTCTCATGCTGAAAAGAAGTGTCTCAAGCTAGTTGGGACGGAGGGAGTGCACAAAGGACAAGCACATAACAAAGTCAAGTACTTAAGATCAATGGGTAGATTTAAACAAAGTCAAGTACTTAAGATCAATGGGTAGATTTAGACCATGTAATTACAACCCACTCAATATTTCATGGGGTTGCTTTATAGCCATACTAACAACCAATTTTATACCATGAAATTATTACTACCGCCAAAAATTGTGATTTATTTAATATTATAATATTTTTTATATAATTTATATATATATATATATATATATATATATAATACAACATATCACCATATTACATGTCTTATAAATATTTTTTTTATTCTATTTTTTAATTTAAATTTTATATGATTTAGTTTAATTTTATACATAGTACTAGAGTTCATCCAACCCATATAATTATTTTTTAATATTTAAAAATAATCGCTAAATATCATTCATTATATTATAACCAATTTTATAATTTTAAAAATTTTATTTTGCATATTGTTGCTCCTTATCGTAATTTAATGCGTCAGATATGAGATGTGTTTCTATTATCTGCACAAATTAAAATAATAGACGAGCAAGATTGGCGAATTGATTGAATGGTAATATATTCTTATCTTAATTTAATTTTTGGCATTAATTAATTGAAGAGGGCTCTATATATGGATGGTTACTGTAAAATTAATGTTGTAAGTTTGCAACCAATTCAATTAGTTCAGCAAATCAAATGTACAACTAACTGTTGGAGTAGGAATAGGATTAATTATTTTGGCTGACTATAAGTCAGACTAGCTAAGCTAGCTAGCTGCATCAAATTCTACTCTGAATTAATTAATTAGTGTTCATTAATGAATTATGAATTTGTAAACTTAATTTGAAGCAAGCATTATATTTATGCTCATAACGTACTGCCAATAATACCCTTTGCGTATAATGACTACTTTGGAGGACATTAATTAATTAATTATATATATATATATATAGATGTTTCAGATAAAAAGAGGGTGGTGGGTAAAAAATAGAAAATGATCTTGTCATTCCGTTACAATAGATCTAATGGTTGTATCGTTAAATTACAATGCAAGAATGACATTTAAGTAAAAAATTCAGCGGTTCCTAAAATTAAAGGATTTGAAAATTGATATGATACAATTAAAACTGCAATAGGAAAGAGAAAAACTTCCCCAACGGCCCGTTTGTTTATTGTTGCATTGTACATTCATTATATTTATGTAATTTGCATTATATATATATATATATATGTAGTGTTACACTTTGCATTACACATATATATTATACTACCATTTAAATTTGGTAGTTGGAAAAATTTATGGGATAACATAATCTTCTAAAAATATTTGAAAATTCCCCTAATTTCGAATTACAAGAATTTTAATTGGGAAACACAACCGAAAACAACTTCATCGCATGCAATATTCACAATGAAACATCCGATGCATTACGTTATATTTATTGATGCATTGTAATATGTAAAAAATTATAAATTGGTTGATACTGAAAATATTTCATTTTAATCTAAACGACAATACAATTTACATCTATATATCAATGCAATTCGCATGTACGTGTTGTGCAATATAATATTATTAAATGGTACAAAGATAAAATAACATTGCAATTTATACGTGTATGATAACGTAATTTATATCTATATGTCAATGCAACGTTGAATCCCAGCGAGATCGCGCCGCCGACTTCGAATTCATTCCCTTGATCGCGAGATTCGTGACGGCGTGGACAAGCGGCAGCAGTGTTTCCTAACACACTCAAGGAATAGAAGCAACACTGCAGAGATGGTTATCCAACAGTACCAATCTCTTCGTCGCTAAGGCCAAAAGAACCACCAAAAATATCTTCAAAACCTCTGTCGAAACTCCATTAGCATCTCCATCGCCGCCACGCTCCTCCACATCCAACGCAACTACTGCACCGACGCTGCTGATTTGCCGCCCAAATTTTGTTCGCTTCACTAGTATATATATATACTAGTATAATATTCCACTTGTAAGGAAAGATTTAGCTCCCACGTTATTAGGTTAATAAACACCACAATTGCATTATACTATTACTCCTTCCCTCTCTCCATGAAAGTGTTTAACATTTTGACTTGACATATATTTTAATGTAGTGTTTTGACTTTGTGTAGAAAAGTGTAGTTAGTAAAGTTTGAGTCCCACTTTTTATAATTATTAATTGAGATATGTGTAGAAATGTTTAGTTAGTGGAGTTTGTGTCCACATGATTTATAATTTTTAATTGGATTGTGTGTATAGGATAATTACTACTCCCCCCATTCCTTAAAAATATACACATTTTGTCATTTTGGTTCGTTCATCATAAATATGCACCTTCTATTTTTAGATATTTATTACACTTTTTTGTGGGTCTCAATCTCCACTACCATTCAAATCAATTATATTTTAATATTTAATAACATCTTTTTGTGGGTTTCAATCTCCAGTACTATTTAAATTAATAATATTTTTATCACTCAAGTCAATTATATTTTATTAAAATTCGCGTTGGATCAAATGGTGCATGTTTTTAAAGAACAAAGGGAGTATAAATAAAAAAATTTAGTGATAAAAGCATTAATGAATAGACAAAAATGAAATATGTTAAAATATTGGTGAAAGGAGAATTATAATATTTTAGTTGTCTCGTACATATATTGAAATTTGTGCTAAATCTAAGGCACTACTTGTTTCACTTTGATCAATATTCATGGATAAGCTAGGAATTTGTGTTTTAATATTAGCTAGCTAGCTATGTAGGTTATTATTGTCATTTGTCAACTTATACATGGTCCAACTTTGATAAGTACAATTTTTATAATTTTCAACACATTTAATTTAGATATTACAAAAGAAAACCATTGACTAATTAATTTGGTAACATTAATTACATATCTAAACATGTAACCTTTTCTTTTTTGCTTTCTGAAACAACTAAATAACCAATGTAAAAAATTCAAGAATTACTGACGAGACTTTGTCATACAGTCTATAATTTTAATTTAGTACTGACATTTAATTTCTGAATAAAATAATGTTGAAATTAAAGGATCACATTTATTTACTTTTCAAATTTCCAAGGTTATGAATTTTTTGCATAAAATGAAAAGATACATTGCTATTCCCTATGACTATACTATGCTTTGGATGCCAAAAAATTGTGGAATACTATAGAAGAGAATTTTCAAATATTTGGAGATTAATTAGGATGACTTAATCAGTGTTCTTATTCTAAATCAATTTGATTTGTTTAATATTACACATGCCTGGTTTAAAATGGTATTTGATCCAAAATAAGACTTTTCCTACTTTATTTTTTTTTCCATGTCCTTTTGTTTTCAGATTCACCTTACAAGTAATGGATTTAATTTTTAACAATAATGACCTGTTACTTTAAATATTTATATATTGTTAGTAGTAAGCTTTCACTTTTTTAATTTAATTATACCAAATCACTTATACCATTTGGTGAAATTTCTTTCAGGTCAAGTATGGACCAGCTACCAATAAATTTATTTTATTTATGAAAATAGATAATTAATTAATTCTTCCCATTCCTCATTTGACCTCAAAAATGTACGTAGCATTATTCTCGATCCCAATTAGGCCTAAATTTTATCTATAAATACTAAAAGTTGAATCTTGAAAAGGTTTTAAATTTTGAAAATAATATTTTCGATTTTACTTTCAAAAGTAAATTATTTTATTTAGAAGACTACTATATATGATATTTACTAAAATATTACTATATATTTTTATTATAACAATTAAACTAATTTAAATTAAATAAACTACAAAATCACGTCACAAAAAACTCAAACTCAAATTTATTGTCTAATGGACTACACACCCACGTCTTATTAGTACTCCCTCCGTCCACCATCCACCAATGTTTGTTACGTTTTACCATTTTAAGTCGTCCACCAATGTTTGTTATGTTTTACCATTTTAAGCCGTCCACCAATGTTTGTTACATTTTAAACTTTGTATTTATATTACACACACTTCAATTAAATAATAATAACAAGTGAAACTTAAACTCCACTAACTACATTAAAACACGTGTCGAGTCAAAATGTAACAAATATTCGTGGGCGGAGGGAATAGTATATTTGATGAGGTAATGAGTCGTCGACCTCAAATTCAATCCATCTTATTTAATTAGCAAATGTCATTAAATGAGCAAATTAATTAAGAAGTAAAAGGTCAAGTAGTTAACAAAGGTAGAGATGCAGCAATTAGAGTAAACTAAATTAAAATAAAATGAGTTAAAACCAAAGGCGTAGAACTGAGAAAGAGCGATTCCCCAAATTCACGCACATTGAAAAGAAAACGCCGTTTACTCTACGAAGTCAGCTCTCATCTCATGCATTCCAACTGTTTGCTTTAATGCATTGCTACTATTCCTCTACTTTCTTTAATCTTTAATTTATGAGTATTATTATATTAACTAAACAAGTCTCCAACCACAAATTTCCTACGTATGGTATGGTTTACTACTACTTCCTCTGACTCTGCTCACAATATTTTTCATATCTCCACCATTTCCTGTGAAATTTCTGTGTCAAGAATAATTCGTTAATGGGAGAAATTGGGTGGAAGAAGATGATCATGAGCTCTTTGTGGGTGGCAGTGGTGTTCGTGCTCGGAGCATCGCCGCCGGCCAACGGATTTTATCTTCCCGGCGTCGCGCCGCAAGATTTTCAAAAGGTGATCACTTTTATTCTGTTTTTTGGTGATTATGAGTATGGTTTTATTTTTCTTGTTTATGATCATGTTTTGAAAAGAAAGTTGATTTTTTTTTTCTTCTTGAAAAGAATGTGATTTCTTGAATGTTGTTTAACAATATGGGTGAAGGGTATGCATCTGTATGTTTATCGGAGAGGAGTTAATGCAGCTGTATGTGTGGGCTTTAAGTATAATGTGATTCTATTGCATTACTTAAAGGCTTTGCTTGTGTTGAATCTATGCAGGGGGAGATTCTTGAGGTGAAAGTGAACAAACTTTCCTCAACAAGGACACAGCTCCCATATGACTACTACTCCTTAAGTTATTGCAAACCTCCTCATATTACGAACAGAGCAGAGAATTTGGGAGAAGTTCTTCGTGGCGATCGCATTGAAAATTCTGTATATAGTGTGAGTATATTCATGATCTCCTATTGATAATGATAAACTCATTTTTACTATCATGCTTGCATCTAACTTTATCCGAATCTCCTCAGTTTATGATGAGGGAGCCACAGTCGTGTAAAGTAGCCTGCCGAATCAAAGTTACTGAGGCATCAGCAAAGGACTTCAAGAAGAGGATTAAGGAGGATTATCGGGTTAATATGTAAGTTCTTGAATGTTTATGGATCATTTAGTTTTTATTAGGTGAGGGAAAAAATGAAAGTTCACTTTAGAAGGAAAGTTATATAGTGAAGTCCTTTTGGTGTTTGCATTCAGGATCCTAGATAATCTTCCTGTTGCAGTTCTTTGGCAAGTAAAGGGCGGAGATAACCGGAAGCTTTATGAGCGTGGTTTCAGAGTCGGTTTCAAAGGGAACTTTGCTGGTGTAAGATTCAATTGTATTAGCAATATTACTAGGAAATATGCCATATAGTGTAAAGTTCATTGTACTCGATTTTTTTCTTATTGTTTGTTGTGTTCATGTTCAGAGCAATGAGCAAAGGTATTTTATATACAACCATCTCAACTTCAAAGTTAAGTATCACCCTGATTCCGATGCTCAAACTTCTCGTGTTGTTGGTATTGAGGTCACTCCTTTAAGGTGTGTTCTTTATCTTATGCGAGATCTAGACTTTGTTATTTCGGTACGAATAGAAATGCTTTCTTGCTTGTCATGTTTATCTCAACTTTTAAAAACAGTATCAATCACCGTTACAAGCAATGGGAGGAGAACAACACAAAGCTATCAACATGTAAGCCGAATAGCCAAACATTTATTCAACCAGGTGTGCTTCCTCAAGAAATCCATGAAGGAAAGGAGATAGTATTCACTTATGATGTTTCTTTCGAGGTTTGTTAAGCATATTTTCCAGTCCAAGCTATTAATCGTGTTCCCCCTTTTTCGTTCAAGTTCTTACAACTCTTTCCTTTTTGGCAGGCTAGTGATATCAGATGGGCATCGAGATGGGACACGTACCTCCTTATGAATGATGATCAGATTCATTGGTTCTCCATCATCAATTCCTTGATGATCGTTCTTTTCCTCTCCGGCATGGTTGCCATGATCATGATCCGAACACTTTACAAAGACATCGCTAAGTATAATCAGCTCGATCAAGAAGAGGTCCAGGAAGAAACCGGATGGAAGTTAGTCCACGCAGATGTCTTCAGACCACCTACAAACTACACCTTATTGTGCATCTACGTTGGAACGGGACTGCAAGTATTTGGAATGACTTTCGTGACCATGATCTTCGCGTTGCTTGGTTTTCTCTCACCTTCCAACCGAGGAGGACTAATGACGGTCATGGTTTTCTTGTGGGTGTTTATGGGATTATTTGCAGGCTATTCTTCTGGTTACTTATACAAATTATTCAATGGCACAGATTGGAAAAGGATGTCTTTGAAAACAGCTGTGATGTTCCCTTCTTTCCTTTTCCTCATATTTTTGGTGCTGAATGCTTTAATATGGGGTGAAAAATCTTCCGGTGCAGTGCCATTTGGTACGATGTTCGCTCTCGTACTGTTGTGGTTTGGCATATCAGTGCCTTTGGTGTTCTTGGGCAGCTTTCTTGGTCTAAGAACGCCTGCAATAGGTGATCCCGTAAAGACGAATAAAATCCCAAGGCCAATCCCCCCACAGCCGTGGTACTTACATCCGCTCTTTGCTATGCTCTTCGGAGGGATTCTCCCGTACGGTGCAGTCTTTGTGGAGCTGTTCTTCATATTAACATCCGTGTGGCTCAACCAGTTCTACTATATCTTTGGTTTCCTGTTCATCGTGTTCTTGATTCTTATGGTGACGTGTGCGCAGATAACGATCGTAATGTGCTACTTTCAGCTGTGTAATGAGGACTATAGGTGGTGGTGGAGATCATATTTGACTTCTGGCTCTTCTGCATTCTACCTATTCCTATATGCGATCTTCTACTTCTGCACTAAGCTTGAGATCTCAAAGCTCATCTCTGCCATTCTCTACTTCGGGTATATGTTCATCATTGCTTACGCGTTCTTCATCCTAACCGGCACCATTGGCTTCTGCGCGTGCTTCTGGTTCGTGCGGAAGATATACTCGTCTGTCAAGATCGACTAGAAGGCTCGGAGAGATGGCAGAGCAACGAGCATTTGTAGGAAATAATGTTCACTTTGTGTTAGGTTCTTGCATGAACTAAGTTAAGTGGCTTGATCAATTAGCTAGTATTAACAGATGGATGAGTTAGCATTTTTTGCTTGGAACATGATGAAAACCAGTTTTCTTGATCTCTACTCTAACTGCATTGATGATGAAATATGTATTATGTAATAGTTATATTTCTGTATCATGGATCAAATATGAGCTTCTCCAATGAAAAGAATTTACAGCATCGCATGAGAAAATGGTTCAATAAAATGTTATTCCTTTACAAAACACTTTTATAATTTTACACTATTTTATACTCATTAATCGTGCTGTAGAGAGACATATAATATATTTAGATATAATGGCGTTTTGATACCACTATAAGTCGATAACAGAAAAACAAAATTATAAGGAATCAAAAATTGAATCTATATTCAACAAATCACACCCAGTGTGTGTGGATTATGTGGAATAAATTTTTTCCGTATTATATAAGTTGTTTGATAGATGATGCATAATTATTAGTAATATTAGTCTCGCATGTTATATTTTCTATAATTTTGAAAAACTACTAAGAGAATTGCCCATCTATGATTAGAACTACTACACAAATTGTCCACCTATGATTATTTATATATTGATTTGGGATGCGTTGGATACGGTACATTAGATGAAGAAGGATATGATCATTTTTAAATGAACGCAAATCTGCGAACTCAAACTCACTTTGAATCGTGTGATTATACGCAATATAAAATAACACGAGAATCTCACTAACTTGAGTTCATGGTAATGATATAATTTATAAAGCAACATACAACACATGGAGTTTGAATTCACAAGATTTATGGATTCATGCATAAATTGGGGTTGATATATAAATGCATAAATTCAAAATTCATGCTTTCACATTACACACGAATATTTTGCGAAATTCATGTTTTCACGTTACAACACACGAGTATTGATTGGTATGCGTGCTGGAAATAAAAGGATTAAAAATATTGAAAGGGATGAATTGTATACATTATTATTTCAAAAATGGAAACACCAAACACATCATACAAAATGTGTGATCAAAAGTTTTGATTCCCTTTTATCAAGATAAGAAGACGTGCATGGAGATGAAGCTGTGAAAGCTTTTCCCAAATTTGGGTTTCTACCAAACTATTTTAACAATAATTAAAACTTAATTTGGGTCTCTGTCTGCCCCACCAACTCCCATTGCAGACTGAATCACAATCCTCTCATTTTTGGTACCTTTCACGACGTCGTACGCTCCATGCTGCATTCTGCCATTAACCCTTTCCCCTCACAAACGCATCTCCCAAAGTTACTCGCTCTTTAAGATTCTCTCTCCCCCTCCCCCTTTCTCATTCTCTCTAACAAATTAACTGAAAACAGTAAGCTCTGAAGCGAAAATGGAGGTGGCGGAAGACGAGGGCGGAGGAGCGGTAGCGGCGTGGCTGGTGGTGGACGAAGAAACGGCGGCGGAGCTGTCGATGCTTCTGTACTCGCACGAGGAACCACCGCCTCCGTTCAGGGTGAGGTTCATCGACAACCCCTACTCCTCGCCGATGATTGTGCAGTCCTCGTCGGCTTACGTCACTATCAACGGTAACGAGGAGTCGTGCGGCTCCTCCTTCTCCGTTTCCGAGTCCTCCTTCATGGCCAGCGTCGACGTCGGCAGCGGCGGCAGGTTGCTTCCCGGGGCTCGTGCATGGGAGGCAGAAGTGGACGTGGATTTGGATTTGGGCGGGGTTCTCGATTGCGGCGATGACGGTAAGTAAGGATGCGATGGCAGTGGAGGTTTTTGGTGAAATATTTGATTGAAAATTGGGTAGGGTTTTGACCGGTTATTGCAGGGTTTTGCGTTTGGCTGTGCAGATGGAAATGGAATCAATGAATTGGGGATTTTGTTATTAGGGCTTTTGATGGGGATTATGCAAATATATTATAATTGCTCACTTCCTCTTCTCAGTTTAAAATTATTTAAGATCGAGTTGCTTGGAGATACATCTCGAAACTAATTTTCAAACCATACATTTCTAAACAAAACAACTCATAGTTTTGAAACTCAATTTTAGGGGTTACCAAATTCAACCAAACCAAAATATTAAATTTAGTTTAATTATTTTGATTTTTTAGTTTGATTTGATTTTTTTATATGAATTTTAATTTGATTTTGTTCGGATTCATACAAAACCAAACTAAAAAATTCGAAAATCCGAATTATTTTATTAGTATTATAAAATATTTTTATTTTATCAAATAAGGCCCCGTTTGGTAGATAGGTTAGGATAAGAGTGGATATGTTAAATTTAGTATGGGGAGTTAGGATATGAGAAGTTAAGTTTAATATGAGTTTGTGTTTGGTAGATAAGATAAAAGTAGGGGTGTGCATGGGTCAACCGACCGACCGACCCGACCAAATCCGAACGACCCGACTAACCGACCAACCGGTTAAAAAAGTGGCCGAACCGGCCGAAAATAATGCCTCAACCGACCGAAAACCGACCCGACTATCTTTGGTCGGTTTTCGGCCGAAAACCGACCCGACCGAAAAAAATAAAATATACTATAATCCACCACAATAATCTACTATATTCCACATTTAGGGATGTGAACGGGTCAACCGACCGACCGACCCGACCAAATAAAATGTGTATTTAAATTTAAATGCAATAATCGGTCGGGCCCGACCGAACTAACCGAAATTTGAACAATTTTGAACCGAACCGGCCGAGTCAACTGCGGAACCCGACCGTTACCCGACCGAGTTTCGGCCGGTTTGGTCGGCCGGTCCGGTTTTTGCTCACCCCTAGATAAAAGTAAGGTGTTAGTTAGGTTACGAAGTAAAATTACATTTTCGTCCTTACAAATAATAAAAATATTAAAATATCAAAAATATCCATTAAATGCATATTCAGTCCTAGAAATTGAAAATCGTATCTATCGCCAAAAAGATGAATTCATCGTCAAATAATCTCAAGATTCAAATTGTTGGAATCAACAATTCATTACAAATGATGAATGTATCAATAATTCATTTGAAATATCAAAATTGACATGAATTATCTGTAAAAATAGGAGTAATTGAAGTGATGGGTCCTTCACTGAGAAGGAATTGCAGTAGAAGCCAATTTCAGTCGTCTTTGAAGTCAATCTCAACCAATTTTTTTATTTGAAGCCAATTTCAGCCGTCCCAGAAATATAAAAACCATAAAAATGTTTAAATACGGCAAAACCCAGAAAAATCAGATAAGCAAGAGGCAAGGCGGCGGCGGCGACACAGCGGATGAGCGGCGGGTGGTGGCGACGACACAGAGGATGAACGGCACGGCGGCGGCGGCGGCAACACAGAGGATGAGCGGCTCGGTGGTGGCGGAGACACAGAGGATGAGCGGCGCAGTGGGGGAGGAGACACAGAGGATGAGCGATGCGGTGATGGTGGTGGCCACACGAAGGAAAGAGAGGCAGCGCGATGGCGAACACCAGAGGATGAGGGACGCAAGATGAATATGATAGAGGGTGGAAGAGAGATAGTCTAGGGGTTATTTTTGGAAGAGTATCAAATTTTATCCAGCTTAATTTTAACTTGCCCTTTTGGTGAGTTTGCTAAGAGAGGTGAAACAGTTGCTTTAAGACGGGCCCTTTTGGTAACACGGGCCGTCCTCTTTCTTTTTTAAAGCTACCAAACGCATGAAATGGCCTGTTTATTTTAACTAACTAGCCCAAACAAGGGTACCAAACGGGGCCTAAGTTTATTTTATCACATGGAGTATATTTTTATTTTCTTTTTAATTATATTTTATCTGATATTTTAAAATATTAAATATTATGTAGGAAATTAAATGTAATACTTCAATATATTTTTAGATTTATAACAAATAAAATTATAATATTCAAGAAATTATGTAATAATTATTATTCTGTAAAACTTGCAAAATATTGAAATTACATTTACGAATTTTTCTTATAAATTTTAATTTTAAAATTTTTAAAGTTAAAACTTATTTTTTTAGTATATAAAAATTATTACATATATATGATTAAATTTTAATAATTGATTATTCTTAAAACTGAACGAAATTAGTTACTAAATAAAATATTTGGATAAACCGAACTAACCCGAATCAATGCGAAATAAATTTGGTTATTTTGGTTGGTTAATTTGGTTTTCTGATTTTGTTTGATTATTTTTTTCAATTTGAATTATAATTTGGTTTGGTTCGGTTTTTGGCAAAATTAAACCAAATACCCGAATACTCACTCATACTCAATTATTCTAACAAAAGACTCTCTTATTTATCTCCTCATAAAATTTATGAACGATCTTTATTTTGAATGATAAGATAGATTGATAAAATTAATCCAAGTTAATATAATGTTTACTTTGATGCATAAATGATTGATTATTTGATTTTGAACTAATTTTATAATCTTATCATTCAAATACTCAATCCTATATTTTATCAATCTAGTTAATCACTTAAATTAATGTTACCATAAAATATATGCCATATACAAAATCAATGCAAGGTAGTAGTAGGGAATACGTCGTAAATTGAGAATACCTCATGTATTGTGTATATTGGATGTGTTCAAAAAAAATTGTAACAAAATTAAATTCTAATTGCCTAGAGAACGATTTCAATTTCAAATATTCAAAATTGTGAACCTGCACTTTCATACGGTTAGTTTATCAACATTTCTTTTAATAAGTTATTCCTATTATAAATTCAATTTTTATCTTTTATATTGTATATAATCATTTTTTATAATTAATTTATATAATTACATTTTAACTTGTATATTTATATAAATTACACATTTCTAAGTTGGTTTTAAAAGAATCGACGATTTGTAATCGGAGCTAGCTATTTGAAATCTAATCTATCTTGTACGTTTCTGTGTTTAAACAATTAACTGTTATAATCAGAGTTAGTTCGATTATGATTTTAAAAATAATATAACTGTGAATTGATGATTCGATTACAGATTGAACCGTAATTGTAACCGCAATCACCTCTAATGCATGTGATGGAATCATCTTGATCAATGACACCCAATTCATAATTACAATTCTTAGCTAGGCTCGTCAACTAAGAGCATCCTCAACATCGATGGGTGCTCCTATTTTTTAGGCTCTCATTGATATTTTTGTAATTTTTAGGAACTTTTTAGTGAGGTCTACGGGATTTTGGAAGTTTTGCAAAATGTTACATAGTGAAAGTCTTCCGCTTTTGGATATCTCATATATAATTTTTATTTTCCTATTTTTGCATTTTCTTTAAATATAATATAAATTAATATTTAAATTAATCAAAAATAAATAAATTAACATTAATTAACAAACATTATAATTTGGAAACTAAAATTTAATTAATTTAAATGAGAAAATAAAATACAAAAAATTAATAAACTAAAAAATATCCCAAAATCTGAATCTGATGTAGATTTTTTCGATTAAATCGTGTTCAGACAAATCATAAGCATGTATATTGCGAAGGAACACCGAACACTTCATGTAATCATTAATTTAAAAAAAAATATTGTATTTCCCTCGATACATTGAAAGCTCTATTTTAAGTAAATTATAAAATTAGTGATCATAAATAATTTAGAGAATAATAATTTACAACCTGAATTGACATTTACTTTCACTAATATTCAATTTGATGTGATAAATTTTATATTGTTATACTTTCTTGAATATGCATAACACTCATTTAAATAAATCACAATAATTATGTGAATATAAGTAACTTGCAGAATTATAATTTTTAACTTATATCAATATTTATTTATTCGAAATATTAATCTCGAAAAAAGTACTCTACCATTAAGTTAGCAACCCCGAGAAAAATATGAGTACGCCCTGCATCGCAGGGGTACCAGGATTAATATTGAATAGTTTTATTAATAAATTCAATTTGCAAAATAAGATAGAATTGAACCTAAATAATTGGGCTTAACCCACTCAATGGGCCTAAGAATTAAGATCGTGCAACCTATTATATAAATGGCCCAATTTTGTCAGCCATCCCCTTTAACCATTTCTGGAAATTAGTCAAATTCAAACCCATTTGATTGTGTTGGGAAACCGAAGCCCATGCATTTACAGATTAACGTGAATCATATCTAGGGTTCGTCCCTTCCTATTTAATCCATCTCTTCCGCCGCTTCAGCACATTGAACAATTTAAGAGGTACACAACTAAGATTTCAGAGGAAGAAGCAAAGAGTCCAAAATATGAATACTTTTGGTATGATTCACGTTCTATTATTGCTTTTAATCATCCATTTTTGACTTTGATTATTTATATACTAATTTGCATATTGTGTCTTATTCCATTTTGATGATACTTTTCATCCAAATCTAGGTTTGAATATTTGATATATGATTGCTCAGGTTAAGATGAATCAATGCTCAGTTGCCCTCCAAGTGTTCGATGAAATGCTTGTGAGGTATCCTTCTGGAAATCTCTGTGCCTTGAACATTGCGGTTGACTGCTTTTGTCGATTGAAAAGAGTTGATTTTGGGCTTGCGATTTTAGGCATTCGGTTCAAGCGTAGGTGTGAGACAACTGCAGAATTGTTGAAGAAGTTTGAGGAACTGTGTGAGTTTAATGAACATAAGCTATTCATAGTCAAACATCTATTGAAGGAGAAATGGACAAAGCCATTTCTATTCAATAAAAATGGTTTGATGAATGGATATAGCAAAAAGTTTATAAATTGCAACACGTTAGTGGATAATTGTTGCAAAATTTTTATAAATTTTAATATCTTAGTGGATAATTGTTGTAAAAGTTTATAAATTGTTATATCTTAGTCGATAAATGTTGCAAAAAAACTATAGATTTGCAATATTTTAGTAGATATTTATCGAAAAAAAGTAATTAATTACCATGTATGAGTGGATTATTGTTGCAAAAATTGTTTATCATTTGTTTCTACAAATTGTAATTGTATTGTAATATCTTGATGAATGAATATTGCAAAATGAAATATTTTTTCAGATATGGTTTTGTTTTTCTAAAATTTCTGTCATGTGCATTAATAATTTTTGGATATGGTTGTGCAAACTCTGGACGAGGAAATGTTGTTCCACGAGTTTGCATTCAAGTTTCCAAACATATATAAGCTTCTTTCCTAAAGAAGGATTCATATTTGTTTGTTGTGTTTTCAAAAGGAACAATAAGCGATGTTAGTCTTAATAATGAGGCGTCAGGAACAATTCTTTTACGGTGTTTTATCCTATTAATCAAATCAAACGATTTTTTAAAGTTAAAACTCGTTTAAAAGCTCATATATTTCAAATAATATATATTTTTGTTATCTAGACGAATTTGCAAATAAGTTTATTTATAGAATTCACAAAATTTGTTTGTGAAGTTCAAATGAACTCTTCAATATGTAGTTAGATTTATTCCATCCGAATAAAATAAATGGACAAATCTAAATGGAGAAGAAATATCATATCATGGATGGAGGGAGTATTTGTTTACAGTTTGATATTTTATATTAAAATAAATTCTATGGTTAAAATAAATTCAAACCATAGAATTATTTAGAGCAAATCAAACTGAATAATATAACAATCGAACCAAATCAAACTGAACTAATATAGTTTGATATGGTTTTCACATATGTATCAATTTTTAACATAAAAATAAAATATCAATAGTAGTATAAAATACATACTTGACAAATGTTTAAACTATAATTTAAAAGTAGTACAATATTTTCCATCTAATTGAAAATTTGAAATTTGAGATATATACTTAAGAACAGTAAGTAAAATATGATAAATTTAGAAACAGAGATATTAGTTTGTTAGGTAATCAATAATTATAATGTGATAATTTAATTATTAACTAATCAAATCAATCAATATTTTTATTAAAATGTTAAATAAACAAAATTATAATATTAAACTCACTAATTTCATATATAATTTTATTACTAATTAATTGACAAAATAATGATTCAATTAATATATTATCATAATGATATATTTTATGTTTTTTAGTATGATAGCATATTTTAGATTATGTTTCGATTATGATATATTAATAAATACAATAGTTATATTATAGTTTTTTGTTAGCGTTTTGATTTTAATTTTTTAAAAACCAAGCTGAAATCGTAAAATATAATTTAATAAAAAAAATAAATCTAATCATATATTTTAAACAACAAAGCAAATTTAATCAAACATCTAAATACGGTTTTAATTGTACCATGAATACCCTTGTATGTCTTCATATCTTCTTTCCTTTTATAGTTAAGTCTATATATACTAATTGGAATCTGCCTTAACTTGTATTCGGTAGAAAACATGCTAAACTCATGGCCCATTTTGTGTGTGTGAGTTGGTTTAGGGGGTTTTATAAACCCACTCCAGGGCAGATGTTAAAATAAACACATTTAAACAGTAGGACATATTTTACCTTTTATCGTTTCTTCATCTCTGCAACACATCGCGTTTCATTCGGTGCTTTGCAACACATCGCGTTTCATTCGGTGCTTTTGCGAAGCTGCTCCTGACCAAGAAATTTGAAGGATTGCGACGCGGCTTCACTAAGGTAAGAAGATATCTTATGTTTTTAGTTTGAAATAGACTCCATTGATGATTTTTGAGTTTATGATTCTCGAATTTGGGTGCGACTGTGTTTGAAGAAATCTGTAAAATACGAGCGAAGGGCGATTGCTCTTTCATTCTTCTTCTCCCTCTCTTGAGTCTTTCTCTTTCATCTAATACGAGCGAAGGGCGATGATGTGTTCATCGAAAGGTAAATGCAACCTTTATGTCTCTGTATTATTGGTTTTAGGGTAATTCGTTAGTTGGGGAGTGGGATTTAGCTGTCGATGCGGAATCTAGGGTTTGGTTGTTCGCAGTCTGCTTTGAGAATGAGAATTGAATGCTTGGTGTGTTTGAATTTTCATGGAAGCTCTGACTGAAGTGTAAAGTTCAGTTCTTTAATTTTGTTTCTAAATAATGTTTCGTTTTCCCCCCATTTTATTTGGTTGTCGTATAATTTTGGGGCTCTGAATGTTGTGGTATAATTCAGTGTGTGCGGGTGTCAAGGATTTTGAGAAGAAGGAAGCTTTGAAATTGAGAGGCGGTAATGAATGCGAGGATAGTTCGTGGTGGTTGTTCGGGCAGGTGAAGCAGAGCGAGGCAGCGTGCTTTTTGTTAAGCGAGACGAAGGAAGAGGAAGGGAACAAGCGAGATTATTGCGTGAATACGGGTCACGCGATTCGGACTATCCAAGAGGAGTTTCCGGAGCTTTTCTACCGAGAGTTAAGCTTTGATATATACAGGTACTTTTTTTTTTTTAACTTGAGCTTATTTTCTATTTACTGTGTTGTTTAGTTTATGCAATAGGTTGATGATGAATAAATGAATGAATGGTAATGTGCTGATTAAGTTGGTTGCTGGTTTTGAACTGTGGTGAGTTGATTTTGGGTTGAACTCGAACCCTTTGTAGTATATACACCATATAGCTCCATAGAAACATGGAAAGTCAGTATGCTCCACTGAAAAACAACTAAAGAGAAAGGATTATCTCTTACTGAAATAGGGAATATGCTTATAATTTGTTGCTGCATTTGGTGATGTGTGTAGGCGGTTTTGTGATATTCTCATTTGACTGATATTCGGGTTGGAATGGGTTGGAATGAGTTTGTTAGAATAGATAAGGAGATGACCCTGTGGGACGTGGTATTTGCATCTTTTACAAATGGTGATATTCAAGTTATTGGATATCTTGATGACAAGCCACCTTATGGATCAAGCATGCAAAGAGATGACACAATCTCTCACGGACGCGAACTTTGGCAAAATGAAGGAGATCTTGGAAGCGGAGCAACCGAAATGGTTGTCTGATAGCTTTGCATATGCTTGCATGCTTTTTAATGTTCGTTTTCACCCCATTATGTACCCAAGCCACATTATATAGATATGAAAATTATTTTTTGTGATGGTGTACAATAATAAATAGATATTTTATTCTTTATGATTTTTGTTAAATGTAGATTTATAAAGCGTTGGATGTTAAATCATTTGTATTATATAAATAATTCGTATTATATAAAATATTTATTTAAATCATTAACAATTATAAGTATCCGAATCCAATTTGGGTATTTTGGATAGAGTATTCGGGTATCCAAAATTGCCCTATTAAATTTAATTCATTCATATTTTGGGTATATCGAATATTATCGGGTATTTTTGAAAATTTTGGATATTTCATGTATTAAAATATTTTAAATTATAAAATTAAAATATAATATTATATAATTAATAAATATAAATAAAATATGAAAACCCGATTACAACCCGAAATATCTGAATAGACACACCTATTGATATGTGTTATGTGCATATTTTTTTATATTGATAAAATAAAATAAAATAATTATGGCATTTTCTTAATTTTATATTTTTATTTTAAAATAAAATAAAATAAAATGTTATGTGTTATATTTTTATATTTATAAGAAATGAAAAGAAAAGAAAAGAAAAGAAAATAATAAGAAAAGAAATCATATATTATCTCTTACTAAAATAATTATGGCATTTTCATAATTTTATAAAAAATTGAAGGATAGATTTGTAATAACAATATTTTATCTAAAGTTTAAACACTTCTACCAAACAATATATAAATTTTATCTTACTTTTTATATTATCTACCAAACACAAACCCATATTAAACTTAACTCCTCATATCCTAACTCCTCATATTAAATTTAACTTATCCACTCTCACATCACGAGTTGGTTATTCATTTGGAGTTGAAGAGTTTACTTCGGTCTCGACTGCCCAATTAGTCGCTTTTGGACTTTCGTCTTTAATAATCATGTTGTGCATAATAATGCAAACATATATGATGTCGTTTAAATAAAAATCTCCGCATACGGAAACGACGCCGGAAAATATTGACTTCCCAAGTTAGATTTTTGAAGTAATCAGCATATAGACGTCCGAGACTCTCGGTCCCTATGTACATGGATATTTTTCTTATTATTTACACGTCGGGAGTGTATGTTGGATGCATGATACTCTATGCCCACCTCCAAAAAATTTGATGCTACTTCCAGATTTATTTATTTTTGCAATTTCAGCACCCACAACACGGGCTCCCTAAATCATGGTTTCCTGAGCATAGTCTTGCGGATGAGAGACTGGCTCTCTAACTTGCCTCGTCCCTAGCACAAGTCTCTCGGCCGATTTTGGTCTCTCAGGCAACGAGATCCTGCTCGAGAGACCGTGTTGTGGATGCTCTAATGAGTTTTACTCCATTCAAAATTGATAAAATATTTATAATTTTAAATTTGAAATTGGTATTATCAGACTAAAATCAAGTAAATATTTTTCAATTTTTGATTCTAAAATTGGATCAATAATAGGGTACAATCGTACCGAAACAGGAATTAATAAAATTAATGTGTTACACAATGCTCATAATAAATAAATAAAAATTACACATTTTAAAACTTGAAAATATATATTTATAAGAGATAATTAGGGGTGAGAAGTGGGTCGGATCCGGACCGAACTGGACCGACCCGCTAGGACCGAAGATCCAAAACTTTTAAAAAATATGGACCGACCTGGACCGTAAAAACACTTTGGACCGATCCCGGACCGACCCAGACCTGAGCATCGGGTCTGGTCCGGGTTCGGTCTAACCCAAAAAAAAAAAATTAATTCATATTTTTCATTTCATGTTATATATATTACTTTTTTAATGTTCATCAAAAATTTCTAAAAAAGATTACATAATTAAACATATATTATTATTAAATATTCTCAATTCACAATAAAATTATAAAATAAAAATCGATTCATAATATAAACTACTTGTTCTTCGCTTTTTTGAATCTCGAGCTTATTTTGGTCAAAATATTTGATGATATGGACCCGAATTAAGGACGTAGAAGTCCACCTAAGCCTAAACCCTAATGAGCTTGGGCTTATTTCGCTCGATTTTTTTAGGAAAAATGAAGAACAAACTGAAACTAAACAAAATGGCGTCGTTTTTTCCTGATGAAGAAATGATGTCGTTTTGTTAATGAAAAACGGCGCTGTTTAGTCTTAGGTGGACTTCCATGTCATCACTATTTTGATCAAAATAAGCTCGATGTTCAAAAAAAGTGAAGAATATGTAGTTTATGTATTGTGTGACAAAATTTTTAGTTCGTGTGCAATACCAGAATTCGTGGATAGTTTATGCATTTATAGGCCATTATTCCTATTTATAATTAATATATAAATACATATCTAACACAATTTTTAATGAAAAATATAAAAATCGAAAAAAATGAATCGATCCAGGATTTAAACCGTATCAAACGATTCAGATCGACCAAATCTAAACTGGTTCAATTAAAATAGAAATCATGACTTTATATCTTTGCGGGTTTTCACTAGTCCGATTTGTATCGAAATAAAACTCACCCATTAAGATCTTTACTTCAATGAATGAGTTATCGTTTAATTGGATATGTATAAACCACCGAAGAGTACTTTATAATACACAAGTAGGGATGTAAACGAGCCGAGTCGAGCAAAGTATTGACTTGCTCAAGCTCGAACTCGGTTCATAAGTGTCAAGCTCGACTCGACTCGATCGAGTTTTAATTTTTCGAGCTCGAGCTCGACTCGATGAAAAACTCAAGAAGCTCGAGTTGACTCGATTAATGTTGGTTTAATTTGAATTTATCTCAAATAAGCTTGTTTAGGCTCGTTATGATTTCGTGTTATATATAATCAAGCTCAAGTTATTCGAGTATAAATTCAACGATACTCAAGCTCAAGTTATTCAACGATACTCAAGCTCAAGCTCAAGTTATTCGAGTATAAAATCATAGCAATAAGCTCAAGTTCATGATGCCTACATACTCGAATAACTTGAGTTTGAGTATCGTTGAACTCGAATAGCTCGAGCTCGAGTTTGACTCGATAAGCATTGAGTCGATTTCGTGTTTTTTTCGAGCCAATCCTGAGTAGCAGCGACCTGTCTCGACTCACTTACACCCTTATACATAAGTAAACATTGTTAAAAGGAGAAATTAATGTGTACAATTCAGTCTAGTTTGTGAGTGTATGTGTTTATCGTGTTTTTGTTATGTTTTTAGTTGTGTTTTCGTTTTGTCTAGACCTTAGGTTGTGTTATTTTCTTATCTTTTAGTTCATATTACACCGGACTTTTGTTTTTTTGTCGTGGATGTAGGAGGGTAGAATAAGGAAGGATGGAGCTAAAAGTGGTGCCATTTGCGTCGTACGTGCAAAGCCGTGTGAAGCGGGACGAGCTGAAGAATGCACGGGAGGAGAAATCGAAGAGAGTGAGCGAGCATGGAGTCTAACGGCCGCTGGGGTAGAGCAGGCAGAAATTCAGAGAGTAGAGGCCATCGACCGATGGCTTCGCAGAGGCCGCTGGCTCTGCAGAATTGGAGCGGCAGAAAGGAGATGTCGGTGACTGCTGGCTGCGCTTAAGTGGCAGTATTGTGCTAGTTTTTAAGTGGATTAAAGGCATTATCTATCATTCCCCTAACCTTTGTAACTCGAAAAATACTCTCCATAAACTACTTTACTTGCTTTCTTAGATAGATTTTTAGTGAATTCCAATGGATTGAAGTGGATTCCGACTTGAGATTCTTACATTTCATTTAGTATGCTTTCTTTTGATGGTTTCCTTTTGTATTTCTACCATGTTCATCATGTTTGGCTAGATTCTTACTAGGGTTGGATATTAATTCTCTTATTTGATGTTGTGATTGATTTATGCTTAGTTGATTAACTTGTTTTGGTTGGTGTTTAGTATATTTTTGTTCGTGTTTTAGTCGTGTTTCGTGTTATTCTCTTTTTGTTCGTTTTGGTTCTTGTTTGATGCGTTTTTATGTCGAGGTATACTTTATCGTGGATGTGATGTAGGTGGCAGAATTATGTCGGAAATGGTGCCCAAGGAGTGCAATTCAAGCGTGAGGGAAATATCGGGCGAGCCGGGGTCGACCCGGAGGTGCGGGAGACGAACCGGGCGAACCTCGAGGGAGCCAAGGCCACCCCGCGGGCGCTGGGGTAGAGGCCACCATCGGACAGAAGGCTGACCCCAGCCAACGCTGGAGGTGCGGGCGAAAGTGGGCAGAAGGCTGGACCCAGTGGGTGCTGGACCGTCGAACCTGAGAGCAGCATGTAGCGCGCAGCGCGCGCTGGAATCCCAACCACCGCTGCGCGCTAATTAAACACACGTTTTTTCCCTTGTTTAAGAGGAGATTGTCAGTTATTGAGGGGCTCTCTCATATTTTCTTTCCAAGAACGCTAGTCCATAGTTTTTTTCCTAGAATTAGAATGCTACTTCCTACGGATTGAAGAGCAATTACTCTTGGATCTTGGATTCGGTTTAGTAAGTAATTTTATCTATGAAATTCTTCCTTGATTTACTTCCAATCTCCATGAACACTTAAATTCTATCTAGGGTTTAGATTTTCTAGTTCTTCAATCGGTATCTCAATTCTTACATGCTTGTTGATTAATTCTTGAACTCGAATGAAATTAGATGCTTGATCAACATTTAATTCACCTCAAATGCTAGAATAGATCGAGAGATTATTCTTGTATTGGATCTAGAATTAATTAACCCCAATTCTAATTGGGAACGTTGAATTGGAATTTGTAATCTTATTATTTAATTCCCTTTTGTGTGGTTCACATACGAGAGTTAGAATCACCGTTTAATAATCAAATACGTGTGTTAGATGTTATACAACCTAGGGGATTCATAATTGGATATCAAATGCGTGATTGGATGAGATGTTAATTGTTGAACGAATGAATGTCTAAACCCTAGGCTTCAATCCTTTGGTTTATTAATTCCTTTAATTGCATTATTAGTTTAGCTAAAGAAATTATCTTTTGATTAAAATGTTTAGAAGTATTTCCATTTACATCCTATAGTATTATTAATTGATAGCCCTGCATAGCTTTCCTGCGAGATTCGACCAGGGTCAACTTATTGCATGCAATAGATCTCGTTAATTGCGAGGACCTAGATACATAAAATAGGTTGAACAGTTAGAATTTAGTGCTTGGCCACCATTAGATTCACATATGTGTTAAAGTAGATTGAGAAATTGCTTTTACATTTGATTTGGGGTTAAATCAACATTATTCTTAATCGGGAACAATTTTAATAAGAGTTCATCTTAAGTCAAGTAATTTCTAGAGGTGTGAATTTGATACGAAAGTGAAAGTCACTGCTTAGTATATAAATACGAAAGTGAATTGCTAAGCTACCTTTTGAGATCTTAATAGAGTATGAATGCATGATCAATTTAATATCAATTAGGAGTTCAAAGTATCCAATCCTAGACTTCAATCTTTTGGTATTCTTATTTAGTTGTTTTCTTTGATCTTAATTGGTTTATTAACATATCCAAATCGTTATAGAGTGTTTAGGATCTACCTTTATCAAGTAGCACTAGTAATTAATAACCCTGTTTAGTCTTCCACGAGATTCGACTTAGGGTCAGCTTAGCACGTACTATAAGGCTCGTTTAATTGCGAGAACTTGAACATACGTTTTGGGTTGAACAGTATGTATAATACACTATTTTTGGCGATTTATGTTAACTGTTCAACCTGTTCCAGAGTTCGTCTCACTTCGCAAGGCACAATTCTGTTAGAGAAATTTAAGGAAGTTTGAATTTGAATTTTCAGCAACAATATCTTGGGATGTCTTTAACCAACTCCCTCCTAAACTGATGGACGAAATATTGGCAACATTTGAAGCATATCTATATGAATTTTTAGCAACAAACATGCATATATAAAGAGAAGAGCCAATGCATTTAAAGGTGGTCATTCCACATGCCCATAACCATGTATTTGAGTTTATTTGAGTTCGTTTTGGAGCATCAACGATGTAATTTTTTATTTCCTTTTATATTGTGCTTGTGTGTGAGGAACTTGTGAGAGAAATAACTATCAATTTACAAATCGTTAGCACGGTTGGGTCACGGGTAGTGTGGACTCTATTTCAAGTTGACTTAGGTGAATGTAGACGGGTGACGAGAAATCTAGGTGTAGAAATTTCTTGTATCTTCGAAACTCAATATAGTGGATTGTTCCTCTCCAGACGTATGCGTGTTCGCCGAACTGGGTTATCAGTTTCGCGTCTCTATTTGCGTCTCTATCTATATCCTATCTCACAATTTGTCTCTCTGTACATCTCAGTTTATACTCTGTTTTACAGTTTGTCTCACACACTGAAACAACAACCACACACTATGTAATCTCATAACTTTATCCAATTAATTAAATTTTAATTAGATTCAAATTGCGAATATCAATAGTTATAGTCAACTAGAGTGCAAGCCTTATTAATGTAAATTTCTAATTAATATCAATAAATTTAATTATTTTGTTCATTTGATTTGACACGATTTATATTAAATTAAATGGAATTAAATTTATTATAATAATAAAACATATAAAGTAAAATAAGTAGAATGGAGTAATATATTAAAATACAAATTGAATTTATGACAAGAGTACACAATGGCTTAAGCAAAATTTAATTAATTTCCCAAAACAAAAAGAAAACACATATACACCAGCAACACTGCATCTTGCACAAAAAATATTGGCATAAACAAGATATTGCTCTAAACATCTACACATCAACGAACGGATGAGATTTGATTTATTGTTGTATCTAATACTATATATCATATAAATATAATTAACGTTTTAATAAATATATCTTAAAAGTCAAAAATTATTATAATATAATAAATCATAATAAATATTTATTTGAAAAAAATACAATAATTTTGAATTTATTAACTGTAAAAATTAATTAAAGTGAAATTAAATATTTAAAAACAAAATATATAATATTTGAGTGATATTGTCTCATATTGCTAAATACAAAATTAAATTAAAGTATGTAAAATTAAAATAATAGTAAAACATTGAAATCTCATTTCACATACCAAGTCTCTTTGTTGCGTGGGTGTATGTTTCATATTGATATTTTTTTATTAGACAAGATAGAATATATTATTATAGAATATATAGGTTTTGATCCTATAAGAAATGATTCATAAGAAATGTGAAAAAAATTTCAATTATTATTTTAATAAATTAATGATTGTGATTTTATATGAAAAATAATTTCCATTTATAAAATAATTTCCATGTTCCTACAATAAAGAAAAGTCATAAAATTCATCACCTTTTCATCTAGTTGAAAATATAATACACTTTTCAATTTAGCTTAAAAATACATCACTTTTTATTTTGTTGTAATCTTCCCTAAATTTTAGAATGACTTTGAATTAAGATGATATGGCACACATGTGGCCAAGTGTGTCAATTGGGTTGGATTGGGTCCTTATCAGGTCAACCTGATAACGACCCAACCTGTTAAGGCCAAATCCGAACCCAAGCTGTTAAGGATATAGTAAATCAGAACCCGAACTCAACCTGAATGGTCCAAACCCGAATCCAACCTGAACCTAAACTGACATGTTATTTTTCAGGGTGACCCAACCTGATAACAACCCGATAATGACCCGATCCAACCCGATTATATAAATATATATTATTGATAATAATAATTTTAAATAATATATTTATATATTTCAGGTAATCCAAACCCAACCCGAACTCAACCCGAAAATTTCAGGTTTTTATTGGGTCTACCTGATAAGAACTCGAACCCAATAAAGGCCAATCCAAACTCATTAATATCGTGTCGGATTATCGTGTCATGTTGAAAATTAACAGCCCTACATGTGGTAATAGATTTTAATGATTAATTTAATATATCTGAAAGTGTATCAACCACTCTAAGTAAATGTTGCGGAAGCTAAATAAGAACACACGATGTAATTTTGCGTAGGTTGTGTTAATGAACAACCTACACGGCAGCCTTACGACCAAAAAGAATAATCAAAATAAGTGTTGTGTTGCTACAATGTTTAGCACCACACAACATCAACACTTCTTACAAAAATACTAAACGTACGATCTACAAGGCTGAAGATCATACACACTAAACTACGAAATTAATCTGCAAAAACTCTCTACTATAATTGAAAACTATAGCTAGTATTTATAGAGAGTGATCCATGGGCTTCAGAACCATGTTCGTATAACTGCCAGCCCATGTATCCTTAAATTTCTCAACTGTTGTCGTGCTCCGCAATATCCGGCAGACCGTTTGTTGACCCCGATTTTCGCGGCAACAGATTTCCACTAGGCGTGAAACTCTCAACTTCCAGTCATGACTTGGTCTTCTTCAGTCTTCGTGTATCCTTACTTCTCTTCCAGCATACCAAGTCAAAGTCCACGTGCCAATGCTGAGTCAGCATCAAATGTTGACCTTAACACCTAAGTCAACAGTCATCCCGCGAACTATTATGTTGAGTTCAACAGCTGAGTCAACAATCATCCTGTGAAGAACACAAAAACACACATGTTAGGTTTAACATAATACCTAACAAACTCCCCCTGTTTTTGTGCTTTCTTCACAACATCTTGTTCTTCTAAGACGCTCCCCCTATGTCTATGCCCTGCAAAACAACTTCACAAACAAGCAGCAATATAGGCGAAGATAGCAACCACATATGACAAGCAATAGCAGTGAGCAACAATAATCTTTCAAAAATACGTGCTGCCAAAATAACCATCGTTAATCATCCACAGCCCCAAAAAATAAGTGTTTTTAAGTGTTCATTCCTCAGCCCCCTCAACTGCAGTCTCTTCATCCTTCTCCTCATCCTCTGCATCTCCTCCAGTTGCGGCGGCAGCAGCAACGTGATCTCCCCCTTGTTGGGAAGAAAGACACGCCTGGAGAAAAGGAACCAGTGCAACAAAGGCAGGGAAAAGGGCAGTGAACGAGCTCATCGCATCAATTAACTGTTTGACAGTTTGGGGTGGCAGCATTATGCCAAAGGAAGTAGAGACTGGGCCATCCGGGTTGCACCAAGGAAGGTCCATCACCTTGCTCTTATGAAAAAGAGAAGGATGTATGGTGTACAACGGAGTCGGCTCAGCCTCATGGCTCCTGGTCACTGATGTAAACCCTTGATGCGCGAGAACCCTGCACACAATAGAAGGAAAGGGCATAGAGGATATCTGAGATTTAGAGGAGAGAGCAGCCAACTGATCGAACACGATCTGTCCCAGGTTGCATGGTTTGTTGAGTCCCACAAGGTACATCAAGACTCCATGTGTTTGAGTAACAACAGTGGAGTTGGAGGAGACAATCCAATTGTATGTGAGTACCTTATGAAGGACTGAATAGAGGTGTGACAGCCACGAAGTTTTCATGGGTTGAACCCATTTGGACTTCTTGCCGCCAGTAATCACTTTGGCAACATCATCGAGATCAGCAATAGTCTCACTCTCAACATTGGGTAATTCAAGAGCACAGTTAATAGCATCCGGTGTAAAATCATAGATGACATTGTAGAGGTAGACCTTTCCAAACTTGACCGAATCACGATCACCAAAAGAAGCATGCAAATTACAGTAAAAATGGCGCACAACATCTTTGACAAAAGGAGGGAGATCAAATACTGTACCAAGGAATCCTCGCGTACGGAAGAATTCGAGCAGATTGTAATCCTCAAGACTGGTCTCGTCCACAGTTCTTTCACTAACACATGGAAGAGTGTGAAGCCTCTTCCATTTGAGATGAGCATGAATTTTTTGAGCATGGAATGAAGGGGTGTTTGAAAACATTGCGCTTCACGTAACATTTTCAACCCAAGAAAAGTCAGATCAACGCGTTGAAGATGTCTCCTCCGACAGGTATGATTCGAAATATTACTCTACATTGTTTTGTTTAAATGCCTCTGTTGATGAAACAGGAAATGTTGAGGACGACATAGATTCCACCTGTGCTGAAGAGTGTGATAGCAATGCCTTCTCAATAATTCAAGGGTTGAAAAGGCTGTACGACGAGCTGTTGGGAAAATGGAAACATCAAGCAAAAGATCTGCTGACCGCAACAGCCGAAGTAACACGTCTCAAGGAAGTACAGTCTAAACAAGAGGCGTTGATCACAAAATGTGATGTGGAGCTCACCAAGGTGAAATCCCAACTTGAAGAAGCACAACTGACCATCCACAAATGGAGTACTGGAACCTACTCTCTCCAAGAGATTATGAACAGTGCTAATACTGGGAGACAAGGTCTTGGGTATGCTGCCCCAACTGTGTTTTGCCAAGGATCCACATCATCAGCACAAACACATTGAATCATTGAAATGCCACATTGTATAAGTGCATAATAAGAATATTCCTCTATCCACATCAAACACGACTTAACGTGTCCGTAATTGATTTGATAATACAACGTAATGTCATGTAAGTATGCTAATATCATATTTTATGTTTTTCATTATTTATATCATTTTTATGTAAAAATATATTAAATTTTACCATAATTACTAAATCCTAGTTGTAAATTGTAAATTAATATTTTTTTTATAATTTTTTTATTATTTATCTATGCAACATGTCATACAAGTTACAGACACATTGATTTGTGCTACATCAGTCCTAATTTTAAAAATATTGAATTTAATATTAAAATTTAATAATTTATAAAATTAATGATATTCGAGAAAATTGAATTGTTAATGATAATATTATTTGCATTCAGTGGAAGAGGTAATTACAAAGCTCATTCTCAAGTTTTTTCGGTGCACCGTCGTACCAAGTCCAAGCGTACAAAAAGTGCTTCTACATATTAGACTTGTGTCGGAAAATCATGTTGAGCGATTACCATCCATGGCTGCATTACAGTAAGGGAAGACAAAGATTAAAAACACACAGCCATCACGGCGATGGCACGTTCCTCCGGTCAGCCACGAAGTTGACAAAAGTAGGGATCCGAATCAGGCAAAGCAAAACAAATAGCCTAGCCTTCATAACACGATCATCGTGGATAACTCCGTGGAGTAGTTGTACCTAAACACGATGGTGTTCGAGTCTCTCTTACATACTTTTTTATTTTTTATTTCTATTTTATTAGTATAATTTTAAAACTAGAAGCTTATATATATAATAATAATATGTGTGGGTATTTTAAGCTTAAAATTTATGATTTATATTTTAAAAAATAAAAAAATATAACATTTACATTGTTATGTTTAATAATTATGATCTAATGATTTATATTTTAAAAAATAAAAATGTATAATTTATATTGTTATGTATAAAATAACACATCATATTTATAAAATTAATTTTTAGTGGAATAAAATTAACATGAGTATAATATATTACTATATTGTATAAATAAAATGTCATATTGAATCATTGAAATGACACATTGAATAATTGTAATGCCACATTGGATATATTAAATTAATCATTAAAAATCTATTGTCACATGTGTGCCACATCATCTCAATTCAGGTCATTCCAATATTTGGAGAAAATTGCAACTAATTAAAAGGTGATGTATTTTTAAGTTAAATTGAAAAGTCATGTTATGTTTCTAACTAAATGAAAAGGTGGTGAATTTTAAGGTCATTATCCCTAAAGAAAACTAGTTTGTGCACCCGTGCGATGCACGATAATAATTAAAATTGAAAATAATCATTTTAGTTTTATTGTAATTGAAACCATCAAATCATAAAATAATTATCTCTTCAAAAATTTATAATATGATTGTTAAATTAGAGTGCATTAGATAAGGTAGATGAGATGTAGAAGGATAAAAAAAATTCTAGATAATTAGTATGAATAATGTAGTGATAATTAATATGAATAGTATGTAGTAATTTATTTGGTAGGTAAAGCTAAAAAACTGGATATTTTAATATTGTGTTTAATAGATAGACTTAAAAGGTATGATAACTTTAATGTGAGTGTGCTTCTCGATAAGAGTCTGCTGTTCTTATTTAAAAAAATTAGTATGGGTCATTGTTTGATCCACACAAATTTATCAGAACAAATTGGTAGGTTTATTAATAAGGCATAAACAGTGAAATAAAACCGTGTCTATGATTCATTTGGGACCAGTCACATAACTAAAATTTATTACAAAACAATAGATGAAGTCATATTATTAATCTTATCTGGCTTCATATCCCTTACCAAACACAATTTTAAAAAAAATTGTCTTCAAACATATTATGAATACATAGCATTTTTTCACAATTTTACTGGAGCATAATTGTTAAAACCAAATATATTTAGTTTATTATGTACCAAGACATGCATGTAAAAAAAATAAGATAAATAATTTATTGAATTTAATGTTAATTAATTAATACTCCCTCCGTCCACCAAATTGGTTTATGCTTTGACCCGACACGAGTTTTAATGGTGTATTGACTTTAATTGGGATGTGTAGCTAGTGGAGTTTGAGTCTCACTTAAGATATTATTTTAAATTGAGTTGTGTGTAGTGAATGGAGTTTGGGTCCTACTTGAGATATTATTTTTAATTAACATGTGAGTATTGATTGTGGTGAGTCAACTTATTATAAATAGAAAATTTGAAATGTAAACCATTTTGGTAGATGAAGGAGTAACACATAATCAAACATCAAGTTAATAGACAAATGTATAATTAACGAATCTATTCGATATGTTTTTTATTTGAAAAATCTAGTACGCGAACCGATTAATTTAGAATATGTGATAGATAAACTTAATAATATATTATTTAAAAAAATGTTATTTTTTATTCACAACTAATTATTATTTGTCAATCTTTTAACAATTTAGCAATTTATTTTTTATCATTTAAATGAGTGATAAATTTAAAGTATACATATACATAACATAAAATTCAAATTCATAATAAAAATATATCAAATATTCAAATATTTCTTTTTATGAATGAATATAATTAAGGGATAAAATATTTTATATAAGTCATGATCAGAAAATTATCTTTTAATTATTTTTTATTTTTATTTAATTAATCATTTTTATTTGTTATATCTCCTTCTTATATATATGGATATATGATTATTTCGATATTTTAATTAATCATAACTTGTTTGTATTAAATCTATTTTTTATATATCATATATCAAATTAAAGATATTTTCATGATCTTTAATTTAAGATATATTGTATATATTTTTCCATACGAAATAAAATATTTTTGAAAAATAATATAATTATAAGTGAGATAATACAAGTAGTTAATTTATTCCTATGTAATATATAATATAACTGTTTACTTTGCTGTGTGATTGTTGTTTCTGCAAATATAAATTTATAAATAATTAATATATTTAAAAACTTAACTATTATAGCCATTAAAATTAACTTTAACTATAAAATTGCCATTAAAGTTAAAATTCATCCTGTATTATATATATATATATATATATATCTATTTTAAATTTAATTAATCTCAACCACTTATTTTATATATCTAGAGGGTATAAATTTATTTTCATTTATCATAAATTTTTTTTTGTTACATGAACCTAACCCTATATATCTATATCCAGGAAATTTACACGCTTCGGTTGAGTCATTTTATTTATAATATTTAATACAATACTCATATAAAATATAACAATTCCATTTTTATATCTTCTTAATTCTATTTTCAAATTTCAGACTCGTATTATATATATACTGAATGATATACATATAATTTTCTTTTAATTTATTGAAGGTATAAGTATGTATGAATTGATTCATACGAGTTCAATTTCTAGTCATATTCATCTCACTAATTCCTCGCAACTATATCTACTTAAAACTATATATAGTACTTGATGTACTCAGTTTTAGACTTTATATAATTAACTCCAAAATGTACTTAAAATTTCCTATAAACAATTCAAATTATTAAGATTGGGTATACATAATATATAGGGCCACTTTTAGATCTGGGAATTGGAGCCAACTGTTTACGACCCAGACTGAATAGGGGCCCAAAAATTTAAATGATCTTCTATAAATACAAAGAAAAAGAAAATTAACATCATTCTCATTAAATATTTTTGTAATATATAAGTAGTAACCCATTTTTTTAATTTTTACATAGAACCTATGAAATGTGTGGAAGGAATTTGAAGAACTCCACCTATATATATAGTTTAATAAATCACATGCTGGTGGGCATAACCAGTCAAATAAAATATGTATCTTGAAATTAAATGAAATATTTTGCAGCACAAAAGAATTCTCTGAAGAAAAAATGAAAAAATTTACCAACAACAAAATAAAAATATAATAACCGACAGAAACAATTAGATTAATGAAAAAGAAAGTTTGCTCTCGTTGAGAGTCGAACTCAAGACCTCCCGCTTACTAAACGGGTGCTCTAACCAACTGAGCTACGAGAGCTAATGTTTTTATTTTTTGTGATAAATATAATAATTCTATTTTCTTTGCGCTAGCTACATATATACAATAGGCATAGACTGATTTTTTAGTGTTGGCGGAAAAATATTGTCTCCTCGAATCCATTTCCGATGTCAGAAGCTTCAGAGATCGGTTCTCTGTTTGCGGCGCTCGCGTTCAATCTCCAGAATCCGACGGCCGGGAATGAAGTAGGCGTCTCTATCTCGAATCTGAACCGTTCGCTCAATCCGAGTGATGATGTTCCGAGGGTTCGCATTCTGGATGCCGCGCTCTCGCTCATGCACTTTACTGTTCCACAGGTCTGCTACCCTCTTCCTAAACTGAAGTTAAACCAAGGTGCTGTTGTAATTTTTATTTTTACCTTTTTTGTTACTTCCTTATTAATTTTCCAGTTGTTTCTGGTTTGGATATGTTGTAGATCCATGATTCGGTGATTGAGTTCACGTTGAGATCACTCGTTACGGTTCTGTCGTCTTCCATTGAATGTAAGGTGGTGAGAGTTAATGAAGAACAAGATCTGAAGGTAGGTGGATTGATTTTGAAATGTGATTGCGCCAGTATTATGGAAGAGTGTGCTCAAATTCTGGGAAAATTGAATGCACATAAAGGTTAGATCTGCATCTCCTTGCGCATTGACTGCTTGTACTTATTGATATATTTTTCATTCTTGGTAGATTAGTTGTATATTGTATCAGTTTTCTGGCTGGGTGTGCTTCTGGTGTTCCAAAATGATGAACTGTGTCGATAGAAATGTGTGACTATGAAACCGGTGTTAAAGTGGAGAGAGATTTTGTAGATGGCCTGCAATAGCAATTTTTGCTATCGTTCTGCATTTCCTTGTTCTCTTTGGAATAAAATGAAATCTTGTTCTGCAGGTGATCTTTGTTATTCACTTTTGTACAACATTTTCAGAGTGGCAGCTCTCGCACCCTGCTATCCTCATGCAATACCCTCAGATTCTATTCACGATACAAAGTGCGGTGATTTGGAAACTACTGCTCTTGCAAATTTAGCTCACTATATACCGAAGCAATTCACTTTTGTAAATGATGAAATACCTCTGAGGTGGGTTCCCTAAAGTGTTTTTTTATGAATACCACTCAATTCTTGCTGCTTGGTCATTTCTCAACCAGTTTTTTCTAGAGAAGATATAAGATATCATTGCTAAAGTAAATTTACATCCTTTCAGTTTCACTATGAATAGTGTCGCTGTCGTCTAAATTTGATGGAGAGGCAGTAAATTTTATTTAATATCTACTACCATGTTGTGTTTTTTGATTCAGGTATTTGTATAAACTTGAATCAGTAATACAAATGTTAGAGGTTATTATTTTCTATCCTTATTTTTAAAAATCGGTATATATAAAATTTAAAGACTGTCATGGAAGACTCGAACTCGGGACCTTTAATCTCATGTATTACCTACCGTTAGTCCAACACACGCTTTCTATCCTTATTTGTTGTTGAGGATGGTCCCAACTAAGGACATGGAACTTTTAACGATTAGAACAAATAGTAGAAATCCTGAAGTTTATAGCTCTGAATAGAATTTATAGATATTGGAGACTCTGAAACACCTTACATGCTTTAATTTAGCCTGCATTAATATTGAACAGTGAGTGCACTAAAATTGTTTTTCTCAGTAAGCTTGCCCGATAGATTACCTCTAATTTCTCCATCTTCTGAAAAATGCTTTGCAGGTTGCTCTCGTGGCATTTAGATCCAATGATTTTGAAGCAAGATATAGCACAAGTTTTGCAATTATTCATGAAACGTCCATTTCTTTCATTAAAAAGTGAAATGTATGACCGGATAGAGTGGAGATCCATGATGATTTGCCTGGTGCTTTCTCCATCAATGTTTATTGAGACCAGAGCTCTCTTGCACAAGTGGTTCTTAATGACGTAAGCATGTTTATTGATCCTCTTCAGTTTAAATTTCACTGGACGATGACACAAATTGTGAACTTTGGGATTGTGCTCATGCAATTCTCTCTTCTAAGGCAATTTGCACATGTTTCAAACTTTTTTGTACGAGTATCAGATGAATACGAGATAACTTTTAGGATGTTAACTTATCTTTAACTAATCTGGAAATAGTAGAGACTGACAGTGCAACTCCACTCTTTAGTGCATCTAATAACCAATGAACTATAGTAGATCTGATATCTTCTTACTTAATTGTTAGGCTTGGATTTATATCACAGGGGCTTGGCTTCTTTGGTGGAACTCCAGAGAGAGATTGTTGGACATGTGCTTGATATCATATCCAGACCAATGTGGTGGGGCATATCCATGGAAGTCGGGTCAAAGCTGCCATTTTCTGTTGCATATTTCCCCTATGAGCATCACTTACTGAGAATTTTGGCCAGACCAACATCCCAAGAATCTTTTAAGCATTTGGTTCAAAAAATAAGTAGCTACAAATCTCTTGCTGGAGATCATTTGAACATATCTTCCAGGAAAACTGCAACAGATTTCACGTTAGTAGATCATAGTTCTATGTGGTATGTTCTTAGTCCAACCCTGCAATAAGAATATCGCTTGAACTGATTGTGACATAAATTTCTATTTTTATCATGTTACAGGGCCATGGTGAATAACTTCCCTAGTTGGTTCTTTTTTGCATCTATGATGATATTCTGCAACAACAATAATGCTGCTGTTGATAGTTTGTGTTCGGAATTGATCTCTAGGTATCTTGAACCTTACATGACTCGTGATCAGGAAATAGGTTCTCCAGCAGAGGCAGCGGAGTTCATTGCTTGGATTCTTTACCCATTGAGTAACTCTACTCAACACCTCATGGTTGTGTATTTAGTTGAAATCTCAGACTTATGGTCGCAGAAGTCTTCCAGCCTAAATAAACGTCATGAGGAGGCTAAGAAGCCAAAATTGCATGTTCAGAACGAAATTGCTTCGTGTGAGGTGGATAGTTGTTGTGTTGCTCTTTGGCTCAAGAAATATAGGGATGTGTACGCGAAGTTTTCTGTAGAGAAAAATGACTTTTCAACTTCCAACACCAAAGGAGTCGGCATCCACCAAAACCTATTGTTAAGGAGGATTCCATTAGGCATCCTGCTTCTGCATTCGAGTCATTTAAGTGCAGAAGGATGTTCTCTGCTCTTACACTATGCTGCTACTGGAACAGTCCCAGAGGTTTCAGATATTCAAAATCCCAGACAAGGCAGAAAAAGATTGAATAGCAATTCACTCAAGTCGGCCATGAGCTGTATTCAACAGTACACTAAAGGTGAGGCTATTGCAGGGTGTAAAACTGTCTTTGACATAACAGATGTAGCTGATAGTATCTCTCATTCTATGTTAACTGAAGAGGAGGCACTGAATTTCATCAATCAAGTGAAGATGAAGAGCTGCAATTACCTTTTGCAGTGTGTCAGAAGATTACTTGAAATGGACGACGATGTAGATGGCCTCGATATGAGGAAGGATCTTCTCACTCGAGTAAATAAGTGGAGACACGAGGGGGAAGATATATTTCAAAACAAGAAGGATCTTGATTCTTTATGTGATGCATTGAATATATAAACAATTTCCTTGTTTCGTACCTCAAGCTCAAGTACCAAAATGCAGAATTTCATTTGATAATACGTAGTTTTGTATGTATGTATGTGTGTGTGTACAAGGATTCTGTATTGAACTAAATCAAGTAATTTCATTACATTGAAAAACATATGGTGTATGTATATGTGAAACTATTCTTCTTCTCAACCTTGCACCTATATCTGTCAATAGACAATGAATGGCACAGCTTTACAATCCCACATTCAATAGTATTATGTACTTGAAGACCTCATCTTGCTTGATCTTCTTCTACCTTTTTTTTTTTGGAGGAATTTAGGAGCTGATCACTAATACTATGGTCATGCTGTTCTCTTGACTAAGGAGATCTTAGTCGGGTCACCGCCCCATTCTTCGAATACGACCAACAGATTCCCACTTGATTTCAGCCAAGAACGCGGAATATGGTACCTAACATCCACATTACTATTTAATGAGACATTTTGTTGTTTGTTACAGTTCAAAACAAGCATAAATTTACTCCTTACCATCTCTGAGAGGGCTGATTGCAATTCCTTTGGCATTTCTTCTCAGAGAATGTGCCTGCATAGCTACACTCTCCACAGCTGCCTTTTGCTATGTAGGCAGGCCAGTGCCTCCCTATGCTTTGCCCGTTTATCCAAACCTCGCCTTTGCTCATGCTCATCATGTCCAAACCCAACGGATCATCCCCGGCTGGCGCCTCAAATGTCGCCTAAAAAGACATACGTATCTTTGTGGTCACTAAAACTTATATTATATAGGTTAAGTTAGTTTTAGTCGAACGATTCACTAGACTGACTTGCCTTGTACCACGTTAGAGGCTGCTTCTGAGCGATGAGGGATCCTTGCACCCATTCAACCGAAGAACTTCCCGTGAGGGTAGCAAGGTTGAGAGATTCGCCTCTCAAACCAGCCTATCCATGTCAACAAACAGCATCGAATACATAATTTTTTTATAGGTGAAATAAATAATCTATCATCTAAATTATCATGTAACAACTAACCTTGTAAGACCAACTCTGCTTCGTCAAGTCTCTTGTACCTTCATTGAGCCCCTTCAAAGTGACAGGACCAAGAACTCCTTCACTCCACCTCTCATAGTGCACACCGACGTTCTGAAATGTTTATAATAAGGCAAACGTCATAGGAAAGCTTAAAAGTTTCACAGTGTAGCATCATGAATTGGGAGAAAGGGCGTTGCACTCACCGGAAGGCCCACAGAGACACTAAGTAAAGAGATTTTGTTAACTCCGGGTCTTAAATTTACTTTGCCGCTGTACGTTAGTTTGGGATTATCCAAGCTTCCATACATAGTTCCTGTTGTTAGAGCCGTAGATAAATGCACGTATATTTAGAGACCGAACAGGAGAAGACATGTATAGATTAAATAGAAAGATTTACGTAACAAGTGTTCGTCACCCACCTGCAAACATTCCATTGATGAAAACATGCAAGGCATGGCCTGCTGACATCACTGTGAGAAGAGGCCACTCTCCAGTCTCTAGAAATCCTTCATTAGAAGCTATATTTGCACTGCTTATAAAATATTTGTAACATAATGAATGATGATCATATCACTATTTTGGCAAAAATGTTAAAAAAAATTTGTACAAGTGTTCACTTACTCTGTCAGATACCATAGATAGTCAGACGAGTCTCTTGTGACATTTATTTGCTCCCACAAGCCCGACATTGCAAGTGTATCGCTATCATCAGCCGTGGGAGTCTCTTCGTTGAATGAATTCCAACTTAGTTCACTACTTATAGGTACCATCTTTGGTGGGGAGCTTTTCGAGCTAATCTGCAGCCACATATTTATGAAATATCAAAATCATTGTTTAATTATGTAGGTTTTAGTTGGTTTATTTTATCAATAAGTGACTTACTCTTGCAGTGTTGTAAACATCAGTCTTGCAGTCGGGGAGAATGCTGATCGACCAAGGGGGCAAATCGTACTGCACGTTCTGGAAGGTAAGCTTCGTAGAGAATGAAGGGTCGTAGTTAGAAAGAAACGCAGCACAAGCCCCAGCCTTGGATGTGAAGACATGAACCTGATGATAGGATGATGACGAGCAAGAGTTCAATACCACGTGTTATAAATAACCAAACAAAGAAAAAAACAGTAAACTCGAAGTGCGTTTAACATGATTTCAGTTCACCTCTTGATTTTTCCCAGGCCATGTAACTGTGGGATAAGAAGAAACTAGAGCTGGTTCACATTGCTTAATTGCTTTGTGCAAATCTCTCAAGTGGCTCCACTTGGGCTCGTTCGGTAGTCCTATTCTCGAACAGTGTTTATGTTTAGAAGCTGTTCTTTTGTATAAGTCAAGATCTTATGTGAAATGATTCTTGATGATATCAGAGGTTACCATATTCATCGATAGGAGCATCATAGTCATAGCTGGTGGCAATGAAAAGGCCAGCGGCGTTTCTTCCAAAATTCGTCCCTCCATGGTACTGGTGCGATACAAATAAGCAACAGAAAACAAACATTACGCTATCTGCAAATTCTTCACTGATTTCTTCCGAATCATGATGCCGAACTACCTATTTTGAAGAGAACGAAAAGTAAGCTTACCATGTAATAATTGAAGTACGACCCGTTGTTCTGCACAAATCTAGCCACTGCAAAGGCCAAGTCTTCAGCAGGTCTGTAAGGAACTGCTCCACCAAATTGTGTATACCTAAAGATTATATAAGAGATTCAATTAAACAGAGAGATATTCGAAAACAGAGGCCAACTTATACATCTATGTGACGGGAAATTATGAAAAATGGAGCTAATTATGAACACATCTAGAATTTAATTTCATTCATTTACCAGCCAGTCCAGGCTTCAGTCCACATTTTTGGCTTATTTGGCTTGTTGGGACGAAAGCCTTCGCAGTAGAACCCGTTGCAAGTGTCTATCTGTAAAGACGGAACACGATTAGCAAATACATACAAGACTAAAGAAAAATAGGAATAAATAAGTACGAAGTCTTTAACTGATATAAGCAAAACGTCAACAAATCGACATACTCTATAGCAATTCAAAAAATTAAAACACGCACGAGCACCATTCCTGATGTACCTTCTTGATAAAGATTATGATCAATATAGATCAACGAAAAGGGTCAAATATTTTACACTCCTCTAAACAAAACTGCAAAATTGTGTGCTTTTTATTCTCACACGACACTCCTTGAAAGGATATGTCCTAACAAAAATATCTCTTAGTACCAACTACCAACATTAACACTTAAACTCGGCAGTACATATCCGGACCCGAAAGTCCATTGTCGCGGGTTATTATGATAGGGAAAGATAATCATAACTAAATAAGCCGTATTTTGAAAGGCAAGGCAATAAAGAAACACATAAATACACCAACTAGTTTGGACAAAGACGAATAATTACAAAAGGGCTTACAATGGGATCGGGGGCAGTTTCTTGCTTGCACATGATCCATGGAACACCGGTGTTTTGAGCCACCGCCATTTTTGCTGCCCACGCAGTATAAGCTTTACCAGGAGCACCGATTTCCCATTCTACTGGTCCATACTCATTTTCTATCTGTCATTTTCCCATTAATGATTAGTTACAACAAAGTTGTCACCTACTTATACATACACATATATATATGTACCTGGGACATGATTATAGGCCCTCCTTGAGGCTCAAACAATCTCTCTGATTTCATCAAACTCACTATCCTTTGCACAAAACCTTGCATAGCTGCCTTCATCACAGTAAAAACAAGTAATTACTAAAACCATCACTGGAAAATTCCTCTTGAATTCAATGCACATTTTCATTGCAAACATAATGTGTTTGTGCAGACCTTGAAGGGGCCGTTGTCCGTTCTGAACTCAATTCCGGGCACATATTTCAGCCAAACGGGAAATCCCCTGCATCAAAACAGAAAAAAGAAAAACAAATTGGTTGATCAAGATTCAAGAAACAATTCTTTTTGTTAATTTTTCTAATAATCCAACCCCAAATACATTTGAATTGCACAAATAAACATAAAAATAGAATTACCCAAAGTTCCATTCTGCGCAAACATAAGGCCCAATACGAAGGTGCACGTATAGGCCTGCTTGCTGCACTACTTTGATGAATTTCACAAGATCAAACCTCCCTTCGAAATTATACTGCACATAAAAAACCCATTAAAAAGAATTATAATTTTTTCTAAACACAGTCATGAAATACAAGATTAATCCAAATATACACAGCACATAACAAACCCATTAAAAAAAATCTTCCTTTTTCTACATACAGTCAAGAAAATTAGTCAAAACATACACTTACGTAGTCCCATTAAAATAAACAAGGGTTTCTCTAAAATACAGTCAAGAAATACAAGATTCATGTAAATATAATATTACCTTCCGAGGAGAGGGTTCATGCCCATTCCAAAACACATAAGTCTGTATAACATCTATTCCTCCATCTTTAGCCTTTTGAATGAGGTCAGGCCACATCTGTCACCATTGTGTAAAATAATACTGCTAATCAGCACAAGATTTTCAAATAAAAGTAAAGATTGATTTGTAAAATAATACTGCTAATTAGGTACCTCAGGTGTGCTTCGTGGGTAGTGAATAGAGCCAGAGATAAGAATTCTCCTTTTCCCGTTGATAATAAAGGCTTTGTCATCATAAGAAACTGCGGCACTCACTGAAGAACAAGCCAACAACAGCAATGCCATACACACCATCACATTAATCCCCAACATTTTCAAGACTGAGCCCATAGCTTCACTATGTGTGTTTCTGTGTGTGAGAGATAGAGGGGAGGGTTTTTTTGTGTTTGTTTTGTTTGTTGTGTTTGACAGTGGCTTAAAATTTCAAAACAATTTGCGCCTGCAGACTAGAAAACAAATGTCTTGACACTTCTCTTCCTTAATATTGTTTGCTTCTTTTGAGAATGAATGGAAAAGAAAGAAAAAGAATTGGATTTATATAGGTTGATATGTGATGATATTTGTGGGAAATTGTTTCAAGAAAAGAGGAAGTTATGAGTTTGAGTGGAGTTTTGGTTATCTGTTTGCATGAGAAGAAAATGGGGAAGCTCCAACTGCTTTATAAATATTAAAGAGACAGAGAGAGAGGGAAAGATGGTCACCGTTATTATTGTTTGATAAGGATATTTGCCTCATCCAATTTTCTACTATTTTTCTTTTCTTTAATATTACTTCGTGCAACAAAATTTCTCTTTCGAGTCGGGTGAAAAAGTTATATTCTTATATCAAAAATGTACCTTATTATATTAAGTATTGATCAAAATTAAAAGTATATAGTTTTTTTAGATATAATCTCACGAAAATTCAATATAATATCACTTATATTCTATTCTATAGTCATTTTCTGTTAAAAATACATTTTACAATTTTTTTAAATTGGTCGTGAATGGAGAAAGTAGAAAATTTGATAAAGAAAAATAGTCCACTTATATTTCTAAATTAGGTGCAATGTATATATTTCCATTAGCTTATAAGAACAGTACTCCCCTAAAATAATGAAGCCTCTAAGAATTTTGAGTCTTATGAGTGAATAAAATTTTTTCTTGTAGAATGGGAAATAGTTGTTAAAAGTAGTTGATTCACACTACTTTAACTGTATTTTGAAAAATTGTTTGTAATTCAATAGAGTTTGTGAAATTTTATCAATTCATAACAATTACAGTTACATAATTAATTTTAGGAAAATTCTAAATTTTCTGGTAAAAGATATTATGGACAAAATGCAAAATTTACACACCGACGTCTAATTAAGTACTTTATCGAGCTCTAATTAATTAGATTTGGAGTACTTCCAAGACTATTTATTACTATTCGTATTCAATATTATTATATTAGCTGAAATATATGTCTCTAGTACATACGGATAGGGTCGAGTATTGATTTGCTCAAACTCAAACTCAATTCATAAGTGTTAAAGTTGGTTTATAAGTGTCAAACTCAAGCTCGACTTAATATTTATTGAATTGATTTTAAATTTTTATCGAGTCAATCGTGAATAGCTCTGTGTGTTGTCCTACCTCACATACCACTACTTGTGCATATTTTTTATGGTCTAATAAAAGTTCTACTGATGCACAAGTTTCAATTAAAACAAGAATGTTCAGACACAAGTAAACTCAATTCAAGCTGTATTAAATGTTGAAGAGAAAATTATGAAAAATAAATATTTACACGTCTTGAGAAAGAAAAGAATGGTTTTATTTAGTGACTCATAAAAGATAGGGAAAAAAAAGAAATACATCTGGAAAATAAAATATACTTTAAATCTAAAAATCATAAACCCTAAAGGAAAACATGATTAATTTCTTATAGACTGATATGTCTTTTTCTTTTTCTTTTTTTAAATTTTTTTTTGTGGGTGGTCAGTGGCTGAATAGTTTTATTGAAAAGAAAAAGACTCATAACCTAACTAGTGAATAAGAATTAAATGAACTACTCCCAATTAAAGTTATTAATACATATAGAAGAATATTAAAACTTAAACAAAGATATATAACAAAAGTAACAAATCGCAGTTCAATAATACTACTACCTTTAATTTCAACATAAAATTACAGATTATTAAATGCAGTTATTGGTCTACACATGTAGTATTTTTAATAGCTTTATAAAGCTAACCCTCGTATCAATTTAATTGCTTCTCAAATAAACTAAACTATTTATTGCAACGTTAATTAAGTAAGGTAAGTAACTGTTGTTTCTCTCTCTGGTACCCCTCTTGCATATTTAAACATATATTAATATTCGAAGAAAAAAGTATTAACATTTCAACAAGCATTAACTGAATCATTAATCTCCATAATAATGTCTCAAAAGCTATGCTCTAATTGTTAATTAATTGTGAATTATGGTTCACCGTATATATAAATATATTTTGGGGCTATATATACACCAAACAATGCAGCAAACAAAATCATTCAAATTTATTTTCAATTTTAAGAGAAAAGAAAATATCATTGTTCATGAAGCATGAATTAGGAGCAATTTAAATAAATTATTATTGCAAATATTGGTTGCATCTTCCAACAAACAACCATGTGCATGTGGTAGCTAGTATTAATTCCTACTACAAGCTAGGCTTAGGCTTAGAGATTGTTGACTTAACTATAATTATAATTTTACCTATAAGTATAAAACTTCGTGGAGGCTACGTACGGTTGCATTATCTTTACTTGCGATTTCAAGAAACTATGCACCTTTTTATTGAGAAACTAAAGTTAGGGGTGTAAATTGGGTTGAGTTGGGTCGTTATCAGGTTGTTAAAGTTAAATTCTAACCTAACATGTTGTTAAAGTTAAATTCGAACTCAATCTGTTAAGGATATAGTAAATCCGAACCTGAACCCAACCTGAATGGTCTAAACTCGAACTCAACCTGAACCCAAACTGACATGTTATTTTTTCAGGTTGACCCAACACGATAACAACCCAATCTGATAACAAGCTGATAATGATCCGATCCAACCCGATTATATAAATATATATTAATAATAATAATTTTAAATAATATATTTATATATTTCAGATAATTCGAACCCAACCAAAAAATTTCAGGTTCTTATTGGGTCAACCTGATAAGAATCCGAATCTAATAAAGACCAACCCAAACTCATTAATATCGTGCCGTGTTGAAAATTGACAGCCCTAACTAAAGTTGTTATATATAGGAAGGTGGATACAACTTTATTAATGTAATTACGATGAGTCACTAAAATTATTTATATTAAATTTTATCATAATTAAATTTTTAATATTTGTAAAATATATTACATTATTTGCGAATATGTTAATTCCGTCCGCATGTTAACCCCGTCTGTCGCAAGCCGATAATTATTTTGCAGTTGGTATATTAATAGAATCTAAATTTGTGGTTTTACACCTCCATGAATATAGCAATTTAATTTTCAAACTAATCCGTAATATGAAATCTAGGCACCACACTTAGAAACCCTAAGCTATTAATTATATGTACGAATGTGGTAACAAATAGTTATAACCACTCTCGTACGGTCATACCGTTTGAAAGATTTTGTTCTAAGTTAAATACTCCCTCAGTCCCGCTATTTCCGACTTTTTCTTTTTAACACATAGATTAAGGAGTACTATAAAAATGAAAAAGTAATGAACTCCACACATTTTAAAGGGTTGCTTTTGCCATTTTGGAAAACAAGCAAATTTTAGTGGGATAACTTAAAAAGGAAAACAAACCGCTTTTAGCGGGACGTGGGGAGTATATATGTACGATACGGGTGAATTTAAAAAAAATATATAATTGATATAATTAAACAGTCATTACTATTTTCAAGAAAATTAAGAGAATCCTAGTCAAATCAGAATCGAATCATAATTGAATCGGAATCAGTAGTTTCGAAAATCATAATTGTTCCCAACAAGTTTGATTCTATACCATAACTATATAGAAAATGGTTAAATTCGATTTGGTTCCAAATGTTCGGAACCATGAGCCGTCGGTCCTCATTATTTTTCTTAATAGATTTTTTCTACCATCAATTCAATTTTATCTCTTATATTACTTATAATTAATAATTATTTATCTTATAAAATTACATTTTTAAAGTGGTTCTAAAGTAACCGACTATTTGTAATTAATCAAAACCACCCCTAATAATCACATGGTTCGATTACAGCCTTGATAATATGCATATGCATGCATATTCCAATTGTAAAGTTACCTATAACACGGTTTTTCGAGAATTTTATGTTGGGGAATACACCACACTACAAATTTTGCGCGCGTTCTGCCTAAGGATTCTAGTCGGGACAACTTCTGTACAAGACAGATGGCCATGTTAGGTGACAGATTCTCTCTAGTAAATTTGGGAAAGAGAATCTATCCAAGTATGAATTTCGACACAGATCGTGAGCAGTCTGTCTAAGATACAGAACGACTAATGGCCTTTTCAAACTTACCAGAGCGTCTGTTCTTACACAGATAGTGTGAGTGCGGAAGCTGTGATTACATATTCTGCTCTACACTTAGAAAACTTTGTTATTAGGTCGAGTGTTCTTTAAACGGTTGATTCAAGTGCACAGCTCGCAAATGGTGATCTGTTCGGTGGTGAAGTGTGAATACAGAATCAATAAATGCAATGTAGTAAGTAAAGAACACACATTGTTTAACGTAGTTTGAGTAACACTCATACGTCCACGGGCGATCAAACTTGATCGCTGAATCCCTTAACCTTGAATTCCTCAATTCTTTAACCTCGTTGAGTATGAGTGCACTCTTCTTATTTATACTCGTTGAGGAAGAGTTTACACCTTGTTTATTTAAACTTGCAGAGAATGAGATCTGGGTAGAACTATGGCCTTTTAAGTGCTAAGCTATAGTTAACCTTGATTTGGGATTGTGAAGGATACTAGAACTATGACTTATGAAGTGCTAAGCTATAGTTAGTTCTAGGATATGAGATTCTCATAAATGTGTCTGTGATTCTCTACAATGTTACAACACTTCGAAGGGTATTTATAGACGAACGAGTGTTGAGTGATCTCTTGAATGCTAGAGAGAATCTTGCAGCTTTGATGACTAATTTTCTGGGAATCTCTGCACCGACTGCCTTACCCACTCACTTTCCTCTCATATTAAATCACTCTCGTGATTCTACTATTTAGCGCAATGTGATTTCTTATCACTCTTTTTCTCTCTCTTTTTTCTTCACTCTTATGTCTCTTATCTTGGGAAGACGTGGTTGTATTTATAAGACTGTAATATATTATAGCCGTTGATGTGGTGTAGCTTTTACAGCTAGCATTAATAGCCTTGTTGACCATTGATTGCTGACTGTAAAACTATCCGTTGGAGTGTGTCCTACGTGTCATCCGACGTGTCGTCTGACGTGGCATTAACATGTCAACTTTGATCCATTTAGGTAGATCTGTAGCTTTCTCCAATCTGTATTGAGCAGCTCGTGATAGGTTCTGTCTAAAGATAGAACTTCTTTGATACTCCTTGAGTTGTCTCCTCAAATTCTAATGATCAATCTGTTAGGATACAAATTGATGTTTTTCAACTTCTTGATAGATACACAGAACGTTTCTTGAGTTATGTGTTATGAAAATCTTTCTGAAGAATGATGCTCTATAAATACAGAACACGACTTATGTTTAGCTTCTTTACAATTCAGCATCTAAATCATTCCAAGTCAAATACAGATTCTGATAGTACGAGAACATGACTCACATTTTGTTCCTTGACATTGTGATCTGTATGCTAACTAGGACTTACAACATATATTGATCTCTTTATGGTGTAGATCAACTTCGCATGCTTCTGTCCTCTGATCTTCTGTGAAGTGAACCTTGTCTTCTGGATGGTATGTTGATCTTGCATCGCCACATTCTGTGTTAATCATATATTCTCTTCATTCATGCTTCTATTCTGTGATGCTCCTAAGTCTATCCTAAGGTACATCATGGATTAAGTCTTATAGACAAATTGTTACTTACATTTTGTCTTTATATTTTGACTTATCCTATTATTAATAGCATGATCATATGACACAGATCGTGACTCACGATCTGTCCTTACAGATTGACCATGTGTTCTGGTATAAATAAAATAAGATCAAGCTCTATAGACTATGTTATTATATTATTAACCTATCTTTACATGTTGGATGATCTACTATTTAGGAATATAGAAGATTACCCATGGACATGATTTGTCTTAGATAGATCTGGTCCTTTTACATTTAATCTTCTGTATAGTCTAACTATATTAGGTATTAACATAAATCTTAGGCATCAGATAACACAAAATACTTGATGCATAATGAATCAGTTATTTTAACACAACAATAGTTTCGCAAGCATCATTAAAACCAACATAGTAATGGTTTCGCAAGCATCATCAAAACCAAGCTAACGGTATTAACAATATCAAGAAGGTTCCTAACACTCTATAATTTGTTCTCTCATCATTTAAAGAAATAAAAATAAATAAATGACATTAACATTAAATTAAATAGCCGTATCATTAAGAACTTGAATCAAATTACCTTGAAAATTAATCTCACTACTATTATACCAACACACCCACCATGTTCTCATCTTTTTTTTTTTCAAATTTTCTTGGATGGTCATTGATTATTGCCAAGGGTCTTTTTATGTCCATTACTTGAAAATTTTAAAAGTAAGCAAGCAAAACTGTCATAAAAATAGGCAATATATTTGTTAAAAGGTAATATTATTCAGTAGAAAGCATTTAATTTGTTTTATATATATGTTTGTGTATGCGAAAATTTTGAGAATTTAATTAATTGTGTGTATGCCAACAACCTCTCCACCAAAGTGTATATATATCTAAAACAGCTAATTACTCACCCCATAAGTTTCATTATTTGGTTTATACAATAATAGATAGATGTCCCCATTTATTTGAATTAAAGAAATTTCCACATCTTTTAAAGTTGATGCATGAGCAGTTAACTATATACTTCCTCTGTTCAACTATTTTTGATTTAGTTTTATTAAAATTGTGAGAGTTTTCTGGTCAAACTAACATCTTTTAAAGTAGATGCATGAGTGGTTAACTATATACTTCATCCGTCCAACTATTTTTGATTTAGTTTTATTAAAATTGTGAGAGTTTTCTGGTCAAACTAACATCTTTTAAAGTAGATGCATGAGTGGTTAACTATATACTTCCTCCGTCCAATTATTTTTAACTTAGTTTGACTAAAACTGTGAGAATTTTCTGGTCAAACTAACATCTTTTAAAGTAGATGCATGAGTGGTTAACTATATACTTCCTCCGTCTAATTATTTTTAACTTAGTTTGACTAAAACTGTGAGAATTTTCTGGTCAAACTAACATCTTTTAAAGTAAATGCATGAGTGGTTAACTATATACTTTCTCTGTCCAACTATTTTTGACATAGTTTGACCAAAACTGCGAGAATTTTCTGATAAAACTAAAACAGAAATAGTGCATAGAGGGAGCGAACTAATAATTTGAACTCATCCTTCATTAATTTGTTAATCCAAAGTTAGAGACCACCATTTGAGGGAATCTTATTATTATTATTTTTTTATTTCACACATATTTCTTTTCTTCCAAAAGTAATCTTTTAATTAAAAAAATCTTATCAGACACAGAATCTAGATTTTATGGTAATCTAAATCATTAGGCAAGCAAATTAATAATAAAAATAGAGAGTTTCTTCTATTAGGTATTCACTACATATTAGGTGATCCAATTTTGAATGACCAAATAAATTAATAAATAAAGCGAGAAGAAAGCACTAATTAATTAATTAAGGGATGGTTTTAAAGTAAGTAAGCAACTTAATTTTCATGTTCACTTTTATTCTTATGATGTCTAACGATCTTTACTAATACTACTGATTACTTTTCAACTAAACTTCCATTATTATAAAAAAAAAAAAACCATTTACATTTATGCCCGGAATTATTGCTATATTAAATTAATCAAAATTGTAAGCACATGATGTGATTTATTATTTTGATACCTTCTTATATACTTTTCATTTTTTATAAATATCGTATTTTGATTTATTTTTTAATCTATTTTCTATTAAAATTTAGACTAAAAGTATAACATTCTTCTCGATTTACTCTTATTTAATACACTTTTTATAATTTGAAATAAAATGTATGAGTTTATTTATAAAAATGCAAATAAAATAAAATGATAATGTTATATATGTACAATAATTTACTGACAAGTATAGTTAAATTAAATAAGACACTTTTAATAATACGGGGAGTAAAATATATTGTGCATTATATCAACAATATTGCATATTTTCTCAATGCATCTAAAATCAATGATCAAATTTAATTAAATATGTTTCATTATATATTTATAAAAACGAAGAATTTTTTATAAATATAAGTTAATTTATGAAAAAAAAAATCATCATAATAACTGATTTATTAAAATAAATATTTGAAATATTTTATTTTTCACGTAAAAATTATTTCATGAGAAAAAAACCATTAAATCCTACCCATATCTGTTTTAGACCGACACAGACGAGATTAATCAATTCCTCTGAAATTTTAGTTGCAGTAATAAAAGATACTCTCTCTTATGTATTACCGTTAATTTTAATAAAACATTCACAGTTTAAAACATTCACTGGTCAAAATATAACTCACTGTATTCAATTGGAGTGACTAATGCTCAGGCATTACCGAAGCAAATTCATAAGCTTATTTTAAATTATAAAATATTATAATTAGGAATGAAAAAAAAACTGTCAACTCAGACCTTATATATTAATTTGATTAATTAATTAGGTGAGGGGAACATTTCAAGTTAATTAAGTCACTTTATTTTCCAACAGTCCAATTCTGTTTAAAAGGACTTGCACAGAACACCACCTCTTTTTTAATTTATCCTACTTTTGCTGTCTAAATTAGACTCCTATATGATATTTTTCTCTGTAATATTGTATGACTTGATATATATCCTAATTACTATTAGCAAGAAAATAATTCCTCCAGTGTCCAATTTTACTAAATCACACGTACCAATAAAATGACAATTTTACTTATATACCCTTTATTAAATAGTATAATAAATACATTCACACAAATAATATCAAATTCCAATAAGTATTAAATAAAGACAAAATATAAAGATTGTCATAAATATACTCTAAAATTTTGAAATAGTACACTTATTTAAAAATAAGAAAAAAATGAAATAGAACACTTAAAAAAAATCGGAGGGAGGGAGTATTAGAGTTGTTCCAGCTTGAGGATTAATGAAATGGGACTTGATCAAAATTATTAAGCAGTCATCTTTAAATTAACCTCCAAATTATTATTTTTTTCATTTAATTTTCCAGGCTGGCGCAATAGCTTTTCATGATAAATTATTGAATTTAATAAATTTTAAAATTTTCAGAATAATTATTATATTTATAAAATTATATTAGATGTAGCACCTACTCCCTTCTTCCCAATTAAGTATCCTATATCCTCAAATCTCACATAATAATACAATAACTCAATTTCAACCATTACACCTAATCATTGTATGCGAAACATAAAAAGTAAAAATAATTCATGATGAGAGGTGTAAAATTAGAACTTTGATATTATTTTTGTATTGGTATTTGAAATAAGACACGGACAATTTTTTTTCACTAATTTTTTTTTACTAAAAGGACACTTATTAAGTGACGGATGGAATATACCGTATAACTTTAAACAGTGATACGACTCTGCAAGGTCATAAAATTAATTGTAATGAGAATATGACCTGGCACACTTGCATGGTCCAACTCATGCTGTCATGCATCGTAAGCATATATATAAATAAATATATATAATATTTTTAGAAAAGAGAGAGAAAATAAAGCACATCTTTTCTACTTGAAACATGATAGAATTGTTTGAAGAGCAGTCCAATAGTAGTAGCCTCTTTTAATTAAGAAAACATTTTATCTAATTATTTATATACTTTGCCGCCCAATTTGTTTATTAATATATGAAAACTCATTTTCACGACAAAAAATTGCTTCACTAAAAATATATGGATCTTGACAAAGATGTCACATTACACACACACATACACACTAGTACTTTATCTAATTTCATGGCTTTCATGCAACATAAGTTTATGAGATTAATGCAAGTAATTTTATCATAATGATTGTTTGTTTAAGGGAAAAGATGCAAACATTTTCTTAATAACAAACCAAAAATTTCTTTTTGGATAAGAACGCCACATCTATATTATGGGGAAATAGATATTTAATAGACGTACCCACATAAAATTCTTGGAATTTGGGGCTCTTTTTTGGATGAATTAATTAAGTAGGTCCCAATTCAGATCATATCATTGCATAACACATGTCGACGTACTAACAACATTCAAATGTCAAGAGTTCATCGACCAAATCTCAATCAAGAAAACAAATTTAGATATGATGTAATATATATATCCAAGAAATATAACTGTAGCACGAGCTATAAGTTTGTGACTACTAAGATACTACTTGTTATCATGTTATTATCCACTCTTATCTTTTAAAAACACTATCTATATTACGTTCGGTATAAAGTTATTAAAGACGATTAACCTAACTATTTATAAAATCTTAGCACGCTCTTATCTTGAGAGAAATTGGAGGCAACTATGGAAATCTATTTCATGGTGCATGCAATTAATTAATCGATTATCAAATTCAAGACACATGTCAATGAGGAATTGAGGGGCATCTTACTTTTCAAATTAATGAACCTAAAATTGAGGGCTCTACCATATTACATACAAAAGAGGTGTCCAATTAAATCGATCAAATTTTGAGTCGTAGTAGAAATCATTTCCCGCAAAAGGGAATAAATTCACTAAACTAGAGTATCCGAAGGAGATCATGTTACAGTAGAAGTTTTGGATGGGGGTCAAGATGCTATCGGGCCTAGGCGGCTGACTCAAGTGCCCCCCGAATCACGCGAAATGGTCGCCTATTACACGGTTCACTAACTCTGCCTGAGGTGGGGGTACCCATTGAAGTTATAGTTAAAGCCACTAGTAGAAAATCGAAATAACTGGTTATAGTAAGCATGAAGGGACTAAACAACATCTGGTATTTTTATACTCTCTCTCTAATCTACAAGTCAATATGCGCTATGATGTTAAGTGTTTATGATCACAATGGCTAAACTATATATAGGTGTTGTAGAAAATAATTGCATATGATAATCTTTGACACCTCTAATTAATTCCAGCTTAATGCCATAGTTATTTTGTAACAAAATAAGCGCTCCTAACAGCTTGAATATTATAACTAACTATGAGTTATTCATCATATTACTTAGTTCCAGATCGATAGAACCAGATCATCTCTTCGCTCTGCATAAGTCAAGCCGTCATGCTGCCCTGCTGTATATGAGGTCATTTCCTCGACCTATGTGTGACATGCATATGTGTTTGACCTGTCCGACTGACCTGCTTTCTCCTACCAACATGCCTTGAAGTTTAGAATCGACATGCTTGCATCAGGTCGTTTCCCTAACATGACTCTCCACCTTTAACCAACTTGATATAGCAGCTCACCTCTTAAGAACGTATTAGGTCACCATCGATCTACTTCTCGATCTGTTGTAATTCTTTGATCTGCATCATTACGATCAATTGTTGGTGATTTAATGTTGACAAGCTTGTGGCCACAACTCACTTCACATCTAACCATTACAACATATCACTGATTCAATGCAGCTAGTTTCAACTCATTTGATCACACCATTTAACAATAATTATAATTTATTAGTCATTATTTGATTATAACTAGATAATAAAAACTTTAGGGGAAGATTGTGAAGTTGCACAGTCCGAAGAGTTGAATAGACCATCATACCCAAATGTGGCCCATTAAGTAATAAAATTCACCAAGCCCATTAAACCAAACATTAATTATATTGTGTGACCTACGATCAACTAAATTAGCCATCATAGATCATAAAATTATGGGTCACATATTAAATCGCAATATTATTTTCATTTTGAAAACTTTACATCTCAACATTAATCAATCACAACTTCGAATTCTCAACATTAATCAAT